>LPNX010842547.1:69535-360573 GCA_001517045.1 Pseudotsuga menziesii | reverse complement strand
TATATATATATATATATATATATATATATATATATTGTGGGTCAGCATTGTGCTTCTTGTGCTCATTTTTCATCTTGTCATATATGGTTATTTATGGTTAATTTCAAACTCCTAAGAAACTTATTAAATTTAACATCATCATACTAAAGTAATTTTCCTTAGTAACTTAATAGGGTCAACCCCCCTTGGCTTCATTAGGAGTTGAGCCTAAACAGAGGAGACAAGAACAAGTTGACAGCCTTGACTCAAGAATTTCCCCCAAGGACACACCGAGTGGCTTGAAGATTTATGCCACATTCCCCCCCAGGTTTGTGAAAGGAAGCAACAATCCCATGCCACAAATAAAAGCCAAAAGGATTTAAAGAGTCAAAATTCCCAGTAAGAAAGCATACATCAAAAAGATACACTGAATACAATCAGTAGAAGGATAATATTGCTCAGAGGTTCTTCTCTGTCCGTGAGCTGAAAACAAAATATCTCTCATGCAAAAGGACACTATGGATGGAAGAACCTAAACCAAGTTTCAAATAATGTGAGAAATCCGGGAAGACTCAAAAGGACAAAATTATAAAAGCATCAAAAGAATGCAAAAGGCATGTGAATGAGGAACAAACGGATATGTTTATCCATACTCTATTATGATCTTGTGGTGTCTAAGCTATAAGAAACCAAATGCAGAAGTAAATGAACCCCATATTTTGGCCTCATAATAGTTATCGGTACTTTGAAGAACCTAGTTGCCCTACCCTAGTGGACTATAATCAATGCTAAAGTTCTAAATATTACATCCCAGAAAAGGTCTAGACATCATAAAGAAATCTTGAAAGGATGGGGAAAATATTGGTCTAACAGAATGCCTTAAAGCAGTTTTCTATCTTAAAAGATAGTTTTTCCAGAGATCTGTGTTCACCAACCAGTCGCCAATTGTTGTTGTTGCAACAACTCCCCAGCAAAATTTTCATACCCTAGGCCCCCCTGATATTTCTAGTCTTCAGTTTTCTCAAGTTGATTTTACCTTCTTTATGACTTAGTTTCTTTTTTTCAAGTTGAAAAAATATTTTAAAGAAAAACTCATTTTTTCCCCTGACATATCGGATGAACTCACAGCCTTTATTCGATATAGCGGAGGTTATACTTGGTTTTTCTTGCTGATCTTTGTGTCCTCTTACCTTTTTTGGAAGACTCATTTAAGTTTACCGATACATCAGTTAAAATTTGATGTCCGCATCTAATGTGTCACAGGGTGGGTCATTTTCCTTCGGAGGGCTTGTTGATAGCTTTTCTGATGAAGTGGATTAACTTGGTGGAAGGAGTTATTCCCTCGCTCACCCGCTGTTTCGAATGGTTTTCATGTCTGCACCTTGTGTTTTTCCAGAATCCCTCCTGATGCTGAGCTAAGACACGAGGTAATTTCTATAAGAGAGGTTTTTTGTCAACTGATGTATATCAAATCGCTCCAAGTTTTTCATTCGACACTACCGAAGGCGCTTGTCTCGTCTCACCCAATTGTCTCTAGAGGATCCACCCGATACCCTGCGGTTAGAGACTTTTAAATCTATCAATAAGTTTCGGTAGTGATAGCAACATTCCACCCAATGCTATTATTTTTTGGTGCCGATGCTTGGTCCTGATTAAATGCCATTAAAGTATGACATGTGGCCAATTATTTTTAATCACCAAAGGGCATTCTGTCACGGTCAGTTGTTGTCCATCAAAGTTGGTGAGTTTTGTTAAAACATTTGTCAGTCACGTGGCAGATCCAGTTAGTCATGTAAGGTATGAGCATGTTCTATCTCGTCATCTTATTCGCCAAGTAGGATTTCATTATCATGCTCATTCATTTTGATGTTTTGGGGTTTGAGGTTTTAGGTTTATACTAGTTTAAAGACCCGGTATTTTGTGGGGGTTTTGTGCATTTGAGGTCGCTCTACTTATGGCATGCGAGGCATTGATTTTTTCCACCTGCCTCATGCCAGTCGTTGGATTTTCCCTTTCCATGGGGGTTTTATTTGCAGAAGATTGTGGAGGATTTGGTGTGTGCACTCTAGCATTTCGCCACTTGCACCACTCAGTTTATTTTTCAGCAGAGCGCGGGAAAGGGGGTTTCTATCATTGGCCGAGTAGATTTCTTGGGGTCAAGGGTTTCTTAAACTTCCGCGGGTTGTGAGAGCCATGGTTGTGATATCCTTATATTGGCGGGCATGGCTCCATTGATGGTCTTTACGGCCCAAGGCTAAAGGTTTTTTTGGCTTAGGTCCATTCTGAACTAGTTGGTTTAACTATTAGTTGTGTAGAAAATTATGGAAAATCTTAGGCCTGCACCTAGCTCTCTCTATAGCATTACTTTGATACTGTTTGAAATGTTTCAAGATGATGTGGTAATGATGGTGTTTTATATGAGTTTATATTGTTTTTTGTTATATATATGCATCTAAGACTTGTTTTGCTGGTTTTGACCGCCTAAATATTTATTTAGCACCATGCCTAGAAAAGGGAAGAAGAAGGCCCAAGCTATGGAAGACGATCCATAAGTGGAAGGAATCGCAAGGGTGGAAATCATATATGAAGATAATAAAACATTGACTGGATCCAATCCAGAATTCAAATGGGGTCAGTTATATCAAATGATCAAAGACCACACTATCCCCATGGCAGGATTAGAAGATATACCAATCTATACAAATATAAAGAGGTCAGCTATCAAGATGGAGGCCACTCACCCTGAAATTTTTCCATTTTCTTAAGTCATCGGTTGGATACTACCAAGGATAGATGTAGTCAAGATGATCATGGCATATGTAAATGGGCAAGGCTTTGCTT
The DNA here is from genome assembly GCA_001517045.1 of Pseudotsuga menziesii. Taxonomy (NCBI): domain Eukaryota; kingdom Viridiplantae; phylum Streptophyta; class Pinopsida; order Pinales; family Pinaceae; genus Pseudotsuga; species Pseudotsuga menziesii. The sequence continues at coordinate 357,753 of LPNX010842547.1, read as the reverse complement.
CTTATAGTCCCACATACGTAGCTCAAGTGTGAAAGCTACCCCTAGTCCAGATTTATTTGACGGAAAAATGGTTGAAGGAATTGGACTTGGATGTTTTTTACTGTATAAGGAAGATGATGACCCACGAGAAGAAGTTCCATACAAACACTACTGGGGAGTATGAAACTGTGAATTTACGTACCCCATATAGGCTTATAGCTTTAATGTTGAACCAAATATTTGGCTGAGCTAATGGAAAATGTTATAAGATAGGCTGGGTACCAATGATTTACTTTGTAGCCACTAGGGGCACTATTTTCAACTGGGTTGACATAGTCTCGCATAGCTTATCCTTGTGCATCAGCGCAGCACTTGGAGGTACGCCAAAAAATAAATCAGAACTCTACATGAGCTCTTTCCTAATTAATTGCATTTTATCCATTCACTTGTTCCTAGTGCTAAACTGTAAATGGGATAAGACAAAGAACCCTGTGTATTTTGCATACCAGCTCTTCTGGGCTCATAAATATCACATTTCTTACAAGAACATCTGTGAAGACTTCATCATGCCACTCTGCAAGCTTATATTCCTCATAGAGTGTGATTGTATGTCTGAAAATACATTAGAATTAGTGGAGGAGAATGGCAACTATTATCTCTCTAAAGAAGGCTTGTACATAAGGATGTTTGGGGGATCCAGAGCCCCTTCCCTATTGCCAAAGTATGCCACTGATTATGTTGTATAGAAAGAAGTGGTGAGGAAACTTTATCTAGGAATCAAGAATTTCTTGTTTGATCAAAAGAAGGCTTTGCATATGCCTCTCGCATTCTATATAGGCAGTTACAGGTTTGAAAAAGTAAAGAGTGCATTTGAGTTTGTGAAATAACTAGAATACTTTCATTTTGGGGAAAAACATTTCCATGGAAATGATTTGACAAACAAGATTGCAGATTACTGTGCATCAGTAGGAGTACACTTCGAATACACCTATTAATGGGACAACTACAAAGAGATTTTACTCAACACTCGCAATATGACAGCTTTGAGCCGGATATTTAAACAAAAAATAAAGATTGTGGGTGGCAAAGGAGGAAGTACTAGTGCTATCGAGCTAAAAAAACAAGAGGAAGAAGCTGCAAGGAAAAGAGAAGAAGAATCCCACATGTTGTCTGAAGAAGCAGGGAAACATTTAGCAGAAGAGGAAAATAGAAAAAGTAAGAAGTGGAAAATTAGAAAAGACAAGAAGAAGAAGAAGAAGAGCAGAGAATATGGGAGGAGGCTGAAAAAATTTAGAAGGAAGCAGCTGAACGAGAAAAAGAAGCAGCGAAAAAGGTAGCTAAGGAACTTATACAGAAAGAATAAGAAGATCAATATCAAGAGAGTTAGGAGTAGGGACAGGTTCATGATGATCTGATCGATCCATTTTTTCCATCAAGCAGCATGCCAACAAAGGATCCATCTCCCACGTTAGAATTTGGGCTAATTCCTTTTAGCCCATCACATGGACAGGCGGTGGTCGACCTTAATAAAATATTCTATGATAAAAATAAGAAAATTATTGTCATGAGAACCGAAAATATGGTGGACACTGGAAAGAATTATGTAGGAGTTATGGTAACTGAGAAAAATGTTGTACATGGGACTAATAAGGATCCTAAACTCCTTGCAATGGCAGGTGTAGCCTCATCCCTCGCAAATGCAGAGAATGTGGATAAAATGGTTGATGATATGGAACAATATAAGGTGAAGATGTATCAAATGAGGGAAACTTTAAGGAAGGAAAAATCCTAAAAAAAAACATGAGGATAGTCTCAGTGAACTGGAGAAATTTAGAGAGGCATGACAAGGATGCTCTGGTATTGTCAGTGAATATCATTGAAGGGGAAAAAAGGGATCTCGAGAAGAGGTTTGCAGAAGTAGAAAAGAGAGGGGATGCAACAAATAAAAGGGTGGAAGAGTTAGAAGCTCAAAACAATTTTATAAATGAGCAACTATAGGAAGAAAAGGAGAAACAACTGGATGTTACTCCTTTCTGAAATCAAGCATCATTGTTGCAGAAAGAATTGAATCAAATTTTGTTGAAATTGTCTAGGGAAATGTACAAAGTTAAACAGATTGAATCAAGGTTGAAAGAGATAGCATAGAATGCAATAGAGCTCTGGAAGAAGTTTTCAGACATGGCATAAATTGTGTGAATCCAGCTCAATTCAATTGGAGCTCATTCGACATTCCCGGTAAGCATGCCCCACAAAACCTTGAGAAGTATCAAGATGGAATTGGTGATATTAAATTTTGGCTGCAAATTAGTAGTACGATTGAACACAACTATTGATAAAACCACAGAGAAGTGTATCAAGTTTTACAAAGGAATGTGTTTGATCCACCATCAATGCCAGATTTTAGCAGGTACCCCGGAGCAAGATTTCCCATCCAGAGAGAAAGACTTAAAGAACCTCCAAGATAGAATATAGACATGAGAAGAAAGCATATCTAAGATGAAGGTGTCAGTGAAGAATCCATTTTAGTCTAGGTTGTACAAGTTTCAGTACATAAGCACATGTTTGAAGAGTTGTTGAGACAGAATGTGCCAAAGGTCAAGGAGATAGAGTCCCAGTTGTCAAAACATGAGATAACAATGTGAGTATTGGATCCAGTTGAGTATGGAATCATAAATGAAGAAGCTCAGTCATGGGATGTGTACATTAAGAGTCAAACTGGGTCCACCTAGACCATTCTCTTTGTCCCCAAGGGTAGTTTTGTTATGTAATTTTTTTTTCTTAGTCCTTTTCCTACTGAGCACACTGGAGGACGAAATTTTGTAAACAAAAGGTCAAGGGAAGCCCAAAGGGTAGAGAATACCAAGATTCAGGTTGAAAATGTATAAGTATAGATAGAATTGAATAGAAGAGGGATTTTATAGATTTCTTATGTGAACGACTTGTTGTAAGAAAAACTAGTTCTTGTTATAATAATGAGGATCAAAATTCTGCTAGAGAAGGAGATGTTTAAGTTTCAAATGCATGTTCTGTATATGGCTGGATATGGAACTATTTCTACTTTAGCTAAATACGCAAATATGTGAGATCGTTCTGACTTCTAGACTATTCATATGTTGTGAATGATTTCATTTCCTTGTTATGAATCTTATGCAGTAAATGAGTAATGAATGTTTTAACAAAAAATGAGCTATCTCTATGTTCATTTTTTTGCTGTGTTTATGTATTCCGAATTTATCAGCTATCTGTAAAATTCCTTGTGCAAAAATAAAGTACATTACTCGTATCAATAGTAATCTCGCCCCCTGGGGATAGGTTAGATAGGTTATTTAATTTAGAGTAGCTTTAATTTCTTTTCTGTAGTTAGGGAAAAAGGGGATAAGACGAGAGGTAAGAACCTACACATCACATTGTGAAGCCTTTTTTTTCTGTTAAATTGCACTTAATCTAGGAAATTGCATATCATTTTTATAAACATAAAAACACATAAATGGTGGACCGGGCTGCAACTGGTAAAATACATTTAAAACCATTCATTTAACTCTATGGTAGTCGGGCCGCAACCGGTAAAATAGATTTAAAACCATTCATTTAACTCTACGGTAGTCGGGTCATTAACCAAATGGATTCCCCATACCAAACGATAGGTGATATATATGGGAACAGTTATTAGGGAGAATCCCTACTGTTGGTACTTGGGTTTTTCTAGGAATCAACACTTCCTTAGTGAGTTTGAAGGATTGGTATCAGAACCGCAATGCTTGTCTAGGTTGTGTTGATTTAATTGTAACTTCGAAATGAATTCACTTGTATATCTTATGTATTGTACCCCGATGTTTATTTCAGGAAGTGTTTGTAATTTAATTGAGTCATTTCATGCCCCGATTTTACGATCGGTAGTTTCTATAATGTGAACAAGTCATGTCAAGTCATTGTGGGTAACCCTCGTATTGATCAAGGGTTAAAGTCCCCACAGTCGTGGGCCCCTAGGGTTATTAGAATCTCCTAGTGAAGTCAGCCCTAGTGAGTCATTGTCAAGTCAAGAATTAGTATAAATATAAAGTGAGCCTCTCTATTTAATACACACTCACTCACACTCAGTTATAGTGCATCGCTAAGGGAGAAGAAGTTGTTGGGGCTAGAAAGAAAGAGACTACTATTTTCGGGAGATCATCTTACTATCTTGGGGTTTTACTTTTGGTGTTGATTCTATCTTTGAGGAAGTTGAGGGTTTTTATACATTTATGGTTTCACTGAGGAAAAAAATTATGTTCATTGTCTCTTGTGTTTGATTGTTGTGCTTGTTATTCTCTCAGCTAAAGATCCTAATATAATGCGAGCTTGAATGATAAAAATCTAACATGGTATCAGAGCTAACCTGAAAACAAGACACTGTGTAGCTGTGGAAAATAGGGCTTCTTACTTTTTGGATCTATCTCCACATATTTTCAGAAAAAGAAGGTTGGGTTGACTCTCCTCTCTAGGCCGCATCTTTCTATCGAAGCAGAATCTGATTCTAAGCATTTTCAGTTTTTGACCCGACACTACTACCAGAAATTAGGGCTTTCCACAAAAGTGGATTTTTTGAGTGAGCCCAGGCCTGAATTGATCTCCTCCTCAAAATAAAATTTTAGAGATCAAGATAAAATCTTTTGGTTGGACATAACTCTGAGAAAGTCAAACCCTAATCTGCTCCTGAACCAACACTCCAGAATTTCAGCTCCAGATCAAGATCCGGCATCTTAACCTGGTAAGATATAAATCTTTTGGATTTCCATTTGAGGTTCTAAGTTAAGATGTCTCATCATACCAAGCTTGATGAAAATATTAAGGGAGCTGATAACTTCTGATCCTGGAAGTATAGGATCTCTTTGGTCCTAGATGAAAATGAGTTGGACTCCTATATCAATGAGGAGGTTCTAGTTCCAGAGGGAGATGAGGATAGAGAATTACACAAGAAGAAAGTGGTCATGGCTAAGAGGATTATTGCTGATTCAATCAAGGATCCCCTCATACCACAGGTGTCCTCCCTAAAGACACCTAAATATATGTTTGATGCCCTGACCAAACAGTTTGAAGGGAAGAACATAAATCGAAAGATGAATCTGAGAAACCAATTGAAGAATGTAAATATCCAGAATGTGGAAACTATCCAGTCTTACTTTACAAGAGTCCCTCATATCAAAGAACAACTTGAAGAAATGGATGAAGAAGTGGAGAATGCAAATATTGTTATGACCACCTTGAATGGTCTCCCTAGGACATGAGACTCTTTCATTCAAGGGATCTGTGCCAGAAAGAAGCTAGTCAATTTCAACAGAATTTGGGAAGAATGCTCTCAAGAAGAAGCTCAGATAGAATATCAAGAAGAAAATATGGGAGGTGAAGATCAAGCTCTCACAGTACACTCCAAGAAAAGTAGAAGAAGCTCTCATCACTCTAGAGGTAAGAATTTCCACCAGAAAGATTAAACTAGAAAAGCTTTATCTAAATTAATATGCTATACAGGTGAGAAAGATGACACTTTACCAAAGACTATCCTAGAAACAATATTAACTCCCATAAGAAGAAGGGAAACAAGAGAAGACATCATGCTCATGATATAGAAGATGATAAACCTTCGACAAATAGAATCAAGAAAGAAAGTGATGATTCTTCAAGTATTTAAGAATATGTCTTGATTTTTTCCCTCACGGGAACTATCACACATGGAAGCAATGATTGGATTATAGATAGTGGTGCTTCCAAACATATGATGGAATTCAAAGAATCCTTTGTGAAACTATCTGAACATGACTCACCTCATAAGGTGAAATTTGGGGATGACTACCAGTATCCAATAAAAGGTAGTGGGGAATCCTCCTATAAGCTAGACTCTGGAAAGTCTATGAAGATGCAATATGTATTGTTTGTATGATGACTAAAGAAGAACATCCTTTTCATATCTACATTAGATGCAAAATGCATGAGGGTTGCATTTGTAGATGGAAAAGTTATTATGTGGCCAAAGGGAAAGACTATTAATGATGCAGTAGTGATTGGGGAACAAGAGGGAGGTCTATACAAATTGAAGGGCCATCTAGAACAAGCCTTGATCCATGACACAGTAGAGCCAAATGAACTTTGGCATAGAAGGCTTGCACATGTGCACTACAGAGTAGTACCACTTGCAAGCAAATCTGTTGAAGGTCTTCTAGAAATTCAAGAAAAACATGATGGAGTCTGCAAAGGATGTGCGAAAGGAAATAACACAAAGAAGAAATTTCCAAGTAGCAAGAGAAAGGAAAAAGGAATCTTGGAAATAATTCACTTCGATGTATGCGGTCCAATGTCATCAATTTCATTAAGTGGGTATGTATACTATGTTTCTTTTATTGATGATTTTTCTAGGAAGACATTGATATACTTCATGAATAACAAAGATGAGGTATTTAGCAAGTTTAAGGAATTCAAATCCTTGATCGAGAACCACATAGAAAAGAATATCGAAACCTTTTGATCAGATAATGGCGGAGAATTCACATCAAATGAATTCAAAGCATTATGTAAAGATTCAAGGATTAATAGGGAGTTAACCACTCCATATAATCCACAACAGAATGGGGTTGTAGAAAGGAAGAATAGAACGATCATGGAAGCTGCAAGGGCTATGCTTCATGATCAAGATCTTCCCATGCATCTATGGGCAGAAGCTACCAGAACAACGGTGTATGTACAGAACCGTACTACACACAGAGTACTCAAGAACAATACACTTGAATAAGTGTTTTACAGCAAGAAACCAAAAGTCATTCATCTCAGAATATTCAGTTGTCCAGTGTGCATACACATTCCAGAAGAAAAGAGGACAAAGTTAGATCCTTCAGGAAAGAAGGGTATATTTGTGGGATACTCTGAAAGCTCGAAGGCTTACAGAATATATTTCCCAGGATTCAAGAAGATTGATATCAGCAGGGACGTAAAATTTGACAAAGACTCAGCTTACAACAAATCTAGAAAGAGACTTGCTAAAGATCCTGAAGAAATAGAAGCACCCAGAATTCATGACACAACCATGAACGAAGAAGATCAAGAAATAGAAGAACCTCAAGAAACTGTAGATCCACCTCATGAGAAGAATCCTCACAAGAGGAAACCTTCTTGGGTGCAAGAAGCTATCCAAGGTGCAGAAAGATATGGGACTCCAAAAGAAAAGAACCAGATCCTGTTCCAGTTATGTATCCCTACTATGTGACATTATGTATAAAGAACCTTCCAACTATGAAGAAGCAACAGAGAAGAAAGAATGGAAGAATGCTATGATCGAAGAGTATCAATCGATCATGAAGAATGATGTTTGAGATGTTGTCCCAAGACCAAAAGGGAAGTCTATTGTAACTTCCAAATGGATCTACAAGATCAAGCATGTTGCAGATGGTAGCATAGAAAAATATAAAGCAAGATTTGTGGCTCGTGGCTTCTCCCAGAAAGAAGGAATAGATTATGAAGAAACCTTTGCACTTGTAGCCAGATACACCTCCATCAGATCAGTACTTGCTCTGGCTGTAGTGATGAAATGGAAAATACATTAGATGGATGTCAAGACTGCCTTCTTGAATGGTGTAGTAGAAGAGGAAGTGTATGTGGAGCAGCCACTCAGTTTTGAGACACATGATAGGGAGACTCATGTGTGTAAATTGAAGAAATCCCTGTACGGTTTGAAACAGGCACCCAGGACATGGTACGGAAGAATTGAAGGATTTTTATCCAGTTTGGGATTTACCAAAAGTAAAAAAGATTCCAACCTTTACTACAAGGTTGAAGAAAGTAACCCAGTGATACTCCTAGTATATGTAGATGATCTATTTGTAATAGGTATGGATGGGTTGATTGCTGATACAAAGATAAATCTTGGTGTTGAGTTCAAAATGAACGTGACTTGGGTATGATGCACTATTTTCTATGCATGGAGGTGTGGCAGAATGCTGATGGAATATTCCTTGAACAATGGAAGTATGCAGTAGAGATCCTAAAGAGGTTTGGGATAATGGACTGCAAGGCCATAACCACACCTATGGCATCAAACTTGAAGCTATTGAGTGATGCTTCATCAGAAGCGTTTGATGCTATGATGTATCGTCAGATGATTGGGTCCTTGATGTACCTGACAAACACAAGACCATATATTTCCTTTGTTGTGAACACCTTGAGCCAGTTCCTGGTAGATATGAGACATGTTCACTTGATTACTGCAAAGCATATTCGAAGGTACCTAAAGGGTACAGTTGATTATGGGCTCAAGTATGAGGCGAATCAAAAGATTAACCTGGAAGGTTATGTTGATCCAGATTCGTAGGCAGTGACATCGATACGAAGAGAACTTCAGGGTGTTTCTTCAGTATGGGATTGGGTGTGATCTCTTGGTTTAGCAAAAAGCAGTCCTGTGTGGCACTCAGTACAGCTAAAGCAGAGTATGTTGCAGCTTGTTCAACTAGTTGTGAGGTAGTATGGCTAAGGAAGCTACTATCTGATTTATTTGATCTCCAGTTGGATGCTACTTGTATATATTGTGACAACCAGAGTTGTGTGAAGTTGTCGGAGAACCCAGTGTTCCATGACAAGTCAAAGCATATCAAGATCAAATATCACTATATCAGGGATATGGTGCAGAGAGGAGCAGTGAAGCTCCAGTATATTGCAACAGACAAATAGATAGCTAATGTGTTGATGAAGCCATTTCCCAGAGTGAAGTTTGAGTACTTCAGGGAGAATCTTGGTGTTCTCCTAATCGAGGTTCCCTCCAAGGGGAAATGATGAGTCCGTGAGCCATTTTAACATGGTGAGAGGATTGGTTCCTTCCATGGTTAGATGTAAGGGCTAAGCCATTCTGTCATGGTGAGAGGATTGGTTCCTTCCATGTCATATATGAGTGTTGAGACATTTTGATGTGACTGTAGGATTGGTTCCTACATGATCATGTATAAGTGTTGAATTCCATTCTCTGAATGGAGGCACCTAGTCAGTTACCACGAATACTCATCCTAGGGATGAGGGCCATTCTAATGTGACTATGGGATGTGTTCCCACATGATTAGATGTAAGTGCAGATCCTTTCTAAGGGGACTGTGGGATGCATTCCCACATGATCAGATGTAAGTGCAGAGCCTTTCTGAGGGGATTGTGGGATGTGTTCCCACATGATCATATATACATGTTGATCCCTTATGGCATGGTTGTGGGATGTTTTCTCCACATGGCTGGATATAAGTACTGATCCCTTCTAGCATGTATACGAGACGTGTTCCACACATGGATAGATATAAGTGATGAGCCTTTCTGACAGGGTTGTGGGATGTGTTCCCGCATGGTCAGATGTGAGTGCTGGGCCTTTCTGATAGGGTTGTGGGATGTGTTCCCTCATGGTCATATGTGAGTGTTGGGCCTTTCTAACAGGGTTGTGGGATGTGTTCCCACATGGTCAGATTTGAGTGCTTGGAATGCCTTTTTGACATGGTGTCAGATGTGTTCCTCTCATGGTCATATGTAAGTGTTGGGCAGGCCATTCTGACTTAGGGTCAGATATAAGCACTGAAGAAGACCTACATGGAGGCTAGGCCTACAACCAACATGGAAAAGGGTTGGCTCTGTAGAAATTCCTGTGATGAGAAGAATCAAGAGATAGCACCAGTAATTATGATGCAGTGATGATCCAAATTCAGTGATGTTGACCCAGTAGTGATGATCCAGATCAAGTGATGATCTAGATCTAATGATTTTGATTCAGATCAAGTGATGTTGATCCAACAAGATGATCCAGATCGAGTGATGATACAAATCTAGTGATGATAATCTAGATTGAGTGATGATCTAGATCCAGATGAAGATGACAAGGACTCGATGATGATCCAGATGATACAGATAAGAAGACTTGTGCTGATAAATTATGTCAAGAGAATACCTTCCTAGTTAAGAGGGAGTGTTGATGTAATTGTAACTTCAGAATGTATTCACTTGTATATCTTACGTATTGTACCCGGATGTTTATTCCAGGAAATTTTTGTAATGTAATTGAGTCATGTCATGCCCCGATGTTCCGATCGGGAGTTTCTATAATGTGAACAAGTCATGTCAAGTCATTGTGGGTAACCTTCCTATTGATCAAGGGTTAAAGTACCCGCAGTTGTGGGTCCCTAGGGTTATTAGAATCTCCTAGTAAAGTAGGCCCTATTGAGTTATTGTCAAGTCAGGAATTAGTATAAATAGAGAGTGAGCCTCTTTATTTAACACACACTCACTCACACTCAGTTGTAGCTCATAACTGAGGGAGAAGAATTTGTTGGGGCTAGAAAAAAGATACTACTGATGTTAGGAGATCGTCTTACTATCTTGGGGTTTTACTTTTGGTGTTGATTCTATCTCTGAGGAAGTTGTAGGGTTTTCTCTATTTATGGTTTCCCCAAGGAAAAACATTGTGTTCATTGTCTCTTGTGTTTGATTGATGTGCTTGTTATTCTCTCAGTTAAATATCCTAATATAATGCTAGCTTGAATGATAAAAATCTAACAAGTTGAACTATGTATTAAATACGATGCCTGCCAGATGGTGGGGTACACATAAGAAATCCATATCAGAATGGACACAATGTAGAAGAATGTTGTGAGTCAGAAATACACATGGTTTTCAAACCCTGTTGAGCGCATTAATCAGTGTTGCACAACATTTCAATAATACCCACGATAGGAATGGACCCATCATTTCATTCATACATTGGAAATGACACCCAAAAGCTGGTATACATCCATGGAATTACGACAAGGAACTCAGGATTGGGAAGGACTAGTTAAACAGTTCACACACACATTTGAATTTGCTAATGAGAAACCTACAGTTGATGTTGCGCTTTAGACGATGAGGGAGAAAATATTTGTAGAAATCCCTGGTGAAGTAGCAAGTTCCCACCAATGCAGTGTGACCATCTAGCAATGGATGGCTTGTTACAACCTTCCTGGAGATCCACATGATGATCCAACTAATATAGACATACCTGAGTCAGAGGGTAAATGCGAAGTTGAAGGTAATGGTATTTCCAGTGACCAGTTCCTTAAGCCGTTGAAAATCAGAAAAGTAAACATTGGATGGAAGGAGAACCTGAACTTCACCAATATAGGAGATTATTTGGACAAAGAGACGATAGCAAACATCACATACTTGCTACATGAGTATCAAGATTTATTCCCTACAAATTTCTAAAGGATGAAGGGAATAGTCAGCGACTTGGGAGAAATGAAAATACCCCTAAAAACAGATGCTAAACTAGTCAAACATCGACCTTATAGACTAAATCCAAGGTATAAAGAGAAGGTAAAAGTAGAATTGGATCGCATGCTCGACATAGGAATCATTGAACCTGTTGAGGAATCAAAGTGGATTAGCCCTATAGCGATCTAGGATAAGAAGACAACATGTGAATTCAAGATCTGTGTCATCCTAAGGAAGTTGAACGAAGCATGCCTGCATGATCCATTCCCAACACCATTTACAAATGAAGTACTTGAAATCGTCAGAGGGTAAGAGATGTATTCGTTCACTGACAGCTTCTCTAGCTATCATCAATTCATAATTGTGAAGGAGGATCACCACTAAATGACCTTTGTCACAAAATGGGGGTGCTACCCATATACAGTAATGCCCTTTGGAGTCAAGAATGCACCTGTAATTTTTTCTAGAATAGTAGTTTTTGCTTTTAAATATTTCATACATAAATTTATTGAGGAATAATTTTATGATTGGACTGTGTTTGGTCTAGTAAGAGACCATATTGAGAGTTTGTCCATGATGCTAGGAAATTTTCACCAGTATTAGATCGCGCTTAATTCAAAGAAATGTATTTTTTCACACTGTTTGGTGTGTTGTTGGGTCATGTTGTATGTTGCGATGGAATTTCGGTCGACCCAAGAAAATTTGCCATTATCCTTGACTTACCACCACACACATCGGTCATGCAACTTAGATCAGTATTAGGACACATAGGATATTACCAAAAATTCATCAAAGGATATGCAAAGATAACTGCACCTATGGAAAAACTATTGAAGAAAGATGCAAAGTTCCAATGGACAATATCTTGCCAGGAAAGCTTAGAAAAATTGAAAAACAAGATGGCCATGGAGCCAATACTGGTATTTCCAGACTGGAAGAAGGAGTTCCATGTTCATGACGATGCGTCCTATGTCACGCTTGGCATAGTCTTGACACAACCAAGAGAGGGTGCGCTTGACCACCCTATTTCTTTTCCTTGCAGGAAACTGTCGACGGCAGAAAATAATTACACAACGATAGAAAGAGGACTCGCCATGGTATATGCACTATAGAAGTTCTTACACTATTTGTTGGGTGGACATTTTCAAATGTACACTGATCATTCTGCATTGAAATACCTAGTCAACAAGCTAGTGTTGGGGGTTAATATTTGTTGATGGCTCCTCATGTTTCAAGAATTTGAATTTGACGTTATACTTAAAAATGGTTGACTGACTATTAGGATAGATCACCTATCATGTATAGAAAGTGGTGAAGAACCAACCAGCCTGGAGGATAAATTTGCCAAGGTGCAATTTTTTGCAGTCATCATGATGGAGGATCAGAACAAGGAATTTAACGTTGTCATCCACTTTCTAAGCACAGGATATGCACCTGAAGGATTCTCCATTAACCAGAAGAAACACTTGGTTGTGAAAGCTGCTGATTATACATTGATAGATGGACACTTATACAAGTTGGGTGTAGATGAAATATTACGACGATGTGTTTTCGACTATGAGCGCCAATGGGTAATGAGTGAAGCACATGCCGGTGTTGCAGGAGTACACTACGCTGGAAAGAAAACTATGCACAAGATACTACAAGTAGGACTATGGTGGCCAACCATACATATGGATAGTAAGAGCTTATGTCAGTGCTGTGATATCTTCCAGAGAATCAGAAAACCACCGCGTCGCGATGAGATGTCGCTTGCACTGCAGATAACACTACAAGCATTCGACAACTGGGTTGTTAATTTCATTGGACCAATCAGTCCACCATGGAAGAGGATTGGCACATGCTACATTATCACTATGACAGACTACTTAACTAGATGGGCTAAAGCCATGCCTGTTAAATATTGCACTGTCACGACTGCGGTGGAGTTTTTATTTGAAAATGTGGTGACCAGATTTGGTTGCCCGAAAATCCTACTCAACGACCAAGGTGTTAGCACTGGAAAATTATCCAAGGTTGTAAAGGGTATTCCCAGGAAACAACAAAAGCCACTTTTAAAGAGAAAATTGGATTTTTTCTCTTCTGAGGGGGACCTCTCACAAAATATTAGCAAGGCCACATATGTATAAGCAAAAATGTATGTAATTGGTAATATTGGTTGAAACTGAACACATGACCATTGGGATATGGAGTCAAGATATGAAAATATATAAACAGATATTTTGCATGGAAGTTTTAAACAGAGGCAAGGTAGCTACTCAGTCATAGTCAAAATTTGATTCTCTAGTGAAAAAGTAAGAACATGAACAAACCATTACCACAGAGCATTGTAAAAGTGAATTCTATATCAACTTTAGAAGAAAGGTTTGGTGGAAATATGAAAACAACAGCTAGAGCATAGTAAATATGAATTCCAAATTGTTATACTCTTATTTCAGATGTGAAGGAAAACATAATGGAAAGATAAAAATGGAAAAACATTCACATAAGAAGGGAAAGTACTAACTGAAACATGAAATAACACATGAATCTCTGAAAAACACCAACTTTCAGCCCTGTAATTAAATAAATACTTGAATACACAAATATCCAAAATCTCACAGGTTCCAACCCTTACTTCATCAAATGTATGAATACTTATACAATTGCTCCTTGAGCTAAACAATAAACCTAACTATCTAATAATTTCAACCATTTATTACATGTGTCAAAGCACTTTTCGATTACAAAATAGTTATGAGATTACAAAAATTCTTAACTAATGAAATTAAAAATAACATTTTATCATGAAATATATCCTTCGTTGAAACTTCTTTGTACTGTCTTCTTTGATGTCTTCATGGTTGTAACTTATATTTAGTTGATCCATATTGTTGAACTGCTCTCCAATGTTTAGGATTAGGAAAATATGCAACAACCATTTCATGTGCTAGAAATCTAAGGTCCATGTTTTCTGCATATGAAAAGTTAGGTACATTAGCACACACGACTTTAAAATCAAATAATAACTCGAACTCTATAGCCAATTAATCAAACATGACTTTTCCATACAAAGCCTGTTGCATATCTTCAAACTTACAGTGATTTGAGCTACAATTGACCAATTTATCCAATTATTCCTTTTGAGACAATAATGGTCCCATTTCCTCCCAAAAGAAAGAAATTCCCTTGCTTAGCAATGGAGTAAATAACTCAATAAATTCTTTGAATAAATGACTTATAATATCAACTTTAGCTTGTACAGTATCCACCATTCTATACTTTACAATCACTTTTCTAGCCCAAGAGATAACAACAACTCTGTCTCGAATATCAAACCTTCTGACTTGATTTTCTGATAAGGTACTTAAAAAGTTGATAGCATTCCGAGATACTTCCATTGGCTTCTTATTTAATCCTTGTTTTACTATCAAAATATTCTATATGGCTTCTATCAGAGCACTCTCCTGGTCTGCAATAAAATCTAAATATGGTCTAAACTTATTAGCTTCTAGAATAATATTATCCCAAATCATATGTCTAGCCCCTTACAAGGCCATTTTGGCCAACCACCTGCTTGTTAACTTGCTATTATGATTTATTAGTTCTTGGCATTTTTCCTCCACTTTCTTCTTCTCTTGTTCTTTTTTCAAAGTTATCTCTTCTATATTCTTGTTTGGTTGCTTTAACCCTGTGATTTCTACATATTTCAGGTTTACCTAAGACATTTCTTTAGAAAGAGAGGCTGCATATATTTCTATAGAAGGAATAGTAGATTGATTTTTAACTTCTTCACATTTTTCCTATAATTCTTTTTCTCTTGCTGCTAGCTTATTTTTTAGCTCCTTCTAATTTTCTATCAGAAGCTTAGCATACCTTTTGCAATGTTTTTATTTTTCTTCAAGCTTTAACAGCTTAGCTTTACAATCAATCAATTCAGTGTTTAATGCTTCCTTCTCCTTCTCAAACTCTGTCAATTCAGAGACCTGAATAAGCTGAGTGGAAGGAATTTTCAATTTCTTCTTTAACACCTAAACTTCTTTTTCTTTTTCATAAAACAACCTTTGAGCCACTGCTCCTTTATCTGACTTCCCATCAACCTTCAATAATTCCTCCTGTAGCTTTTTAATTTTGATTTCAAGGGACTTGTTCTCAACCTTTTCTTTCCGTAGGAGGTCTTGATATTTCCTTTTATTGGGATCCAGTTTAGACACTTGTAATGTAGATTTAAGCAATCTTATATATATGATATCACCTATTTCTCTATGAAGCTGTATCATATTTGTGGTAGGGATATCCTTTAAGTTCACACACCCCTGATACCTTATTACCAATAGTCATGGCCAAACTCAGGGTATCTTTGGCACGATCCCTTACAGTTTTTAAAGTTACATCTGGCTTTGGAAAATGTCTCATTTCCTTGTATAATTTTACTATTATCAGCCAATTTCCTGTAGGTATTCAACCACTCCTCTTTTGATGTATACTTATTTTGGGTTACTCCATCAAATACATATTCTTGAAGCTCCAAACTAGTTACTTTGGATTTTTCTTGCTTATGTTTACCTTTCACACTGCTCTTCTTCACTTGTGCCATTTGTCCCTCTTGTCCAATTTTCTACCTCTTCGGTGTACTAGCAATGTCTGCTTCTTCAATGTCCATGAAACCTGAATGTTCTCTCTTCTTTGAATTTCCTAAAAAACTTATAAATGATGAAATTATTGATGTATTTGTAACTTCGGAATGTATTCACATGTATATCTTATATATTGTACCTCAATGTTTATTCTGGGAAGTATCTATACTGTAATTGAGTCATGTCATGCCCTGATGTTCCGATCAGAAGATTGAATAATGTAAACAAGTCATGTAAAGTCATTGAGGTTAACCCTCCATTGTAAGTCAGGGAAATAGTCCCCTCAATTGTGTCAAGGTTAACCCTCCTTGTTTATCAGAGGGAAAAGTCCCCACAGTTGTGGGGCACTAGGGTTATTAGAATCTCCTAGAGATGTCGGCTCTAGAAAGAAATTCTTAAGTGGGGCCGACATGTTGAAGTGGAAATTAAGTGAACGAAAGAATATAAATAGAGAGTGAGTCTCTCTATTTATCACACACACACTCACTCATTGGGGCGCATGAGTGAGAGAAGAGAAGCTCTCACAAGTGAGAGAGAGAGAACAAGCTGTGGAGATCATCTTTTCTGTTTTTGGGTTTTACTGTTTCCATTGGTGCTCATTCTATCTCTGAGGAAGTTGCGGGGTTTTCTCCTTTATGTTTTCCCCAAGGAAAATTATTTGTGTCTCTTGTCTCTTGTGTTTATTGTTGTGCATTTTATTCTCTCAGATAATATCCTAAGATCATATTGCTTAAATGATAAAAATATAACATGGTATCAGAGCTAACCTGAGAAGAAGACATTGTGCAGCTACAAAAGCTAGGGATTCTTACTTTTTAGGTCTCTCTCCACAATCGATCATCAAAATTATGCTAGGCTAACTCTCCATTGAAGGGCGCATCTTTCTGTCGAAGTGAAATTCGATTCCGATCATTTTCAGTTTTTGGTGAGGGAAATTAGGGCTTCTTATAGAAGAGGTATTTTTGAGTGATCCCAGCATAGGATTTCATCAAAATCGAAGTTTAGAGACCTAAGTCAATATTTTTGGTTGGGTACAACTACGGGAAAGTCAAACCCTAGTTTGACCCCAGGACAAAAAAACCATAAAATACTAAACCTGATAATTTTTGGTACATTCTCTCTATATAGGGATTGGAGAAGGATAAGGAGATAAAAATTTCACAGGCCGAATATAACATCTTGTTTTACTCTATCTCCAAATTTCATCCTTAGATTCACTATATTCTAGGAGATATGATCGCTTCACGTTAGGGTTTCAACCTCTTCCAGGATTCATCCCTAAACATGACACCTGGGGATAATTGCTATATCTCGGGATACAAAGGTCCAAATGAAATTTATGAAGATTTTCCAGAAAGGGAACAGACTTTAATTTCTTTGGTCCAATTTTTAGACATAGAAGATGAAACCGTGACATGTGGAAGTCTGTACAACTTCGCTATGTTGAACAGTCCTGAAACCGGTCACCTTGGGAAAATGATCATAAGTACCAATTGGTGAAACAAATTCTGATGAAACCTATGGTTTTTAAACAACGACTAGCAAGAATATATCAATACGAAGTTTCAAACATAAAGGAGAATTAATTTCGGAGATCCCGTAGAAATAGTATCAGGAATTTATGTAGAAGAAATTGGAAAACTAGGGCTTCCTGTTCGGAGAGCTTCCCTCCACTGTTTTCAGAAAAGGCATACATTAGATAGCTCACCTTGAAGAGCTATATCTATCTATCCAATCAGATCTAAAATATTCCAAGCTTGAAAATTAGGGTTTCTCTAACAAACCCTAGAACAGCCAGCTCCGGAACCAGGACAAACACCTCAAATCAGTAAGATATAATATTTTTTTATTTTCATTTGAGGTTCTCATTTCAAAGTGATCTATCATATCGACTTGATGATAATATTGGTGAAGTTGACAAATTGCAAGAATGGAAGTATAGGATCTCACTAGTTATTGAAGGAAATTAATTGGACACCTACATAAGTAGAGAGGTTCCAGTTCCAGAGGGAGATGAGGCTAAAGCCTTACTCAAGAAGAACTTGGTCAAGGCCAATAAGATCATTGATGATTCAATAAAGGATCAACTTATACCACAAGTGTCTTCCCTAAAGACACTGAAAGATATATTTGAGTCCTTGAACAAGCTATTTAAATGGAAGAACATAAATCAGAATATGACTTTGATAAAACAGTTGAAGAATGTGAAGATCAAGAATGTAGAGACCATATAGTCATACTTTATGAGGGTCTCTCAAATCAAAGAAAAACTTGTAGAAGTAGAAGAAGAAATGGATATAGCCACCTTGAATGGCCTCCCAGGATCATGGGATTCATTCATTTGAGGAATGTGTTCCAGAAGGAAGTGATTACTTTCAGTAGACTCTAGGAAGATCACACACAAGAAGAAGCTCAACTCATAATAAGAGAAAATAATATGGGAGCAATTGAAGATCAAGCTCTGACCATCCAAAGAAGATCCCTCAAGCAATGAGGAATATGAAGAACACAACTCTTGAAGAACCTCTTATCCATCTTAGCATTTGGATAAGAAACGGTGCTATTATGAATGAAGAAGAAGATGAAGCTGAAGGCTCAAGAAGGAGTCTACCCATGAAACAAATAAAGATAAGTATTCAATTGTCATTTCGTGATATTGTTTTATGTTATGCATTTGTTTATATTCAGTTGATGTATTATGCATGATAGAATGTTTGCATTAATGGAAGTATACTACTAATATGCATGTGATGGGTAAGTAGCTCATGGTTCTATACAACTCTCCATTACTACTTATCTAGAATGAAACCTCTTTGATGACATATTGGATTAGTGCACAATCTCAATGTTGTCCTAGTAGAGATGGAAGGAATCTAGAAAGTTTCCATGAGATATGGATGAATGTTGTATTGGAAAAAATAGTTGCATGATCATATATTTATGCATAGGAATTTTTTATTATGAATATACCTTATGAAATGTTTCTAATCATACAAATGCATTTTACTTGTAGGAAAGATCGCGTAAAATCGCCTACAAGCAAAGAAGGATGAGACTTGTTTCGAAGAACAAGTGACGACAGTTCAAGATGAAGAATAATATGATGAATGTAGTTACATCATTGATGCAGAACCTTCTAGCCATGAATAGGTAACCAAGAAGAAAGGGAAGACCAGTTCAAGAAGAAACATGTCTAGGATGCAGTATCGATACATGAATGGAAGTTCGTAGTTCCATCATGCAGTAGATGGAAACATCATGGGATACAAGGAAATATTCGTAGCATGAGGCTTCTCATGAAAAGAAGGAATAGAATACGAAGAGACATTTGCAGCCACTAGAAGTTAAGACACATGATAGGAAGAATCATGTGTGCAGATTAAATAAGGCCTTGTACGAGCTCAGAAGACACCCATGGGATAATACATACATGAGAAGCTTGAAAAAGATGACAAGCTCACAGATGGGTGCGAGAAGAACCTTTCAAAAAGTTCAAGATAGAGGATCTTGGTATCTAGTGATCCTAGATGGATACATAGAATATTAGTAGTAGAGGAATCTACTTGTAACTCCGGTACAAAATGTTTCAGTGCATAGAGTACGAAAGACAAAGGGAGAATGATGCTCTGCTTCAAAGGAAGTGACCGCAGAAGATCCTAAGGTTTGACATGGTACAACAGGATGGATAGCTTATTGATGACTCTAGAATTTACTAAGACTAAAGCAGATTCCAAACTTTTCTTCAAGGTTGAAGGGAGAAGACTAGTAATACTCCTGTTATATGTCGATGACTTGTTCTTGACAGAAAAGAGGAACTCATTAAAGTTGCAAGAAGGAGACTTGCTATCGATTTCGAGATAAAGGACTTGGGGATGATGCACTGCATTCTAGGAATGGAAATGTGGACAAGGGAAGTATGCAGTATAGATCCTAAAGAGGTTCTATATGATGGACTGCAAGGCCATGATCACACCTATGGCATCAAACCTGAAGCTATTGCGTGTTGCTTCATCAAAGTCGGTTGATGCCATGATGTATTGTCAGATGATTTATTCCTTGATGCACCTAATGAATACGAGACCATATAATTTTTTTTTTGTGAACACATTGAGACATGCTCACCTGATGGTTGCGAAGCATGCAGTACGGTACCTGAAGGGTATAGTTGATTATGGGCTCAAGTATGAGGTGAATCAGAAGATTAACCTAGAGGGTTATGTGGATTCGTATTGGGAAGGAAATGCCATTGATAGGGAGAGCACTTCAAGGTTCTACTTCAGTATGAGATCAAGTGTGATCTCTTGGTTTGAAAGGATGGAGTCCTGCATGGCGTTGAGTACAGCCGAGGCAAAAGATGTTGCCACTTGCGATTTGGGAGGTAGTATGTTTCTTTTGAAAACTACTATTTGATTTGATTGATCTAACTTACATTTTGGTATGATGTAGAGAGGAGCAGTGCAGCTCCAGTTTGTGATCGAGTTTGAGATCTCTCGAAAGAGGGAGTTCTAGCATAGTTGGTGAGACAAGTTGTCTGAGCATAAATCCTGGCGAAGCTCGTAGGTTGCTCAGACATAAATAGTCCTTTAGGTTGTCCTTGGATGTAATCGGTCCTGGAAAATCTCATAGGTTATCCTTGGATGTAATCAGCCCTGATGTGATTCTATGCTAGAAATGGCCAGAGTGAAGTTTGAGTACTTCAAGGAGAATCTTGGTGTTCTCCAGATTGAGGTTCCTTCCAAGAGGAAGTGATGAGTCCATGATGTTCCTTTCTGACATGGTGAGAGGATTGGTTCCTTCCATGGTCAGATGTAAGTGATGTGCCCTTCTAACATGGTGAGAGGATTGGTTTTTTCCATGGTCAGATGTAAGAGCTGTGACATGGTGAGAGGATTGGTTCCTTATATTGTCAGATGTATGTGATGATCCCACATCCATTATGAAAAATGGATGGCTCTATGAAGACACATCTAGTATGAAAAAGGACTAGCTCTGTGTAGATCCCACATCTAGCATGAAAAATGGCTGGCTCTGTGAAGACACATCTAGTATGAAAAAAGACTAGCTCTGTGTAGATCCCACATCCAACATGAAAAATGGCTGGCTCTGTGAAGACACATATATTATGAAAAAGGACTATCTCTGTGTAGATCCCACATCTAGCATGAAAAAGGGTTGGCTCTATGAAGACACATCTAATATGAAAAAGGACTAGCTCTATGTAGATCCCACATCTAGTATGAAAAAGGACTACCTCTGTGTAGATACCACATCTAGTATGAAAAAGGACTAGCATTGTGATGACACATCCAGTATGAAAAAGGATTGGCTCTATGTAGATCCCACATCTAGTATGAAAAAGGACTAGCTCTGTGATGACACATCCAGTATGAAAAAGGACTGGATCTATGTAGATGCCACATCTAGTATGAAAAAGGACTAGCTCTGTGATGATACATCTAGTATGAAAAAGGAATGGCTCTGTAGATGTGCATCCAGCATGAAAAAGGGCTGGCTCTGTCGATGAAGAACTACATCAAGGCTAGGCCTACAACTAGCATGAAAAAGGGCTGGCTCTGTAGAACTTCCTATGACGAGAAGAATAAAGAGATAGCACCATTTGATTGAGATAGAAAAAGCAGTAATGATGATGATGATCCAGATGATATAGAGAAGAATACTTGTGCTGATAAATTGTGTCGAGAGAATACCTTCCTAGTTAAGATGGAGTGTTGATGTATTTGTAACTTCAGAATGTATTCACTTGTATATATTATATATGGTACCTTGATGTTTATTCTGGGAAGTATCTATAATGTAATTGAGTCATGTCATGCCCCAATGTTCTAATCGGGAGATTCAATAATGTAAACAAGTCATGTAAATTCATTGAGGTTAACCCTCCATTGTAATTCAGGGAAATAGTACCCTCAATTATGTCAAGGTTAACCCTCCTTTTTTATCAGAGGGAAAAGTACCAATATTTGTGGGGTACTAGGGTTATTAGAATCTCCTAGAGATGTCAGCTCTAGTAAGTAATTGTTAAGTGGGGTTGACATGTTGAAGTGGACATTAAGTGAACAAAAGAATATAAATAGAGAGTGAGTCTTTCTATTTATCACACACACACTCACTCATTGGGGTGCATGAGTGAGAGAAGAGAAGCTCTCTCAAGTGTGTGAGAGAGAAAAAGTTGTGGAGATCATCTTTTCTATTTTCAAATTTTACTGCTTCCATTGGTGCTCATTCTATATCTGAGGAAGTTGCGGGGTTTATCCTTTATGGTTTCCCTGAAAAAAAATCTTTGTGTCTCTTTTCTCTTGTGTTTATTGTTCTGCATGTTATTCTATCAGATAATATCCTAAGATAATATTGCTTAAATGATAAAAATATAACAAAAATATTAGCAGCAACTGCAACTATGTTAGAAAGATCCATTGGGGAAGAATTATTTCCAAGTATGGATGAGATAGAGTCTTGTTCCATGCTGATATTATCTGGGGTTTTGTTTGGATAATCTTCCTAGTTAGCTTCATGTCTCAGTCCAGCTACTTTAGTATGTTCAAAAGGCTTATTTTTGTTTTCATGTCTTCTTTTAGAGATTAACTAGTGTGGATCATAGTTGATAGCAGCTCCCAAAGAAAAACACATGATTTTGAGTAGATTATCAATTATTGGTAGAGAAGCTCTACTTTTGACAACATATGGCCCTTCCACATAGGGAAATTTAATATCTAGACTCTTCCTAAAGTTTAATATGTGTTCTTCCTCAACTGTAAGCCTTTGTCTAAGAAATTCCAAAGAAAATATTCTAGTTGTCAAAAGGGTTGGAAGAATATAAGGCTGGTGCACAAATCCATATAACCTTATAATTGTTTCAGACTCTGAAAGGAACTAGTCTCCTATCCTTTTACTAGGGGAAAGTTGTAATGTTTTCTTCATCTATGGCAATACCCTAGGAAATATTTCCTGAAAGGCAATGTTGTATATTTATTCCATCAAACAATTCATGAACTTACAATAATATTGGGTCATTTCATTAGTGATTACCAACTCAGGAAACTATAGGTTATCTTCATTATGTTAAGAACATCTTTAGAAAAAAGTACTGCAATCTAAAAACTATGGTACTATGGAAGTTGACTAATTGAGAACAAATGTTCTCAGCTAGGAACTCATCAAAATTAAGGAAAGAAGATAGGAAATATTAAACTGGAAGTTCAAACTCAATTGGGAAAGTACTTAAGATAAACAACAGACTAAATAGTGACTCTGTAACATAATCATTCATCTCTAACCCCAAAAATTGACTGGCTAAATCTATACACGACTGGGTTTCTTCATTAAACAAAACCAATTCAATAGGGTAATATAAACTTATTACCTCACTATCAGGCTTTGAACACGACTTCAAAAAGGGTTCCTTACTCTCGGCTACAGAATCTTGGAAGAAATGTATGATATTTTCTTCTTTGTACTCCTGGGATAAATCAACAAAATCATGTGGGATAGATAGGGTTTTGCGAATAACAAAGGCATGAATAGGGTAAAGGATCCTAGACTTAGGTTTTTCCATGATGACTTCTTCAGTTGCGGAATAATTATTTGCACACCACTCGACAAATTTAGGGCAATTGGGGGTCTGGTCAATAGAAAGAAAGAAAAAAAGACCTAAAAACACCATGGGTGTTACTACCCTGGTCCTTCAGAATTTTTAATTTATTTTTAGTTGTCTCAATTGTTTCATTAAGTAAAATGGTATCAACAACTTCAACATTTTTGTCTTCGAAGCTTTTCTTAATCTTGTAACCGGAAACCCCTAACTCTTCATTATCTGCCACTTCTACCACTTCTATTTCATCCATTTTGAGAAGTATTTTGAAAGTTTCAGGATTCCTACCTTGTTAATTAACACAGTGTTCTAATTTCATCCACATTGGAACTTTGCGCACAGTAAAGGTTATCATCAATTCCAATGCTCAGAAAAAACAAACCTGTGAACTCCACGTAGGTGTTCTTTTTAATTTTATGTTTCATAACCATGGTGTGTCTCTTGTAATATATACCATAGATTTGTTCTTCTTTGAAATATAATTTGTTCATGCACAAGATCCTAATACCAAGACTCAAAATTATTACCCTACAAAAATTGATTTGGTGGAATCAATATCAACCATTGATCTGCAATCTACCTTCATCAGAACTGTCCAACTGTGAAAATATTTAACATTCTGATAATCCTTTCAAACCTTATCAATCGAGCAACTTTTGTTTGCAGAATGCACCTTATCCTTTGATCAAAACCAAACCACTATCACAAGCATTGATCAATGTGGCCCCTACCACTTTCCACAGATTTCAATACTGAATTTCTCCATGCTAGTTCAATTTGTAGAATTGTTTCCGATCATAGATATATCTCCATTAACATCTTGTCTACCTGATCTTTTCACCAATTAACCAATTCCACGAATTAGAAAACTTCATTTTTTTGTGCATCTCCAATCTACATAATTTCTTTCCACCATTGATCTACAGCCTCTTTAATTTGAGCCATCGATATTTGACACCTTTTACCTCCATTCCACTGATGAGAACATTTCATTTTTTCCCCTATGTTTCAAACAGGGAAACGATCTACCACCGTACATCAAATTCCTTTCTTCATCCAACGACGCATGATGAAATATCATGCTAACCCATTAATCTAAAGGGGGCTTCCACAAAATTTTCAAATACGATAATTTCCAAAACCTTCAATTAAACAATCCACAATTTCAAATATAGTGCTAACAACTGGCTCCACTAGGGATACTATCCTCCCTGCGAGGTAGCAAACAACCCCATAGACTAGTTTCCAAATCCATTATCAATCTAAATATTTTTATTTTGTCTTTCTGAAAGAAATATAAAAACTAAAATATGGCTACCCATTCTGATCTTAGGGCCTTCTTTGCGGGCTTCAAATATTCTAGCTCACCATCTATACTGATTGAAAGTAAAGAAAAATTTACACTATAATACATGAAATTTCCTTTCCCCTTATTTCAAATAATGCTTCAGAAATATCCCATTAACATGACCTCCTTCATACTGAGACCCATCCTGATACTGTAGAATAAAAGCATTACTACCCCTGTGTGTTGCAATAATGTATGGATCTACCCACAAATGATCAAATTTACCATGATTTTCTTTGTCCTCATGTGGAGCATCCCATTTTAACACCAAATCATCAATCTGGAAAGTGTCCTATTTTACCTTTCTATCAAACGTATTCTTCATTTTCTCTTGATGTATCTGTACCTTATCATATGTTTTATCTCTCAGTTCACTTAGCTCAATAATTTGGTTTATTCTCCTTTGTATATGATTAGGTTCATCCTGCTTCTCCTGCACCAATTGGAATGGTGACATTCCAATAGCATTATTTGTGCTAATTCTATCAACCCATAAAGCATATTTCAGTTTTGTATGCCATGCTATTTTATTTCTTCCAACAACTTCTTAATTATCCACACTAAGATTTTGTTAGAGGATTCAGCCAGTCCATTACCCTGTGGATAATTTGAAGTAGAATGATTCAAAATTATATGATACTTATGACATAAATTTATCATCTTCCTGGACTTAAAAGCAGCTGCATTATCTGTTACAATCCTCTTAAGACAGCCAAATCTTGCCAAAATATTATTCTCCAGAAAATCTATTATCATTGCATCTGTAGCTTTTCTAGTAGGTATTGCTTCAATCCATTTTGTAAAGTAATCAGTTGTTGTTAAGATCCACTTATGCTTTCCTAAGGAGTTTGGATTTATTTCCTCGATGAAATCCAACCCCCATTGTTGAAAAGGTTCTTCTATTTAGATATGATTAAGAGGGAGTGGAACCGATTTCCTCTTTCCATAAAAAATATGGCAATGATGACATCTGGTGGTTTCTTTATACACATATGAAAATAATGAAGGCCATTAAAATCCTTCTCTCAAAATATTATTTGCAGTTACCTTCCACGAATGATTTCCTCCACAATCTCCTTCATAGAAATCCTTTGCTATTTGTTGAGCTTCATTCTCCAGAAGAAAATTCAGTAACACTCCACCATGATCCTTCCAATAAAGATATTGATTTAAAATATAGAATTTTTCATCCTTCATCTTCAAAGACCTTTCTATATTTTTACTTAACCCTGTAGGAGGTTGTAAATTTTGGAACACATAAACAATATTAGCATACCATGGAGAAATAGAAAAATCAGGCGTCACCTGTAGTTCTGCATCCAAATGATTTAATTGACCTGACAAAAAATTTAGGTGTAGAGAATCACAATTGGACTCTATCATCATTTTATCCAATCCCTGTCCCTTAATCAACTTTGTGGGCTTAATTTCAATGTCATATTCCAAAAGCACTGCAATCCATTTTTCTCTTCTCCCCTCCAGATCTGGTTGTGTAAGTATGATATTTACCACACTGCTGGGAACATATGGAACTACATGTGAATGAAGAATGTAAATTATGAACTATTTTAGGGCCTTGATCAAAGGATATGCTCTTTTTTCTATGATATTATATTTTAACTCTCCATCTCTTAACATCTTACTAAAAAATTCTATAGGATGTTCTTCACCTTGATCATTCTTTTGTAACAGAACAACTACAACAGTATGCTCTGAATCATATGAGAATACTAAAAAATATTTACCAAAATCTGTACTTACCAGCGCAGGATCTTTCGAAATATCTTGCTTTATATTCTTGAAAGATTTCTTAGCCTCCACTGTCCATTTTATTTCATGATCCTTTTTCAGCATATTAGTAATGCTCATCAATATTTCAGCAAACCTAGGAATGAATCACCTCAAGAAATTTACCTGCCCAGTGAATGATTGTACTTCTTGGTTCCTCCACCTTCAAAATTACACTCACCCTATTTGGCTCTATCCTTATACCTTCTTTGGAAATAATATGGCCCAAACGTTTTCCTTCTTCCAGAGCAAAATTTGATTTCCTTGGATTTAATGAAATGCCATATTTTCTACATTTAAGGAAAACCCTTTCCAATTTTTTGACATGTTCCCTGTCAGACCTGGAATATACAGTAATATCATCCATATAAATTAATACAAACATGTTTCTTTCATCTGCAAAAGTGATGTCCAAAGCACGCTGGAAAGTGTCTCCTGCATTCATTAATCCAAAAGGTATATTTGCGTACATGAATGTACCCCATGGCCTAGTGAAAGAAGATTTCTCCTAATATTCAGGAACCACCTTTGTTTGATTATAACCTAAAAACCCATCTAGGGTAGAAATTCTCTCTGAACCTACCACTTTCTACAAAATCTGGTCCATCTTTGGTAAAGGGTAATTTTCCTTTAAAGAGACTTTATTCAAATTTATGAAGTCCACACACAATCTTATTTCACCATTCTTATTTCTAACAGGCACCAAATTAGAAACCCATTTTGAGAATCTCCGAGTTACAATTATATTTTCATGAAATGATTTTTTGATCCCCTTTTCAATGATAGGCAATAGCATTGGATTAATTCTTCTGAGTTTCTTCCTAAATGGTTTTTCTCTAGGATTAATTGGAATAGTATGTTGTATAATGGAGGTGTCATACTCTTTTAGGTCATCGTAACCCCATGCAAATACATCAGTGTATTTTTTCATCAGGTTCACATACTCATGTTTTTCTTTGGTAGACAATTTCTTGGACAACTTTACAATCCTGTGATTCTCTTCGGTACAAATATTTTTATCTTCAACGAGTTTTCAGCAGGTTTGACTTTAGGATATATAACAACATAATTTTGGTCAAAAATATTCTCTAAGGGAATTAAACCTCTCAGAATATGATTACTCTTCAATTGGACTATATATTTTCCTCCCAGTGAGCCTTTCAACTTCTCTATTTTTGCAACTCCTTCTTCATCTTCATCAACATCTTGAAAATTTTCAAAATCAACACTTTCATTTTCTATTTGCATATTTACAAATTCAACAAACAATTCCAAAAAAATTTCTTTGCATATCATCTTCAAAAACCTTCCAATACTTGGTATTGTCTGGTATGGAAGGCCTGTTCACAATGTCAACCTTGTATTTTCTTTTACCTGCAATAGGAGTTTTAAATTTTCTAGTAGCAATTGCCAAGGAATCTACTACTGTATTATCATATCTAGGAATCACTTTGACACTCTGTTTTGTGAAATACTTTCCAAACTTACCCAACACTTCATTCATGTAAGGTCTCATTGGGATGCTTAGTTTGATAACTATAATTCACCTAATTTATCACAAGTTCTGAATCTCCAAAAACTTAGACTCATTTAGTTCCCAAATCCTTTTGTGAATTCAAAACCAGCAACAAATATTCATATTATGCTACATTATTAGTACATTCAAAGCTCAAATTATAAGAAAAAAGATTTAAAATATCTAATAGGGGAAATTATGTATACAGCTGCACCAGCACTCACTTTAGCCACCGACCCATCAAAATACATAGTCCACAACCCTTTTTCCTTTTTCTTTCTTTCCAATGATTCCTGTTCATTTATCACCTTTTTATCCTTTTTTACATGTAGTTGGTACAACAACTTTTGAATCACAAGGAGAAACATCATTGAAGAAAATAGATGACCCTAAGTCTGTATCAACATCATAAATATGATGAACTCCTAGATGATCTTGACTACTAACAACATAAGGTAATCTTTTTTCACTGTACAATATCTTTTTTTCATTAATAACAAGAATTGTAGCATAAGACATATCCATTTGCAAATTTCCTTTTAATTTTGAAGTCCAAGATATTGACAACAAAACACCAAATTTGGGAGGTATATCAGCCACAACAACATCCATGACCACAGTTTTAGATGGTAATTTAGTCAAGGATACTACCATGTCTTTTATCAAATCCAAACATTTCATGCTTTTGGAATCAAAAGAATAAAAATCTTTATAAGGCCTTATAATCTCTAACCCCAAACTTCCTACCACTCCTTTAGGCATCAAATTATGTGAAGCACCTGAATCTAACATAGCATTATGCAACACCATGTCATCCACATTTAATCTCATATAAAAAGGTGGTACTTCCTCATTATCCTCATTATCAATATTAGATCCCAAAACAATGGTAGGATTGTCATTTGTCATTTCCAAAATATCTGGATGAGCTTCTCCCTGATTTCTGACCATTTTTGTTATTGTGTCCCTATACCCCTGATTTATGAGCAGTTCATCAAAAGGAATTGAAAGTTTCAACTTAGAAAGTTCAATTTTTAGATTAAAAATGGAAGAAATTTTATCTACGTCCATGGGTGTTGTTTTTTTTAACTTTTTTATTTTCTCAGTTCTATTTTCGATCTCTTTATGTACAACAGGTTCCTTTTGTTTTTCGTTTCTTTTTTTTGTATTCATCTGACTGCTGGAAGGATGATTTTGATTTAACCTTCCTTTATTCATAATAACATATCTACTTCTCAATTTGATCTTTCTATTTATATCATCTATAACATGCATATACCCCTTCTAATATTGTTCCAACTCCTCCTCGAAATATTTATTATCATTCTCCTATGCAAACATACTGTCTTCCTCCTCAGACAGATAGATTTCAGAATATAAATCACCAAAATTATGAATATGGTCTTCAATAGATTCTGCACCATCATCATCAACAACATAATTTTCAGGGAAAGGTGGTCTTATTTGCTGATATTCTTGGTTCCTTGGATTCCTCATGTCCCTTTGTCTATTATGTGGGAGTACAGGAGGAATAGGCCTTCTAAAGTTAGGGTTTCTGGTCCGGGGTTCATTATGTTCTCGATTCACTAGCCTACTGTCCATAGTCAGGCTATGCATTAAATTTTCCATTGTTTTCAACATCATTTCAAATTTGATATCATTAGACGAAGAAGTAGAAGAGATGGAGGGCATAGTTTCTTCTCTACCTTTCCTCATATCAACATCTACTCTTTGTTTTATATTTCCACATGCCATCATATTGGCTTCTACTTCCAAGGCATCTGTAAACATAACATGAAGACTGGTTGATTTTCTTTCTCTCAACAACAATGCAAAGTCATTATCAAAGGCTTCTACATAATGAATTTTAGCACCAGCAGTTGAAGGCTTAATATCATTAGGTATTGAATTATAGACTCTCATGAACCTACTGGAAAACTCGTGGACTGACTCAAAACCTCATTTTGTAAGATTATTGTACTGGGACAGAACTTGTAATGGAATCTACTTATCATCCCATATATCCAAGAATGTAGTTTGGAAGGATGCAAATTTTTTAATAGACCCAGTACGTAAATCTTTATACCACTTTTTGGGTTCCCTAGACAAGCTCTGTGCAAACATTCTTATCTTAACATCATCATAATCAACCTCTTCCAAATCTATAAATTCATCAAATTTTCCAACATGGTATTTTGCAGTAGCATTTCCTTCTCCATCATACAATGAAATCCTCTAGGCACAATTTAAGGGAAGGTCATGTAACACTGCAGTTAAGGCCAATGGAGAAAACCTAGCTGTAGCCATTGGTCTAGGTGGATTTGGAGCAAGTGGTGAAGGTTGAAAAGATAGAGGATTCTTAATAGGTTGGGGAGTATGAAACTAGAAATTTTGGACAATAGAAGTATTTTTTTCATTTTTTACTTGAGTTTGAAGGTTCTTCCACAAAGAATCAAGAAGATATGATTCTAACCTACTAGGGTTAATCTCAACTTTCTTTAGGTCAGATTCATATTTTGATTTTAATAGTAATCTCTCAACACTTAGGTTTCCCATTCATATTCTTGTATACTATGAAAATCTTGAGATGATGATGCACCAAACTAAGAACTATTTATTTTTTCTTTATTTTTATTTCTAAGCAATCTCTTTGGATTTTCCACACTTTGCTAAGTTTCAGCATTAGGGTTACCTCTTGTATTCACTCTCCTGAAAGCCAAGATGTCTTTTGTAATACTATTTAAAATGAATGTGAATTCACCATGGAAAATGTACAACCTTCTTTTAAATGTGGAAACTTCTACTTGCCCAGAGAAATTTATTTATTGAAACTTTGCAATCCTTGTCATTCTTCCCAGGGCTGATATGCACTTTCGTTCCCTGACAAGGGTGCCAATTTGTTAGCACTAGAAAATTACCCAAGGTTGTAAAGGTTAATCCCAAGTAACATCAAAAACCACTTTTAAAGAGAAAACTCATTTTTTTCTCTTCTAAGATGGATCTCTCACAAAATATTAGCAATGCCAGATATGTATAAGCAAAACTATTTGTAATTGGTAATATTGATTGAAACTAAATGCATGACCATTGGGATATGGAGTCAAGATATGAAAATAGATAAACATATATTTTTCATGTAAGTTTTAAACAGAAGCAAGGTAGCTACTCAGTCACAGTCAAAATTTGATTGTCTGGTGAAAAACAAAGAACTTGAACAAACGATTAACACAGAGCATTGTAAAAATGAATTTTGTATCGAATTTAGAAGAAAGATTTGGTGGAAATATGAAAAAAACATCTAGTTCATAGTAAATATGAATTCCAAATTGTTATACTCTTATTTCATACATGAAGGAAAAAATAATGGAAAGATAAAATTGGAAAAAAATTCACATAAGAAGGGAAAGTACAGACTACAACAGGAAATAACACATGAATCTATGAAAAACACCAACTTTCAGCCCTGTAATTAAAGAAATACTTGAATATCCAAAATCTCATGGGTTCCAACCCTTTCTTCATCAAATGTATGAATACTTATACAATTTCTCCTTGAGTTGAACAATAAACCTAACTGTCTAATGACTTGAATCATTTATTACATGTGTCAAAGAACTTGTCTATTACAAAATAGTTCTTAGATAACCAAACTTCTTAACTAATGAAATTAAAAATCACATTTTATCATAAAATATATCCTTCGCTAAAACTCCTTTACGTTGTCATTCTTGATGTCGTCATGGTTGTAACTTATATTTAGTTGATCCATATTGTTGAAATTCTCTCCATTGTTTAGGATTAGGAAAATCTGTAAAAACCATTTAATGTGCCAAAACTCTGAGGTCCATGTTGTATGCATATGAAAAATTAGGCACCTTGGCACACGCGACTTTAAAATCAAATAATAACTCGAACTCTCCAGCGAACTTATCAAACATGAGTTTTCCATATAGAGCCTGCTGCATATATTTAAACTTACTATGATATGACTTAAAGTTGACCAATTTATCCAGATATTCTTTTTGAGACAATAATGGTCCCATTTCCTCCCAGAAGAAGGGAATTCCCCTGCTTACCAATGGAGTAGATAACGCAATCGCTTCGTTGACTTTATGATTTATAATATCAACTTTATCATGTACAGTATCCAACATTATGTACTTTAAAATCACTTTTCTAGCCCAAGAGATAACAACAAATCTGTCTCGAATATCAAACCTTCTGACTTGATCAACGGATAAGGTACTTAAAAAGTTGATAGCATTCTGAGATACTTCCATTGGATTCTTATTTAATCCTTGTTTTACTATTAAAATATTATGTATGGAATTTGTCAGAGCACTCTCCTCGTCTGCAATAAAATCTAAATATGGTCTAAACTTATTAGCTTCTAGAATAATCTTATCCCAAATCATATGTCTATCCCATTGCAACGCCATTTGGACAACCACCTTCTTTGTTAACTCGGTATTATGATTTATTAGTTCTTGGAATTTTTCCTCACTTTCTTCTTCTCTTGTTATTTTTTCAAACTAATCTCTTCTAGATTCTTGTTATGTTACTTTAACCCTGTGATTTCTACATCTTTCAGGTTTACCTGAGATGTTGCTTTAGAAAGAGAGGTTGCATATGTTTCTACAGAAGCAACAGTAGATTGATTTTTAACTTCTTCACATTTTTCCTATAATTATTTTTCTCTTATTGTCAACTTATTTTTTAGGTCCTTCTCATTTTCTATTAGAAGTTGAGCATCCCTTTGCCAATTTTTTTCTCTTTCTTCAAGCTTTAACAGTTTATCTTTACAATCAATCAATTCATTGTTTAATGCTTCCTTCTCCTTCTCAAACTCTATCAATTCAGAGGTCTCAATAAGCTGAGTGGAAAGAATTTTCAATTTCTTGTTTAACACCTAAACTTCTATTTGTTTTTCATCAAACAACCTTTGAGCCACTGCTCCTTTATTTGACTGCCATCAACCTTCAATAATTATTCCTACAAATTTTTAATTTTTATTTCAAGGATGTTGTTATCAACCTTTTCTTTTCCATAGGAGGTGCTAAGCTTTGTTTTTATTGGACTCCAGTTTAGACACTTGTAATGTAGATTTAAGAAATCTTGTACATATGATATCACATGTTTCTCTGTGAAGGTGTATCATATCTGTGGTAGGGATATTCTTTAAGTTCACATTCACCTCTGATATCTTATTACCAATAGTCATGGCCAAGATCAAGGTATCTTTGGCATGATCCCTTATGGTGTTCAAAGTTATATCTGGCTTTGGAAATTGTCTCACTTCCTTGTATAATTTTACTGTATCATCAAAAGTTTTATCAACCACTTTCCTATAGGTATTCAACCACTCCTGTTTTGATGTATACGTATTTGGATTTACTCAATATAATACATATTCTTCAAGCTCCAGACCAATTAATTTGGATTTTTCTTGCTTATGTTTACCTTTCACACTACTCTTCTTCACCTGTACCATTTTTTCCTCTTGTCCAATTTTTTTCTTCTTCGGTGTACTAGCAGTGCCTGCTTCTTCAATGTCCATGAAACCTGAATGTTCTCTCTTCTTTGAATTTCTTGAAAAACATATAAATGATGAAATATTAGCAGCAACTACAACTATGTTAGAAAGATCCATTGGGTAAGAATTGTTTCCAGTTATGGATGAGACAGAGTCTTGTTCCATGCTAAGATTATCTAGGGTTTTGTTAGGATAATCTTCCCAATTAGTTGCCTCTTTAAGTCCAGCTACTTCAGTATGTTCAAAAGGCTTATTTTTGTTTTCATGTCTTCTTTTAAGATTAACTGATGTGGATCATAGTTGATAGAAGCTCCTAAATATAACCCCATGCTTATGAGAAGATTATTAATTATTGGTAGAGCAACTCTACTTTTGACAATATACGGCCCTTCCACCAAGGGAAATTTAATATCTACACTCTTCCTAAAGTTTAAGATGTCTTATTCCTCAACTATAATCCTTTGTCTAAGAAATTCCAAAGAAACTATTCTAGTTGTCAAAAAGGCTAGAAGAATATAAGGCTGGTGCACAAATCCATATAACCTTATAATTGTTTTAGACTCTGAAAGGAACCAGTATCCTATCCTTTTACTAGGGGAAAGTTGCAATGTTTCCTTCATCTCGGGAAATATTCTAGGCAATCTTTCCTAAAATAAAATGTTGTATATTTTTGGCATTAAACAATTCATGAACTTGCAATAATCTTGGGTCATTTCATCAGTGATTACCAACTCAGGAAACTGTAGGTTATATTCATTATGTGATAAGAACATCTTCAGCAAAATGGAATGGAATCTGAAAACTCTGGTACTATGGAAGTCGAGTAACTGAGAACGAATGTTCTCAGCTAGGAACTCATCAAACTTAAGGAAATAAGACTGGAAAGAATGACCTAGAATTTCAAACTCAATTGGGCAAGTACTTAAGATTAACAAAAGACTTAATAATGACTGTGTAACATAACCATTAGTGTCTAAACCCAAAAATTGACTGGCTAAAGCTATACACGACTAGGTTTGTTCAGTAAAAAAAACCAGGTCAATAGGGTAAGATAAACTTATAACCTCACTATCAGGCTTTGAACATGACTTCAAAAAGGTTTGCTTACTCTCAGCTACAGACTATTGCAAGAAATGTATGATATTTTATTCTTTGTACTCTTGGGATAAATGAACAAAATCATCCAGGACAGATAGGATTTTGTGGATAATAGAGGAATAAATAGGGAAAAGGATCCTAGACTTAGGTTTTTCCATGACAGCTTCTTCAGCTACGGTATAATTATTCGCACACCACTCGACAAATTTAGGGCAATTGGGGGTCTGATCAACAGAGAAAAAATAAAAGAAAGACCTGAAAACACCATCGGTGTTACTACCCTTGTCCTTAAAAATTTTCAATTTATTATTATCCGTCTCAATTGTTTCATTAAGTAAAATGGTATCAACAACTTTAGCATTTTTTTCTTCGAATCTTTTCTCAACCTCGTGACAACAAACCCCTAAGTCTTCATTATCTTCCACTTATATTTTATCCATTTTCAGAAGTATTTGGAAATTTTTAGGATGCCTACCTTGTTAATTAACACAGTGTTTCAATTTCGTCCATGTTGGCACTTTGCGCATAGTCAGGGTTATCGTTAATTCCAATGCTCAGAAAAAACAAACTTGTGAACTCCACGTAGGTGTTTTTTATAATTTTATGTTTCATAACCATGGTGATTCTCCTGTAATCTATACCATAGATTTGTTCTTCTTTTAAATCTAAGCCATTCATGTGCAAGATCCTAATACCAAGAATCAACATTATTACCATACACAACTTGATTCGGTGGAATCAATATCAACCATTGATCTGGAATCTACCTTCATCAGAACCATCCAACTGTGAAAATATTTAACATTCTACTAATCCTTTCAAACCTGATCAATTGAGCAACTTTTGTTTGCAGAATGCACCTTATCCATTGATCAAAACCCAACCACTATCGCAAATGTTGATCAACATGGCCCCTACCACTTTCCGTGGATTTCAATCTTGAATTTCTCCATGCTAGTTGAATTTGCGGAATTGTTTGCGACCATAGATCTATCTCTTCTCACATCTTGTCTACCCGATATTTTCACCAATTAACCAATTCTATGAATTAGAAAACTTCATTTTTCTGTGCATCTCCGATCTATGGAATTTATTTCCACCATTGATCTACAACCTCTTTAATCTGAGCCGTTGATATTTGACACCTTTTACCTCCATTCCGTTGATGAGAACATTTCAAGTTCTCCCCTATGTTTCAAACAGCCGAATGATCTACCACCATAGATAAAATCCCTTTCTTCATCCAACGACCCATGATGGAAGATCATGCTAACCCATTAATCTAAAGGGCTCTTCTAGAAAATTTTCAAATACGATGATTTCCAAACCCTTCATTTAAACAATCCTTAATTTCAAATATAGTGCTAACACAAGGTATGCATTTTGTTAACAAAATGATTATTGAGCTTACTGCAGATTTCCAAATACAACATAAGAATACGACACCCTACCACCCTCACGAGAATGGAACAGTTGAATCCTTCAACAATATTTTGGAGAACGCTTAACCAAAGAATGAAATGTGAGACGAGATGACTAGGATAAAAAAAAATTATTTTTGCTATGGGCGTATCGCACAACTTGCAAGCGATTGACAGGGAGCACCCCATTCAGACTAGTGTATGAACAAGAAGATGGTGTGCCAATGGAGTACATCATGCCAAGCCTAAGGATTGATGCGCTGACAGAAATGACCGATGCATATGCTGTCGAAAAAAGGTTGTCGCAGCTCGTCCAGATGGAAGAGGAATTCTTCGTCATAGGATTCCTCCAAAACATAGAGAAGCAAAGGCAGAAAGCATGGCATGATCGTCATATCTAGATTAAGCCATTCAAAGTCAGAGGACTTGTGTTGTTGTATGACAAAAAAATTTCAAACATCTTGGGAAATTAAAAATGCATTGGCTCGGGCCATATTTGATTGCGCACATCACTAACGCAGGTGCAGTAAAACAGCAGAAACTAGATGAAACATATGTCGCAGGAATGGTAAATGGAAGTTTCCTGAAACCTTGCTATGATGGATGTGACATGCTTGGCTAAGATCATGCCATGTGGAAAAAAAACATGTGACGACACATTAAAGGAAATTTGGGGTCTAAAATGGGCCTTATAAGAAAATGCGCCAACAATTAAATTTGTGAGTTGGAATTCAAGAACCACTAGAATTTCAATAAAATGAGTCAACCATAATGGTTGAATTGACATATTTGTCATAAAAGAAAACTACTTTTTTTGTTCGTATTTTTGACATATCTTTCTGTGTTTTTACTCAAATTTCAGGAAGGAGAGCTCATTGGATGTGGAATTTAATTCTACATCCAAACGAGTACCCACACTGCATACTTTTGATGGACCCCTCTACCCCAAAAACAAGAAATTCCTGAAAAAACATGATGATGACATCATCATCATG
Source organism: Pseudotsuga menziesii (assembly GCA_001517045.1). NCBI lineage: Eukaryota > Viridiplantae > Streptophyta > Pinopsida > Pinales > Pinaceae > Pseudotsuga > Pseudotsuga menziesii. The sequence goes on along the minus strand of LPNX010842547.1, from coordinate 320,615 downwards.
TTTTTTCAGGCATTTCTTGTTTTTGGGGTAGCGGAATCCATCAAAAGTATGCAGTGTGGGTAATCATTGGATGCGGAATTAAATTCCACATCCAACAAGCTCTCCTGCTCAGAATTTGCATAAAAACACAGGGAGATATGTTGAAAATACAAACAAGGTACGCATTTTGTTAACAAAATGATTGTTGAGCTTACTGCAGATTTCCAGATACAACATAAGAATACGACACCCTACCACCCTCATGAGAATGGAACGGTTGAATCCTTCAACAAGATTTTGGAGAATGCTTAACAAAAGAATGAAATGTGAGACGAGATGACTAGGATCAAAAAGTTTCAGTTGTGCTATGGGCGTATCGCACAACTTGCAAGCGATTGACAGGGAGCACCCCATTCAGACTAGTGTATGAACAAGAAGATGGTGTGCCAATGGAGTACATCATGCCAAGCCTAAGGATTGATGCGTTGATAGAAATGACCGATGGAGATGCTGTCGACAAAAGCTTGTCGTAGCTCATCCAAATGGAAGAGAAACGCTTCGTCGCAGGATTCCACCAAAACATAGAGAAGCAAAGGAAGAAAGCATGGCATGATCGCCATAACTGGATTAAGCCATTCAAAGTCAGAGGACTTGTGTTGTTGTATGACAACAAATTTTTCAAACATCTTGGGAAATTAAAAACGCATTGGCTCGGGCCATATTTGATCGTGCACATCACTAACGCAGGTGCAATAAGACTGCAGAAACTAGATGAAACATATGTCGCAGGAATGGTAAATGGAATTTGCCTGAAACCTTGCTATGATGGATGTGACATGCTTGGCTAAGATCACGCCATATGGAAAAAAAACATGCGGTGACACATTAGAGGAAATTTGGGGTCTAAAATGGGCCTGATAAGAAAATACGCCAACAATAAATTTTGTGAGTTGGAATTCAAGAACCACTAGAATTTCAATAAAATGAGTCAACCGTAATGGTTGAATTGACATATTTGTTATAAAAGAAAACTACTTTTTTGTTCATATTTTTGACATATCTCCCTATGTTTTTACTCAAATTTCAGGCAGGAGAGCTCGTTGGATGTAGAATTTAATTCTACATCCAACGAGTACCCACACTGCATACTTTTGATGGACCCCGCTACCCCAAAAATAAGAAATGCCTAAAAAAATGTGATGATGACATCATCATCATGTTTTTTCAGGTATTTCTTATTTTTGGGGTAGCAGGGTCCGTCAAAAGTATGTAGTGTGGGTAATCGTTGGATGTGGAATTAAATTCCACATCCAACGAGCTCTCCAGCTCAAAAATTTGGATAAAAACACAGGGAGATATGTCGAAAATACAAACAAAAAAGTAGTTTTTTCATTCTTCCTCCAAAATTAATAACTATTATTTTATTGTTTTAACTATTATTTTATTGTTTTAACTATTATTTTATTGTTTTAACTATTATTTTATTATTTTAACTATTATTTCATCACTTTCCTTAGGAGGCCCATTTTAGACCTCAAATTTTCTCTAATGTAAGCATTCTAATTACTGCAAAAGAGGGAATGGTAGGATGGGCAGAATTAAAGTGTGAATATTTGGCAAAGATTGAGGTGGTTATGACAGAGAGGTGTCATTAATTCGATAAAGTACGAGGAGAATGGTGGCATGATTAATGGTCCCATCAGTCACCATTGCGATAACTATCATAAATACTCAGGAAAGTATAGATCAGCAATGAAGTAGATGCATTAATGACAAAACGATTCGAATGGAAATACCACGTGATCGAAAATACCTTGAACTCCTATCGAATGACAACTGTAGGATGGTTTGGCGCCTATAAAAATGAGCTTCATCATCAAGTTTTAATTTACTTGCACCCAGCAAAGAAGAGAGAACCAAATCTAATAGTTAACAGAGCCGAAGCCTGTAGTAGAGAGAGCCGAAACCCATGGTCACAAAGATTTCCAGTGCCAATGAGCTATCAGACGTAACCATTGAATCTCCATGCCCAATTGTAGAGGACATTGACTCACCCAACTCATAGCATCAAGAAGAAGAATCTGAAACTATGGTGAGGCCCAATCCCTAGATATCTCCCGTGGTCGGTTTGGGCCCTACAGCACCCTTTGGTTCGTCCCCAGTAGTGGCCCTGGTCTAGAATCCACCTAGTGCCTCCCCAATTGCAAGACCACCACCTTTCATCTTGGGAACTTCTATACCTCCCGGCAGGGGGCAGAAGACTTCAAGAACAAGTAGAAGGTTACTGAAGAAATACCTATTAAGGAAGAACTAGAGTTGCCACCGTGCAAGGATGTGAATGCCACCATTGAGGAACAAAACTTGGTGTCACCGTATATTCAGCCAAGGAGATCCGAGCCATGTGAGGTGAAGCTTTCGATGAGAGCACACTCCTCCTTGGTCTTGTTGCAGATCCCTAAGGCAATACCACTGCTAATGAACATAATCTCGAAGCTATTCAAGCTTCAGTTTGGGGATTATGATACCCACAAGCAGGAATCCTTGGAAAGGAATAATTACATGGTCACGACACCCATTGTACCACCTAACCCAGTACTAGTTGTTCCAATGCAATGGACTCGAGGTGTCGATGATACAGATCTACTCAACCTGCTACTTATGCCCCACTTTGGTCACAGCATGCAGGTAAGTATCTATGTGAGAGAGCTCCTAGTGTGTTTTCATGGTGGATACTTGTAGCTCAACTACCCATATGTTGTGGGTTGACCTGAATTCACTGATCATGGGTCTTCTGCGCTAAGGAGACAACCCCATGTCGTATCTGCAGCTTAAAACAGACACCACCAAGATGAAGAAGAAGTATGACTTGCAGCACGTAGGAAGGAATTTTCTCATTAACTCCATCAATTATAATATGGTGCAGTTCGCCACAAAGATTTTATCTTGCAAGCTATTACAAAAATATGTGGGCTACAAAGTGTACCGTCGGTACTGTTGAAGTTGCAAAGAAATGCATAGTGGCAATAAAGTTCAATTGGTCACATTTTTTGTTGAATGAATTGATAGATGATGCAGAGCAAGCGCAGGTGGATGGTAAGTCTAAATGCCACTAATCCTGGCTTCTAATCTTGATCTCTTTCATTGTATGGTCAAACCCACTAGATTACTAGGTGGAAGATATCCCTGTGCTTTACTAGGGTGCAAAGTACCAGAACCTATGGGAGAAAAAGGAGGATGTGATTTGGCAGAAGGACAATAATATTGAGTTCTTTTTGCATGGTGAGGCACTGCGTGATGTAATAAAGAAACAACACATAATAAGGGAAGAAACAGTGAAAAGTTATGTCACGTTCATAAAATTTCAGGACAGTGTTCATAACATTATTCTAGAGTCGAAGGACGACCCGACCAAGCAGGAACAACTGATGGGTTTTATGATCAAGAATGTGGATGTGGACACAATTATTTAGGATTGGCCGAAAAAATGGCATGGCCTAGTTGATGAAGAGATGGACTAAGAAGAAGTCCCACCAACTAACCAAGGTGGAAACGTTGGCGTAGGCATTGATGAGGGAAATGGACAAGATACTGGCCAAGGAAATGATGGAGGTGATGATCACGATGATCAATCATGGGAGGGAGAAGGAGAAGATGATGATGGTGGATCCAATCGAATCCATGCAGAAGAAACACCCACTAATGAGGATATCTGAAACCACTAGTAAGAACAACAACAAGAGCGCAATCCACCGCGCAAGAAGTGATAAGCTAACAAATCTTCTAATATTGCTAGCTTGGACAAATAAGACATAGGCCTACTTGCAAATTCTATCGCAAAAGTAGCCAAGAGCATCCTGGAGGTTTGTACTGCACAAAAGATACAAGTGCTCGGTTAAGTCATTGAGCACTTCCATAATCTCACAAAGGCCATTAACGAAGTAAAAACCACTATTGAGGCTGATACATATGGCATTGACCTTGAAGACACTTTAGTTGTGCCAATGTTGTTTTCGCCCCTCAATATGGAATTTCCAGCACAAGTACTACAGTCAGGAACTAAATAGTATGACATTGTTCTTAAGGAAATGGGGATGCTAACAATGGATTTTTCAAAGCCACCATTGGTTGACGTATACTCCATTCAATATGCGGCCTCCATTAACTCTGCATCAAATAAAATGTGGTGGCATATCAAGTAGCCAAGAAAATAAGGAAGGAAAAGGAGTGCAAGGTCCTCCTTAAGGAGAAGGACCAGAAGATCGAGGTGTATGAACATAGCCATATTACACTAGTAGAATCCATCAAGACTGCCATCACAAATTTCCTAGCAGAAGAAGGCCAAGAAGATGAGGATTTAGCTGCCAAGGTTGACCGGTTGTTGTGGATTGCAGTGGAACTCAGGAAACATGTCAAGGAGTTGCAGGAGGGAAAGATACCAAGCACACCTCCTGAGGTGCTTGAAGAACATAGGAATACAACATCTGAAGTTGTGGGAAGAATAAGACAAGGATAACAACTCTGCACTGACACAATTGAAGCCATCTCTGCGACATGGGGATTTCTTCTGGAAGACAAAGTACTGGAAAAGATCAAGGAAGAAGCATGGAAGGCCGACCTAAAAATTGCAATAGTAAAAATAGACATGAAGAAGTTGTCGCTTAAGGAAAAGGTTGCAAAATTAGCTGAGCTAAAACAACTCTGGCAGGAATTCCAAGCTCTCTGCAATCAAGAGAAGAGTAGAAATGATGAAGTGACAATGCACCAGTCAGAAGCAGAATGAGTTACAATAATTATTCAGCCTGTATAGCAGAAGCTTCAACATATCACTTAGTCATTATAAGCATGACCATCGGAAAATATCAGTTTCGACCATGTAGAATAGTTGGAAAAGAAAGTTGAAGAGGTCAACATAGATGTTGCCTGGGTGCAGTAATTTTTGTAGGAATTCCAGGAGAAGGTTAGTCCTGTGGCGTATCCTGCGCTAGAATCTCAAATTTTGTAGACACTTCAAATTTTTCAAAAATATTGATTAGTGGCTTAGGAGGAGCCACATGTGAGTGTTGGGGGCCTGTTGGTCCAGGAAAAGTGCACAAGAAAGAATCCGATGTGCAAGCACAAGAGGAAAAGCAGGCGCACGATGGAGAAACGCAGGTAAAGGAATAAGCGCAAGAACAGAGTGAGGATTGATGTGATGAGGAAAAGCACATACAGATTCAATGGAAGAGGAAGATAGAAGAGTAAAGGCTGGATAGGTGAAAGTCAAGGAATACTACAGAGGGATGAGTTAGTAGAAGACTAAAGGTCAAGTTTTGTGGCTAGTTATGACCAATATAGGCAGACTGAAATATGTTTCTCCAGTAAGTTAAGTCTATGGTTAATGTAATGAAGGAAATTTGTGGCTAGGTATGGGCCGACATTAATGTAATAGAAGATATTTTGTATCTATTTAAGTCTGTAATAACTGAGTTGTAATCAGTCGACCCTACGCGGTCTTGTAAATACTATAAATAGGAGGAACCCACTATGTATAAGGGTTAGCTTTAGTTGTGTTTGTTGTTATCTTGAATAGTTAACTTCAAGAAGTATTTTAAGTTATTATAGAAGGTCATAGGGGATTTTTATGATAGAAGGTTATTGAGCCACAAATCTGCAGCTGAGTGCACAAATCGTAAAGAGGAAGAGTCGGTCTAGGCTAAGTGCAGATCAATAGGAGTAGGTAGACGAATAAACAAGAGAGCATGAGAGAAAGAAAAGATTGATCCAAATAGACATATCTTATGAATAGTCTACAAGTCGCAGACTGCAAGGTGCTATACATAATTTCTCATGCCAGATGAAGAGCACCTTGGTGTTTTTTCCCAGATGGATTTCCACGTTACTTCCTGTGTTGAATGGATGAATGATGTTGAATATTGAAGGATTATGTGAATGTTTGCTTACTTTGTATTGTTACAGTTACTATTGAATGTATTTTGCAAAATTACCAATCAGTAAATGGGTGAATCAATGTTTAAAGCATTGTCAACATGTTATGTATGATTTCAGCTGCTAAGCTACAATATAAGTCGCACAATGTTCATTATAATTAAGGAATCAATTGTGCCACACAGTTGCACTAGTTGTTAAGTGGTTAAGGAAAAGGTTGTGTCACGCACCAGTTGTGGCACATAGTTGCACCTTTATCACATAGTAAAATACTCCATCCCTCCATCTTTGTCGAGCACCTTGGCCGCGCGCCAAGGGACTATAATCCCTTTCCAACTATAGAAACATGGTTTTGGCAGTTATAGATTAACATATCTCGAGTGAGACTACACCTACCTGGCGGGTATTTCCAACTGATATTTCTCTATCGGATCGATGTCTTTTGGTGTCTTGTTGGTATTATGTTGTTGTTGAACCTCGAGTTGAGACAGAAGGGAAGCTTAGGCCAACACATATCTTTGTGGGTAGATCCCAATATGGTTGGTGACATCACCAAGGGTGGATCCCAGTATTCCTGGTCATATCACTCAGGGTATATCCCAACATGGTTGGTGGCATCCTCACAAGGAAGATCTCAGGAAGGATGGTTGCATCTTCAAATAGGAAGATCCCAACGAGTCGTGGTCCTACATTCATTTGTGGAAATTGTGGTGTGGAATTCATTTTCATATGATGTGGTCCTACATTCATTTTCAAACATTGTGGTCTGGCATTCACTTGCATACATTCTAGCCCTATATTCATTTGTGTACATTGTGGTCCTGCATTCATTTGCAGGCATTGTGGTCTAGAATTATTTTTCATACGTTGTGGTCCTACATTCATTTGTGTACATTGTGGTCATGCATTCATTTACGAATGTTGTGGTCCTTCATTCATTTGTGGATGATGTGTTCTTGCATTGCTTTGGATAAATTGTGGTCATGCATTCATTTGCAGACAATGAGATTCCAACATTTTTTATGTTGTGGATCATTCTACATTAATTTGTAATTTTGTTTTATGTTTGTGTAACATTGCAGGTGTTTCTTAGGATGAGGATACTTGAGATGATGCGATGAGATGTGACTCTCATTATGATGGGACGAGATGTGATTCTCATGATGATGGGACAAGATGTGACACTCATGATGACGCGATGATAGGTGATGCTCATGATGATGTGATGAGATGTGATGCTCATGATGATGTGATGAGATGTGATACTTTTGATGATGTGACAAGATATGATGCTCATGATGATGTGTCAAGATATGATGTTCTCATGATATGATGATCAAGATGTGATGCTCTGTGATGTTAACATTCCATAGATGATGATAATGTTTATGTAGTTGTGAAAAAATCCTATGACATATAGATTCACCAGTCAAATGTACATATGTATTGTTGTGTTATAGAATACCTTCCTTGTTAATAGGGAGTGTTAAAGAAATGTAACTACGTAAGATATTCTATTTTCTATTATTATTTTTACTACCCCTTTTGGATATATTTTTCCTAGGATTAGGGATGGCATTGATGTATTTGTTCATGTAAAGTCTTGACATAAAACCTCTGTTGTAAGTCGAGTCAGTAGTACCTACAAAAGTATTATCAAAATGTATTTTTTATTCTACCAAGGCATGTCAACCCTAGAAGCAAGGAGAATCCATCCTTGTTGGGTTATTAGGACTTCCAACTAATTAGTATAAATAGGAGAGGTGCCTCCCTCATTTCGACAAGCAGAAAACTTAAGCAATTGCACAAGAGAGAGAATGAGCAGTGCATCTGGGAGAGGAGAAGTAGTCCAGTATTCTTCTTGGGTTCGTATAAGTCTTATTATTTGGTTCTTACACTGTACTTGGTTTAATTCTATATCGAGGAAGTTTTGTTCAATTTTCTCCCCCATTAGGGTTTCCCAAGACAAATGTTTGTGTTCTTTTGTGTGGTTGTGATTATATTTCTTTAAGTGATCCTTTTGTATATGGTTATCATGTTATGATACTAATTTTTTTAGATATTTTATAACCATTCAAATTTTAACAAAGATGGGAACCATAGAGATGATTGGGGAACCTTTCCCTTTCAGCACCAAACATCATCTAGATCATGGATTTTAGCTGAAGGGGTAGGAAACCTATTGGACATGTCTAAGAATGAGGTAGCATGGTATCCACTCTATTAGAAATATTACCTATAGTTGGCTCTCGTAGGTAGGAAAAAACCTAGGAGAGATAATGTTGGGTTGACTATAGACACCGTTAGTGACCCTTTCTATAATTGTTACATTCGTAATTTTACTCACTTACTTGGTGGGATTAAGACCCCATATAGGTTTAGTGTTTGGAATTCCCTTATTCATATTTATAGTTATTTCACAAAATTGGGATTATAAACCCTCTATTTTAGAAATATTTATTTTGCATACCTTTCTTGATTTCTTATAGTTCTCCTTTCTGGGCTAGTGGTCCCTTTCACTTTATAAGGTGCTCATTTCTTACTCAATATTTTTCTATATTATATCGCTTGTTGCACCCATATGACACTTTTTGTTTAATTGAGCATCATCGATCAAGTATATATCATTGATATGGCCATTCTCTTCATTATCCTTATTATTGAGATATCTAGTTGGATCATAAGCCTTACATCATGTCACTATATCTCCTTCAAAAGATACTCTAATAGAATTTGAGAATGTACCCCTCTTTATGGGATTTATGTCCAATCCTTGATACCACCTCATCACGTGAGAACCAAACAACCACCATTTTCACCTACTTCCCCATCATTATCTTCAAATTTACTCTCCTCATGGGCTAAATTGCCCCTCTCCCCTTATAGATCTAGTCCCTTTCCTATCCCAACATTCAATATGCCCAGTGATATTCCTGCTTTTGGTGGTGGCGCCAACACTAGGAATAACCCCAACCAACATTTTGGAGGCACTAATAGCATGTCTATTGGTACCTCAATGGCATTCACCTATATGCCTACTACAAGCCTACCCTTCATGGATAATCTCAACCTTAAATATCTAATGGGACTAACAAAGGATCCCATTTGACAGGATCCTTCATGGCCTCAATGCCAACCTAAATCCCTTTGGACATTCCAAAACATGTAAAATTTTAGGGGCTAATATTATCCCATGGGATTAATTTAGGAGTTTTAAATTGTTAATGGGATATTTTTTATTAAACACCTGTTAGTTTTGATTAGCCCACATTTTTTTTAAATAGGGTTATACCCATTGAAATTAAAAATGGGATCCAAAATAAAATAATTTCACCCCTCTAAAAATGGATTTAAACATATATTTTCCCATGAAAATTATTAGGTATCTCACAATCACCCATGATTTCCAAATATGGAAGTTGCGAAGGGTTCTTTAACCTTCCATCGATCATGGACATCAAAGTTGGAGTTACCTTCATCCATATTATATGGGTTGAATCTTATTTTGCAAGTTGCATAATGTCCACATGATAATGGATGCTGATATTTACTATTAGGTCTTAAAGCAACCCATTTGCATCTTGGAGTGTTCTAAATCCCATCACCTTAGATCCAAACTTTCCCCAAGAAACATGGGGCTTGTGAATCTCGTGATTGGCTTTGTGGGTGTTTGGGGTATCATGCCTAGAGTCAGGGACTTCATTCATAGTCATGTATTTGGGCATGCATGGGCCCATGACTTTCCAAGGATAAAGTTTCTAAAATATTCGACAATACCTCACAAGGTTTTATAATTTAGTGAAAGATTCACCAATATTTTACAAGGTATTATAATTTAGTGAAAGAATCACCAAGATTTCACAAGATTATATAAAGGTATGAGATATTTTCCAAAAATGTATACATACATAATATAACAATGATTTATTAGCCTTCATATTTTCCTATAAATCATGGGGATTCTCCCATTTATTATAAATAACAATTTAGGGGGGTTTCTTACATTTTTCCCTATTCCAAAATTCTAGGAAAAGGTAGGTGATGAGGCCCTAGATCCATATTATTTCCTTTCATATATGGTTCTACTCTAATATCATCATCGATGATTCCATTAATTTACATTTGTGATAGAGGACCTTGGCTAGAGTGGCCTCTAAGTGGTATATTTAGAGGACACCTATGATACATCAATTTTGTGTCCCTAGCTTCCACTTTTCTGACCTTTTATGAGTTACCTATTCATTATGATGAGGGATTCAATATCACATTTTCATGTCATTATAAATCATCCACCCATCTTATGGATCCCATCCATGAGGGGAAATGATCAAGGATTCTTAGTAATATTAAGCTCAATGATTTTATCTTCTTAGATTGGTTGTTAAAATATCTCCTCCCATCTATAGATAAATTGCATGGCCTTGAAATTTCCACAAAATGAAAAGGAATAAATCCTCAAATATCAACAATATGACCTCATTTATTTCCAATATGGGTACCTTCCATGGATGGCATGATTGGTTATGTAGCATCCCATCCAAATCCATACTCTCAATACCCTCCACTTTTGAGTGGCTACTCATATGGTAATCCCCTAAGTGTCGAGATAAATCATCAACGAACATTATTGGAACACTACTACTCCCCTGATCCTTCACACTCATCCTTACATGGAGGAATGAGTACCTCATATTTCTCTCCTCCTTCAACACCCCATGATCATGGTCCTTCATGTAGTATAACTTTGTGTGGTGGTGCTTCTATTGGATATGTGTCCCCTCCAGTCATCAACCCTTACCACACATTCCCTTACCCATTCCAAACCATCTAGTACAATCACACCTTGTAGATCCCTCTTTTCCTCATGTGAAGGTGTAGGCTTAACAGAATATTCCTTACCAATCTATGCCCAACAATCAATGAGAACAATGAAACACTTCCAAGAAGAATAATAAGGGGAAGAACAAAGGTAATAACCAAAAACTGGAAGTTGGGGGACAACCCCCTATCCCTCCTACTAACATTTGAGGTAATTCAAACACTACAAACCATGATCTATATAAAACTACCAAGAAAGGAAATAACCCTTAGTTACATACTAACCATCTATCTTCCTTTTGAAATGTTTGTAGACACTACATGCCTCATTTCCGACACCTTGTTAAGGATTGCTAACTATGGGATGAAGTAATAAAATATGAAGGATGTAATATCCCCAAAGGGAAACTGAACCCTCCACATCCTTTTATATCCCACTCATGACTGCTGGTCCTGCAAAACCCCTTCCTATCGCAATGGGTAGTCACAACATAGTCAACAATGTATTACACCTCTAAGTCATCTATTTCAAGTCACACCAATGATCCTTCATTCCATAACATATACATGAACACCATCAATATCAATCCATAGATGCAACATAACCAATACAATCCATCCAATAAAACCCTAAATACCTCTAATTAGAATGATCGTACACCATTGGAAGAACTCTTACACATACCTTTTCTTAACTCAAACTTCATCCTAAAGATCCCTAAGATACATTTCTTCCATGTAACCCATAACCCCAATGTTAGATATTCCCACAACTATAGAATTTTCGATGACCTTGCACAATATCTATTAATCATGTCTACCTTATAGGCTCTCAATAACTACCCTACACAATGCATAGCCTTGTTGTCCACTTTGGTTCTGATAGACCCTTGCAATGTATTCTAGGAAAATATCCCTATGGATAGGTTTATTTCTTCCTTACATTGGAAGAGGCCCCTATTTTTCTACCCAAGATAGAAATATAAAAAATAAACACTATAATCCTCCTAAATCTAGATCATGCATCAACAAGTAAGATATGGAAAGACAAAGCAGGTAGATATCCTCCCTTACTTTCAATGGTTTTCCTCGCCATTTCTAAGTTTCTCCAACTCCTATCCTTTAACCATGGGATTATCAACATGTTCACAAACACAAGACAACACCTTCTCTAAATAAATATATGTATAGGTAAGGATATAACTATGAAAATATAGACAATTTCATGCATTCACCATTAAATACATGAAAGTGGGAAGAATAGGCTAAGTTAGATTAAAAACAAAGAAATAAGGAAGTCATACAACATGTGTTATACCTAACTCATTCCTAATTTGAAATCCTTCATATCTCTTTCAGTATCCCTTCAAGACTCTTGGGATCATAATATCCACATATCTAAGGGTTTTCATCCTCAAAGAGTTACAAAATCAAAGGTTTTATGCTCTTCAAAATCCCCTCCCATATCCCATGGATGGCCTTCCTTCAGTAGGGTTTCAAGAGGCCAACTACTAGGAGAGGGATTATGATATAGGTGAAGATAACTTGGATCAATCGTATTCACCTTACCAAGGACAAAATGGAAGGTAGTTTTTGAAAGCGGACTTATCCCATGAAAAACTCTTCGAAATACAAGATCCAAAAACCTGAGGATAAGGATAAATAGGGATTTTGGCCCCTCCAAAGTAGTGTATAGAGCGATATTTAGGAATTTTCCCTTCTCCTTACGAATGTAGGGAGTGAAATTTCACTCCTAGGGACACTAGAAGGGGAATAAATTTCCATTAGGATACTAAACAATGGGTTAGGTCAAGTGGTTTTCAACCCCTATTTTGTTGGATTTGCTTCCAACTGTGACTAGGGAAGGGACCAACATAATTTTAAAGGATACTAACACCCCTATGAGGTACAAACAACATGTTTGTCATGGTAATATGACATGAAGACCCTAAATGGTACATGGTGTGACAATTAGAGGTGTAACACAATGCTCATCTTATTATGTTTGATATTCGTTGAGAAGATCCTCAAATACTTTATTTGGTCTCATTTCAGATCTTGGTTATCCATTGAAGCATCATTGATGAAGGTTCCTCCACCTATGCCATGTCCATCTATGTCTAGAAGAATCTTGGTTTCCTTGAAGTCGGGTCAATCAATATGACGTTGCACACATATGATGGTCATGCTTCCCAACCACAAGGTATTTTCCAAAACATCTCCATCCAATCGATTAGGATGAAGGCCTTATCTACATTACGCTATGAAAGTGGATTCCTCCACAGTGCTTAAACTCGTGATGTTTCCTCATGAAGAGAATATCATTATGTTTGATCAATTCACTAAACATGATCAAAAGGGGTTGACTTTTTTGGACCATGTATTACCTATTCTTTACAATAACTTTGGAAAACTTTTGATCCCTTCATTTATTAGCATTAGTCTTGGTTTCATCCAAGATTCCTACCTTATTGGAACCTTCCCAATCCCCCCTATACTTACCACAAAAGTGGATATATTAGAATTATGCACAATCACATCTAAGAATACTTCATCCCAACCTCGACACTCTCCTAGTATTACCCCTTTAATAGGGAATCCTTGGGTCGGACATCCTATACATCAAGTTTGACACCTCTTTCCTTCTCTTGGAGTAGTGGGAACCCCTATTATATCTACCCTTAACATTATAGGATTGCATTTAGGCATTATTGTTTGGTACCTTACCCCAGCAAACCCCCCCCACCCCACAAGTTGTGCTTAATCCTATCAAACTAGTTTGTACCTCCAACACCCCATCACCCATGGTTATGAAGGAGGCATCTTGCTCCATCCGTCCTTATTCCAAAAATAAATCTAGGGGAATAACAATAATGCAAAATCACAACCTTCCCTATACACAACCATGAACCCTTCTCCCACTACACCTTCTCAAAACCCTACTCCAAGTGTTTTGTGCAGTATCCTAGGTCATGCCACCCTTAAGTGTATGGAGTTTCCACTTTTTCACATTCATATACATGTACAATAGGAGAAAACTATTGTGGCTACCCCTGTGGTTCACATCACTCTTCCTAATGCTACTAAACAACACAGTAAAACATTGTATACTATCCATCCATGTGTATTTTGTGGAATTTATAGCCACTACCCACACCATTTCACATACCTATAAAAATTTCACTTGACATTGATTGACCTCCATCATAGATCCCTCAAATATTTGGTCGCCACCATTGATAAGGTACCACCCTACTCCCTCTTACAAAGGAATCATTTCCACCACTTGTATCTTTTCCTTTATCAATGCCTCCTCGTCTTCCTCTTAGTCATCCACTACTGCATTCATGAATATTGGAATCTTCAATGAATATTCTTGATCCTTTCGAAATGATGAGGAAATTCTAGAAGCCAAAATTTCTCATGGGATTACATGTACCAGCATGCATACTTCATTCTCGATAGACCTTCAACCTCTATGTTTCTAGTCTTTTCACACCAGCACGTGCCAAAAGGAACCTACTAAGAGATATTCCAAAATTAGTAGTCTCAAAATGTAAAACCAAAAACATAAAAGAAAAAGAAAATAACTAAATAAATAGGAAGGAAAACTAAATTAGATAACATGAAAGTAAATCTGAACTAAAAAATTATGTATCCTTTATCAACAACACACAATAGATAGGGTTAAAGAATGAATAATGCATTTTTTCCATTATAAAATGAAACAATTTGTGAGATATGGTTACCTTGTGATGTGTAATAGGATGAGCCCCTGTAATAATATGAACAAGGGGTTGTATGATCTTCATATAGTCTGCAATCCTCTATCCATGTGTCATGCATGTGGTCTCCATTAAGTGAAAGGGTAGAAATAAGGATTCCAACTACATATTCAGGTGGAAATTGAATAGAGTGGAAGCTTGAGTAGATGAATGGGAAAAGAGTATGTATGCATGTAGAAGTGTGTAATTTGTGATGGACCTCAATGGGTTTATTTATAGGCTTGGTGCAGGGTTATGAGGAAAACGATCAGTATGTCTCTTTTCATCCATATTCTTCTCGACGATTTGTGTCAAGCTATATTTTGAGCATAGGTTTACTCTTTTTTCCTAAGAAAAGTAGGAAACATCCAATTGTTAAGATATGGTTCATGTCTTTTATTTTTTATATTTGGTGAGATTTGGGTTTCCTTCTTGAATATTTTGGTGCAACCTAGGTCGCTCATTTCCTAAGAATATGTGTGACTTGGGTCGCTCGTTTCCTAAGAATATGTGTGACTTGGGTCTCTCGTTTCCTAAGAATATGTGTGACTTGGGTCACTCGTTTCCTAGGAAAATGAGCAACCTAAGTTAAAATTTCCCCCTTTTGACATTTGTTTTGATTTTTTTTCTTTTATAATGTTGTGTCGAGGTCTAATGACCAGGATGAAGTGGAAATGAAGTGGTATGATGTTATGTGCATGTTTCTAGGATAATGGCATGGCCAATGGACAAATTTTGGGTGTTAATAGATTGGTCCCAAATATATTAGGTCAAGATATAATAATATGGCTGAAATACATCATAAAATTCTATTTTTCCATGTGATTGTGGCATAGAGGATGGAGATTACATCGAAGGTAACTCACCCTTGAAAAGGACTACAAGGGCCCTTACCTACAAATACAATACTCAACATCGATGAGGTGCATATAATATGAAATATATGAATGAGGAAGGAATTCCCATGCTTCTATCAGTTCCTCAAAAAATAAAAATGGATGTAGGCTCGAAGGGGACTTGATTGATACATAGATAACTATTGTGTTCATCATAAGTTTCCAATATGTAATTAAATCTAGAATGTAATCATGATCCAACCATGGCTTATATAAAGATTTAATATTGGAACAATGGAATTCTCATGGAATGTTGAGTCACAATCAATGATGCATTATTGGATCTAAATGGGTCCAACATCTATGTGACTCAAATGGATAAGAATATGAAGTTAATTAGTCCAAGGAACCACATATGAACTAGATATATAGGAAGCATATAACTAGATGGATTCAAAACATTGTGCTCAATGCATCTTGGATATCTTAGGAAACATAATTCTAGGGAGTTTCCATATAGACTCACCAATGGAATAGAGTCAAGGAATCTTTGGGGTCTTCGACCAAATAATGAGAGCACTATCAACCTGTATGAATCTCATCGATGTGATAATTTAGTTAACTTAAAGCACATGGGGAACAACCAATTGAAGGAGCATCCAAGATACAAGGTACCTATGGGTCTATCCTCTGGAGCATGTGTTGATGCTGAGAGAGGTAAGCCTGCAACCTGCAAGGTAATGGTGTTTCCTTGGAAAAAGTGTGAGGGATACAACCAATGAATGAAAGGAACTAGAAAAATGGCTAAGACACTGTTCGGGGAGGGTAAATGAGTGATCCGGATTTATGTGTGAATGAAATGAAAGAATGGATATAGAATCATAATACTATACATTTTTCAAACATAAGAGAGATACAGTAAACAAATTTTCTATTAAATGGAAGAAATAGAACATACTGTAATACAATAGCTAGAATGGTGGTAGCTATCTTTGAGAAGAGATGTGACTTCTACACTCACCCATGAAAATATGAATACAAAATGAGGCCAAAGGGGCCTATTTATAATAATAATGAGGATGATAACCCCAAAAGTCCAAAACATAACCCTAGAAGATGAACCATCATAAAGTTTGCGACCCTAAGGTGGTAAGTTGAATAGTCAACTTCCCAGGGTCATAACTTTTGCATACGTTCTCCGATTTGGGAGTTTGATAGCTCGTTGGAAAGTTCTATATAATATTTACAACTTTTGATCAGCCAAATTAATTTTGATGGCAACCATTTGGCCCTTGAATCACCAAAAAACGTCGTTTAGGGCCTCAAAATGGCTCTGAAAGTTTAGGACCCGAAAACCCGTAGAAAAATAACTAGGAAACTACCATAATGGAAAATTGTTTTGAGCCAGTGGAATAGGTGGGTGGCCACCGATATCCATCTGTATCAATTATTAATATGGAATCAAACTTCCTTTGTTCAAAATATGAAGGCATGGTTGACTTGGAAGCATATGTGAAATGGTCATTGGGAGGGAAACAACTTGGGATACCAGGGATTCTAGTGCAATGGGATAAACTCATAGGGGGGAATTGAATCATGACCTAGGGGAAACATGATATCAAATTGACTACAAGGGTGACTTATTGCAAAATAATTTGAACAAAGGGGACTAGCATTGTTTTCGTAAAAAGGGACTATATGCGACTTGCAGTGGTGTCGAGGAGCACCATTTGTTAAATGATTTATTAGATGCATGAGAATTGAAGAGAATTTATGGATTAGTAATTCAAAACTTAGCTTCCTAGATGCATTAACAATTGGAAAAACAAGGTTCTTAAAAAAACCTTTGTACGATGGTTGTGAAGGTTGGAGGGCCCCTTTGCAAACTAAAACACATGTAAGGAAGTAGGTTTCCAATGAATTGATCAGATAATTTAAATGGATAAAATGATAGTAGATGAATTTTTTCATGAGCAGGTAAGACACTAATGGTAACCTCCTTGTGAGATGATGAATGGAATTATAATAATGTCATTTTTTGTAGTATGGATGGAGGGGTGGGATCATGAGTGTGCAATATAGATCATCGAAATTTCTTAAACAACATAAATTTAGGAGTCGATAGGGTAGCTTAATGAGTGTTGATGACACATTTATATGGGGATTTTTGAAATATCACAAACTAAATGGACTCCCAATCTTATGGAAATCACAATGGTATGGGTTCCAAATGGAAAAGGGTACTAAATGATCACCCATGTAAGGTAGGATCTATTGTCGAGTAAGGGTGAATGCAAGAGTTCCTCGACTTGGCCACTTACTTGTATAGAGTGGGGGTTTTTTACAGTTGTAAAGTGGATTTATTAAGGATGATGCATATGATATTATATTGGGGTGAGTACCTATACATTAGTTTGAAGCAGTATACATGTAACGATGGTCATTATCTAAAAGAAAATTTTCCCATTGTGACCTAGACTTGTACACATAAAAATGATACCCAGGCATAAAATTTCTATTGGAAATAAAATGTAGTGCACATATACAAAAAAAAAAACTTACACGAGGGCAGACAAATGAACGAAAGCTAAAATATGGCCCAAGAAAATTGTGATCATGAAAACATGGTAATCATGGTCAAGAATAGCATGAAATCCTGATTTTAACGGTGTGAACAACATGTTAAACAAATTTAATGTGAATATGTAATACTCGAAATAATATTGGTTCCATATAGCCTTCAGATAGGGTGGGTCCAACCATATAATATATCGTTTTCATTATTCATTATTGGAGTTGTCTGGAGGGACCTAATATTTAGTTGTTAATTTCTTCTGATCTGAATGATGGTTTCCATTTATGTGATATTTAGGTTATTAGTCTCATCCTTATTTTCATTTTTATTTGTTTAAATTTTTTATTTGGGAACCTATGGGACCCCAACAAACCCCTCAAGTGTTTTAGGGTCGGGTCACTTATATTGTGGTAAGCTACGTGGCTTAGTTCACACCTTTCAAGAGGAAAGATGTGGCTTGTGTGGGGNCCCAACAAACCCCTCAAGTGTTTTAGGGTCGGGTCACTTATATTGTGGTAAGCTACGTGGCTTAGTTCACACCTTTCAAGAGGAAAGATGTGGCTTGTGTGGGTCACTACTTTCCAAGAAACAAATGTGACCTAGGTCACACCTATTTGGAGAACAAGTGCGACTTTGGTCACTCTGTTCGACCAAACATGTGAGACCTGGGTCACACAAATCACCTCGAATTGAGCTACCTAAAGCAAAGGTTTAACCTTTTAATTTTATTGATCCTTGGTTCTTGTTGTACATGTAAGATGCCGAGGGTCAACTAGTGAGAGAGGGCTGTCACTAACATCTATCAAGACATATGAGGGGATGAGTTTATCAAAGACATTCTAGTGAGACATAAGCTTCTCAAGTTCCTTGAGAACCATTTAATGAGCATTACATAGCTACCACTCAACAAGATAGTTGACTTATGGGACTCATAGTTCAAGGAATTCATAGTGCACATGAGTGAGTGAATATCACACTATAGGATGTGTAATTTATGACTAGACTCCCTATGCTAGGAGTGACTAGGAACACTCATCTGAAAAGTCCATGGGCATGGTCATGCAGGACATACTAGATAGACAGTACTTTGGGACTACACAAATTCATGGCTCCTCCATTACTGTGTGTGATATTGAGAGCCTACAGATATGATCCATTATGGAAGTTGTGGTAAGATTCATGGGATCGAGTGGGCCACATAATATCTTAGGGGAACATATGCTTCTGGTTGAGAGAGTTGTTGGGTATTATAATGTCTAAATTAATCCACCTATTCTTAAATTATTAGCCGGGGTTGGTAAGCTTAGAGTTGACCCAAAATATATGTGAAGGTAGAGAGTGTCGTGTAAATATTTTAACAAACAAAAGATCGAAAGATCTTTCAAAATGAAAAAGTGAGTCAAACTTCCTAAAAAATGCAATTAAGGTAACTAAACTGAGATAAAAGATTAATTAAACAAATAATCTATCTTATAACTTTGGACTAAAAAAGATATAATCAACAACTTACTTATTCAAACGGAAAACTAAAGTGCAAGGAAGACTTAACTTATAAGGAACTAGAAAACTTAATAGATAAAACTTCATAAGGAAAACTTAAAAAGAAGCAAGTAGAAAACTTAATAAAGAAAACTTAAATAAAAGAAGCAAGTAGAAAACTTAATAAAGAAATATATTTAGGTTATGTCCTACAAGTTCTTTTAACAATAACAAAATCATAAAAAGACAACCTAAAAACATACTAAGGAAAACACTAAATCTCACATGCAAACAAATAAATCAATTCAAAAGGAATAGACACAAAACCATACAACCATAAGACAAAATCAGAGACAAAACTTAAGAATAACTTAAACTACGTTCAAAGTAAAAGAATGAAAATGATAAAAATGTAATAAATAATTTTAAAAAACTAAAATTTAACTTAAATGTTAAACAAAACTAGCATCTAAATATGACCGTCAAAACATAATTCAGACATCAACAAAAGAAAACTAAAAACAATCTTAAAATACATAAAAAACACTACAAACAGAACTAAGGAATGAATGACAGACTGAGCTGTGGGTCTGAAAGGTTGGCTGAATAACAGACTGAACACACTACTTGAATGATAGGATGCACACTAAAAACGGTAAAAACTAACCTAAATGAACTAATCTTCCGCTGAAGCCATGCAGATGTAATTCTAATGCATTGGAATAGTAAATAAACCTATTTAACAACAAATTAACCTTAAACTAATTCATCAACAAAAGGAATCATTTGCATATTAAACTAATAAATAAACTGAAAATTGACTTGCATAAATTAGAAACAAGAAAGGAAATAACATAATTGAATAAATTCTAAATTCATGAAAACAACTTGTTCTATATTCTTGAAAACAAAAGACTGAAAGTAATGCTGGAAATGAAAATAGCTGGAAACAAAATGAATAAAAGAAAATAACTTAAATCAACCTATGTGCACATCTAACTAATTAACTTAGAAATAAAACTAAGTTAATGTGTTACAGAAAACAAAAAGGATAGCATTAACTATAATCTAATGGAAACAAACTAGAAATTAAATTAGACTAGCTAAAACATAAAAGAAACTAAGCTAAACAAAGAAAATGAACCTCTAGTTGATGAGCATCCCTCCCAACAATCAAGGGTGATTCCTAGCTAACTTCTACTTAAACGCAATATTCAACTGCAATGCATACAACTCTTTATTCAGATGGTGGAACAGAAATACAAATTTCAAGAGTAAATTATAGCAAGAACTCTTCTCCTAATTGTACTAACTGACTGATTTTCTAACTAGCTTCAACTCTCTCACAAAGGTTTCTTTATATAATTATTTATGGGGATGAGCAAGTCGACCCTTTATAGGTCGACTGCTCTCTAAATTTAGCCGATATTTAAAGATTTTAATTGATCACAGTCAAACGCATAAGCATTTTCCTTCGTTAGCACGAACAATCTTCAGATGTGGTGCACGGGATTCTCTTCAACGTGAACAATTTGTAGAGGTGGTGCACGAGTTCCTTTCTGAGCATAGCAGGTGATTGATGGCGAACATAGGAGAGTGTAGTGGTGCATCTTCTAGTTCATGGGTTGAATGAAATAGTCCCACTCATGGATGGTTGATGTGGTGGCGAGTGAAGGAGAACGCAGGCTGGTGAATAGTCTAGAACATAGATTCATCACCCATACGTGTGGATAATAGAAAATTTGTAGCTCTTTCACATTTTAATTGGCCAGAATTAATTCTCAGTAGCGTGCAATCTGATGGGAAATCTAGACTGAGTGTTGAATGGAAGGCTGGGACATGAGCTGGATATGTTGGGCATAGATATAGGGTGAATGGACTGTCTGTATGCTAGCGCGCTTCAGGACTGGAGTCTACAGCAACACCTTTTGACATCTGGCAAACCACCTGTGAGTTTCATGCAACAGGATGAATGACGAGCTGGACATGCTGTGCGAAAAGCAGGCTGAATGCGTTTTGTGTATTAACATGGCCCAAAAAGATTATAAAACCTGCAAATGATTATACAAACCAATTAATACATCAAATATGCTTTAATAATGTTATTTTTAATTGATTAAACCATAAAAATGATAATAATAAAATAATTTCATATAAACCTTAAAAACACTCATACCTGAGGTTGAATAATGATCTGTGTGTCATAAAATATACACAAGATAATAAAATATATGGTTAAATGAGTATTTTATTTTCCAAAAATGGTAACAAATCTAGGATCAACATTCCCCCAAACCGAAGAAATGCCAGGTCCCACTAGGCAAAAAGAAAGAAAAAACAATTTAGGAAGAAGGTGAGCTAGCAGCTTCCTTCAACTTAGCAGATAAAGAAGGTAATTTAAACTTTCATTCTTTTAACCTGTAATTTAAAAAAAACATATCTTTCATCTCACACATTGTATGAAAATTAGAAATGACTTCAACATTCTTAATTTAACAGTTTTCAAGTTCAAAATAATTTTATCATTTATAAAGTTTAAAATTAATTCAACCATGTCCAAAGTAAAACTTTGGGCATGTTGAATATACAAAACATAAATTGAATTTTGAATAAAAAGATTGATCATTTTCATGCATGATCGAGTAAGAGAATAGAATTATTAACAGTGAAATAGAAGTAAAAACTTTTTGTTGAAAAAACAAAATTTGGTTAGGAAATTTAATCATAAGTACTATAATATCATCATTTTTCTCAGATTACTATTTGATATTTCATTTTCCTTCATTCGATTCTTCATATGGTAATACCATATTGAATTTTGTTGTAAAATATGCTTCAAGCTATAACCAAATTCCACTGTTTATAATCCTAAAAATACTTATCATTTGTTAGATATAAATAAATTTATCATAAGTAAAAATAATCTAAATTTTTAGAAGTCAAATCCATATTCCCCCAAACCAAAGAGATGGCATGTCCTCAAGCCACACACAGAGAGGAAATGATAGTTCCAAAAAATATATATAAAGAATGCAAGCATGCTGTGAATTAGTAAAAAAACTAACTAGTAAATGGAAATGGTTCAGAAATGTGTATTCATGAAAAATAAAACAGTACTGAGAAAGACCATGTAAAATGAGAATAATATAATTAAAAAAAAACCATAGGAAAAACTAGCCATCCATGCCTCATTGTAAAGATATCCTCTTCATCGTCAAGTATTTCAAGTGTACCCCAGAGTGAGTGAGATTTATAGCTATGGGTCCGATTTCTAAGATAATGGCATCTTAGATATATGTGGAATTACAGGGCTAGGTCACAGTCAACTTAGAGCCATTCTCGAATGACATTATAAACAATTGGCCATGATATAAGTTTTTTTTTTCCATATATTATCACTATTTGACGAACTATATGTAAAGTGGTGTATTAACCAGATCTCATTTACCAAATATTTCCCCGCTGCCAGCAGGCCTGTTCAATACTCCGATAGGTTTATCTTGGTATCATGCAAGCATAGAACCGCTGCCAGTGAGCTTGTTCAGTACCCCAACGGGTTTACTTTCATTTATCGAGCTTCCTGTTATAAGGTTTTTACTTAGCATTGAACCACTGCGAGTAGGCCTGTTTAGTACCTCGGTGGGTTTTCCTTGTATAATGATACTAAATATATGGAAGCCGATTGGTACTAGTGCGTGTTAAGTCCTGCTAAACATATAATTCAATTTTTTTCAAAATAAAGTTATAAGTAATTTCATAATGGCCAGACTCATAAAACATGTCAAAATAGAATAACTGAAAGTTGTTCTTTAACCTAACAGTCCTTCTTCTTTATAAAGTAAAGTAATGTTTCCCACAGATAAAAGTTCCACTTACTTTAAAGTTATCACCAAAATACTCAAGAGACAAGTTTTGATAACAAGTATAGGATGAACTAGTAATTCATAGATAGAAATAAGAATGTGAAAAATATGATAATGAAAGTGGGTCTTATCAAGCAACTGTTTAAAAGAATAAATCAGAATACATGTTTGAATCAAAATACCCAAAACTATATGAATCATAACATAATTGGTTAAGTATGATATACACAAGGTTGTAAATTTTTAATTTTTACTATAAGCTGAAAATTCCAAAAAGTACCCCATGAAAAGTTAAAATACCTGATAAATATTTAACATACATCCCTTTTCCAAGTAATACCCCATATGATTCTTATAGAGATAGAATACATGTAATCACTGCAAAACCACTTGTTAGATGATTCAATTTATTCATAAAGACATAAAAGAGAAAGAGTCTTGTATAAACAACCTACTAGAAATGGCTCTTATTTATTCAAAGCAACGAGCACATATGTACATATATATAAATGATAATAACCCAAAATATTTCAAGGATCAAGAGGAGGAGGAATAACTTCCTCTTGAACTAATTCCATTTCATTTTGTTGCAAAACATTTTGTATGAAATCCTGTTTAGATGTCGGTTGGTGATAGAGCCTAAGTCTATGTCCATTTACTACAAAGGAAATTTCTGAGCCATCAATTGTTTTAATTTTTACTGATCCATTGTCAAAAGTTGTAACTACTTTGTATGAACCCATCCAATGGGTAGTTAATTTCCCTTTAAAAATTTTAAACCATGAATCAAATAGTAGTACCCAATCTCCAGTATTAAACTACTTTTTCTTAATAAATTTATCATGCCATGTTTTTTGTTGATTCTGTATTAACATTGCTATTTGAAGTGCATCTTGCCTAATTTCATCTAACTCATTAATTTGTAATATTCATTGTTTCTGTGCTTCATCCAAATTCATGCCTAATTGTGCTGCCATACGAAAATTTTTAACTTGAAACTCAATAGGTAAAAGGACTTGTTGTTAGATTTTTATCATTTAAGCTAGCATTAACTTAGGATCTTAACTGAGAAAATAAAAAGCACAGCAACCAAACACATAAGACATTGAACAAAAATATTTTCCTCGGGGAAACCATAAAGGATAAAACCCCGCAACTTCCTCAGAGATAGAATCAGTACCAAATAGAAAAGCCCCAAAAACAGAAAGATGATATCCTGACAGCAGTAGCCTCTTTCTTTCTAGCCCCAGCAACTTCTTCTTCCTCAGCAATGCGCTACAACTGAGTGTGAGTGAGTGTGTGATAAATAGAGAGGTTCACTCTCTATTTATACTAATTACCAACTTGACAATGACTCACTAGGGTATACTTCTCTAGGAAAGTCTAATAACCCTAGTGACCCAAAACTGTGGGGACTTTAACCCTTGAACAATAGGAGGGTTACCCACAATGACTTGACATGACTTGTTTACATTATAGAACCTCCCGATAGGAACATCAAGGCATGACATGACTCAAATACATTATAGACACTTCCCGGAATAAACATTGGGGTACAAGACATAAGATATAGAAGTGAATACATTCCAAAGTTACAAATACATCAACACTCCCTGTTAACTAGGAAGGTATTCTTTCGACACAATTTTCAGCACTGGTCTTCTTCTCTGTATTGAATGGATCATTTCATCATCTTCATCTTCAATTTGTCTTCATCTTCAAGTATTATTCGTCTTCAAGTCTTCTTCATCTTTAAGTCACCTTCATCTTCAAGTCTTCTTCTAAGTCATATTCTTCTTCAAGTCTTTTTCATCTTTAAGTCACCTTCATCTTCAAGTCTTCTTCTAAGTCATATTTTTATTCAAGTCTTCTTCATCATGGGATCTGGATCATCACAGCTGGATCATCATCACTGTATCATCATCAAATTTTGATCATAATCACATCTGGATTATCACTTGATCTAGATCATCAAGTCTGGATCATCATCATCGGTTCTATCTCAGAATGGTGCTATCTCTCGATTTTTCTTGTCACAGGAAGTTCTACAGAGCTATCCCTTTTTCATGATGGTTGTAGGCCTACCCTTCATGTATGTCTTTAGCACTTATATCTAACCCTAAGTCAGAATGGCTCACCCAGCTCTTACATCTGACCTCATCTTCTCAGAAAGGCACGCCCAGCACTCACATCTGACCTCATCTTGTCAGAAAGGCCCAGCACTCACATTTGACCATGTGTAAACACATTGCACCAGAATGGCTCAGCACTTACATCCGACCTCATCTTGTCAAAAAGGCTCTACACTTACATTTGACCTCATCTTGTTAGAAAGGCACAACACTCACATATGACCATGTGTAAACACATCGTGCTAGAATGGCTTAGCACTTACATCTGACCTCATCTTGTCAGAAAGGCTCTGCACTTACATTCGACCATGTGTAAACACATCACATCAAAAGGGGTCTCAATCCCATACTGAGGATTCCTGGTAACTTACCAGGTGCCTCCATTCTCCCAGAGAATGGCATCAACACTTATATCTGATCAAGTGGGAACACATCCCTCAATCACATCAGAATGGCCATGCACTCACATCTAATCATGTAAGACTACATCCCATAGTTATATTAGAATGGCCCTTAGTCCCAGACTGAGTATTCCTGGTAACTGACCAGGTGCCTCCATTCCAAGAATGGCATTCATCCCTTATATCTGATCATGTAGGAACCAATCCTACAGTCACATTAGAATGGATCAGCACTCACATCTGACATGGAAGGAAAAAAATCCTCTCACCATGACAGAATGGCTCATCCCTTACATCTGACCATGGAAGGAACCTAATCCTCTCACCATGTCAGAATGGATCTAGGTCTCATCATTTCCCCTTGGAGGGAACCTCGATTTGGAGAACACCAAGATTCTCCTTAAAGTACTCAAACTTCACTCTAGCTAATGGCTTCATCAACACATCAGCTATCTGTTCGTCCGTCACAACATACTGGAGCTTCACTGCTCCTCTCTGCACCATATCCTTGATATAGTGATACTTGATCTCGATATGCTTTGACTTGTCATGGAACACTGGGTTCTCCGAGAACTTCACACAACTCTGGTTGTCGCAATATATACAAGTAGCATCCAACTGGAGATCAAATAAATCATATAGTATCTTTCTCAGTCACACTGCCTTGCAACTAGCTAAATAAGTTGTGACATATTCTGCTTCAGCTGTACTCAGTGCCACACAAGACTACTTCTTTCTAAACTAAGAGATCATACCTGATCCCATACTAAAGAAGCATCCTGAAGTGCTCTTCCTATCGATGGCACTACCTACCGAATCTGAATCAACATAACCCTCCAAGTTAATATTTTGACTTGCCTCATACTTGAGACCATAATCAATTGTACCCTTCAAGTACCTCAGAATATGCTTTGCAGCAATCAAGTGAACATGTCTCGAATCTGTCAGGAACTGGCTCAAGGTGTTCACAGCAAAGCAAATATCTGGTCTTGTGTTCATTAGGTACATTAAGGACCCAATCATTTGATGATACATCGTAGCATCAACCGCTTCTGATGAAGCATCACTCAATAGCTTCAGGTTTGATTCCATAGGTGTGGTTATGGCCTTGCAGTCCATCATCCCGAATCTCTTCAGAATATCTACTGCATACTTCCCTTGTCCAAGGAAGATTCCATCTGTATTCTGCCACACCTCCATGCCTAAGAAATAGTGCATCATACCCAAGTCTTTCATTTCAAACTCGGCAGCAAGTTTCCTCTTTGTATCAGTAATCAACCCATCCATACTTGTTACAAACAGATCATCCACATACATTATGAGTATCATTGGATTGCCATCTTCAACCTTGTAGTAAAGGTTGGAGTCTTCTTTACTCTTCGTAAATCCCAAACTGGATAGGAATCCATCAATTCTTTCGTACCATGTCCAAGGTGCCTGTTTCAAACTATACAGGGATTTATTCAATCTACACACATGAGACTCCCTGTCATGTGTCTCAAAACTAAGTGGATACTCCACATACACTTCCTCTTCTACTAAACCATTCAAGAAAGTAGTCTTGACATCCATCTGGCGTACCTTCCATTTCATCACTGCAGCCAGAGCAAGTACTGATCTGATGGAAGTGTATTTGGATATAGGTGCAAAATTTTCTTCATAATCTATTCCTTCTTTCTAGGAGAAGCCATGAGCCATGAATATTTCTTTATATTTCTCTATGCTTCCATCTGCAGCATGCTTGATCTTGTAGATCCATTTGGAAGTTACAATGGACTTCCCTTCTGGTCTTGGGACAACATCCCAAACATCATTCTTCATGATTGATTGATACTCTTCGATCATAGCCTCCTTCCATTCTTTCCTTTCTGCTGCTTCTTCATAGTTGGAAGGTTCTTTATCAATAATGTCACATAGCAAGGCTACATAACTGGAGCAGGACCTAGTTCTCTTTCTTCCTCTGTGTGTTTCTTCTGAAGCTCCATATCTTTCTACACCTTGGATAATTTCACGTACCCAAGTAGGTTTCCTCTTATGATTATTCTTCTCATGAGGTGGATATAAAGGTTATTGAGGTTCTTCCAATTCTCAGTCTTCTTCTTGAATTTCTTCATTCATGGTTGTATCATGAATTCTAGGTGCTCTTGTTTCTTCAGGTTCTTCAGCCAGTCTCTTCCTGGATTTGATGTAGGCTAAATCTTCGCAAAATGTTACATCTCTACTAATGTCAATATTCTTGAACCCTGGGAAGTATATTATGTAATCCTTCAAGCTTTTAGAGTATCCCACAAATATGCCCTTATTTCCTGAAGGATCTAACTTCATCCTCTTTTCTTTCGGAATGTGTATGTATACAGGACAACCGAATATTCTGAGATGGATGACTTCTAGTTTCTTTCCAAAGAAGACTTTTTCAGGTTTCTTGTTCTCAAGTACTCTGTGTGGAGTACGGTTTTGTACATACACTGTTGTTCTGGCAGCTTCTACCCATAGATACATGGGAAGATATTGATCATGAAGCATGGCCCTTCCTGCTTCCATGATCGTTCTTTTGTTTCTTTCTTCAATCCCATTAGGTTGTGGATTATATGGAGTGTATAATTCCCTCTTAATCCCTGAGTCTTTGCATAGCTCTTTGAATTCATTTGATGTGAATTATCCACCATTATCTAATCAAAAAGTCTTGATCTTCTTTTCTATGTGATTCTCAATCAAGGATTTGAATTCCTTGAACTTTCTAAATACTTCATCTTTGTTCTTCATAAATTATATCCATGCCTTTCTAGGAAAATCATCAATAAAAGAAACATATTATACATACCCACTTAGTGAACTGGATGACATTGGACTACATACATGGGATTGGATGATTTCCAAGATTCCTTTTGCCTTGCTCTCGCTACTTGGAAATGTCTTCTTTTTGTTCTTCCCTTTCGCACATCCTTTTCATCCACCTTCATGTTTTTTTGGCATTTTCGGGAGACCTTCAACAACTTTTCTTACAAGTGGTAGTGCTCTATAATGCACATGTGCAAGCATTCTATGCCAAATCTCATTTGGTTCTACCGAGTCATCAACCAAAGCTTGTTCTATTTGGCCCTTCAATTTGTATAGTCCTCCTTCTTGTTCCCCAATTACTACTGCATCATCGGAAGTGTTGAAATGAATAACTCCCGATTCTTATTATTTCTCCATAGAATGCCTTTATTTATACATCTACAATGACTCTTGGGATCACACATCCGAGAGTCTCTTCATATTCCTAATATTTACAATAACGTATAATCCCGATGGATTATATTCCAACAATCCCCCCTTAATCAGAAGGGGTGTTAGTAAGTCCGAGCATGTTTCTGAATCTTTCAAACTTTTCTCTTCCAAGCGCTTTGGTGAAGATGTCTGCAACTTGATCATTTGTGGAGCAATGTCAAAGATGGACTGTCTTGGCCTCTACATGATGTCGAATCAAATGATACTTTGTGTTGATGTGTTTGGTTCGATCATGGAATATGGGATTCTTAGCCAGTTTGATTGCAGAAGTATTGTCGATCAATAATGGAGTGGAGTTCTCTTGTTTTTCTTGCAAATATTCAAGTATCTTCCTGAGCCATAATATTTCTTTCGTTGCTTCAGCTGCAGCCACATATTCTTCTTCTGTTGTTGAATCTGCCGGAACTGACTGTTTGTGTGATCTCCATGAGACAGCTGCTGATCCAAGAATCATAGTGCATCCAGAAGTTGATACTCTTGTCTCCTTATCGCCATCAAAATCTGAGTCTGAGTACCCAATAATTTTGAAGTCATCCAACTTAGAGTACTTGAGTCCAACGTCTTGAGTCCCCTTCAAGTATCTTAGAACTCTTTTTGCAGCTGACCAGTGTCCTTCACAAGGTTTATGCATGAACCTTGAAAGTATGCCAACAACATAAGAAATATCTGGTCTAGTTGTTTTAAGGTAGATAAGTCTTCCTACAAGTTGTCGATACTTGGTCGCATCCTCAAATTCTTTTCCTTCGCTTGATGTGAGCTTCATTTTCTGTTCCATTGGAGTAGAGATAGGATTGCATGCTATCATGCAAAATTTGTCTAGTAGTTCTCCAACATATTTTTTCTGAGATAGGAATATGTACTTAGGATGTTGAGTGACTTCAATTCCTAAGTAATAGTGGAGATGTCCCATATCTTTCATTTCAAAGATCTTTTTCAAATCTTTCTTTATGGATGCTATATAGCTCTCATTGTTCCCTTCCATCAAAAGATCATCTACGTACACCACAAGATACACAACAGATCTTCCAACTTTCTTTATAAACAGTGTTGCATCATCAAGATCAAAATGTTCGAAATTTAACTTCAAAAGATGCTCGGTTAATTTTTCATACCATGCGCGAGGTGCTTGTTTTAGGCCATACAAGGATTTTACAAGCTTGCATACCTTTTGTTCTTTTTCGTTCACAACAAACCCTTTTGGCTGAGACATGAAGACATTCTCTTTCAAGTCTCCATTCAAGAAAGCAGTCTTCACATCCATTTGATGAACTTTCCACCCATTCTGAGCAGCTAAAGAGAGTAAGGTACGGATGGTAGCCCATTTTTCTGTAGGAGAAAACGTTTCTTCATAATCAATTCCTTCCTTCTATGCATAGCCTTTTGCTACAAGCCTCGCTTTGTGCTTGTCAAGTGAGCCATCTGATCTGTATTTGTTCTTGTACACCCACTTGCATCCAATTGGTTTGGTTCCAACTGGAGGGTCAACCAGCTTCCAAGTTCCATTCTTCATGAGTGCATCATACTCATTCTACATAGCGTCTTTCCACTCAACTCAAGTAGAAGCTTCTTCAAAGGAAGTTGGTTCAAAGTTAGCAGATAAATTAAATTCACAATCAAATGATACATCCATGTCATCACCCGAATTATCTTCTTCTCCTCCATCTTCGTGTCTTTTTGAACTTCTCGTTCCCGTTTTTCCAACTTCATCCGGATGGACACTTTCAAGTGTCTTTGTGGCCCATTTAGGAATCTTTCGTGATGGTCCTGGTTGATCAGCTGGTGGTGCTTCATTTCCTTCAAGGTTGAGTCTTCCAAATCTCTCAATCACATCATCCAGTTGAATATCTTGTTTAGGTGAAGTCACATGAACTTCTTCATGCGGGGGAGTTGGTGCTTCATATGGAAATTCCAAAGGTTGATCCAGAATAGGAATCCCCCCTTCAAGGTTTGGAATTTCATATTCATTTTCAGAATATTTCTTTGGGTGAGGATATTTTTCCAAATGATCAAGTTGTCTCTCAATGGACTGGTCATTTTTATTAGTCTCAAGAAAAATGACATCTTTGGAAATAACAAACTTCTTGTTTAACTCATCATACAGATGGTATGCCTTGGAGTTTTCTTCCTACCCCAGGAAAATGCATTTTCTGCTTCGAGCACCAAGCTTGTTTCTTTGCTCCTTTGGAATCAAGGCATAACAGGTGGAACCAAAAGCTCTGAGATGCCTGACTGAAGGGAGATGGCCAAACCACATTTCATATGGAGTCTTGTTATTAAGAGCATTTGAGGGACTTCTGTTTCTCAAATAGGCTGCACATTTCACTGCATCACCCCAAAACATTAGTTTTACATTCTTAAAAAACAGCATTGAGCATACCATATTCATTATGGTTCTGTTCATTCTTTCTGCTACACTGTTTTGTTGAGGATTGTAGGGAATTGTAGTCTGATGTGCAATTCCATGTTGGTGAAGATAATCTTCAAAAGCATTTGAAGTGTATTCTTTCCCATTGTCAGTACGAAGTGTACCAATTTTAGATTGTGCTTGTTTTTATATCAATGCATGAAAGTCCTTGAATGTTTGAAATGATTCTGATTTTGTCTTTAATGAGTAAATCCAGCACATTCTTGAGTAGTCATCAACAAAGGTCATAAAATACTTATTCCCATTGGTAGAAGGAGTTGGAATTGGGCCACATAAATCAGAATGCACTAATTCTAATTTCCTATTTGCTCTGAAATTGGATTCATGGAATGGTAGCTTACTATGTTTCCCTAATATACATGCATCACATTTTCTCTTCTCTTTGGGAATGGTGGGAAAACCAAATACACCATTCTTTCTCAACAAATGAAGACTGTTATAATTTAGATGACCAAATCTTGCATGCCACAATAAACTTGATGACAAATTACCTTCTCCATGCTGAGAGAGGTAGGCATAGTTCTGAACCCTTGCAGATGAACCCTTTAGCTTCAGCACCTTCCCATATTCGTATCCAGTCATGATGACTTGGTTGTCAGAGGACTTTCTTATTTCAACGATTCCATCAAACATGTGGATGGAATGGCCTTGCTGTCGAATCTGCACCAAGGACAGTAGGCTTCTCTGCAACTCTGGAAGATAAAGAACATTCTTCAACAAGAAATCGGGGAATCCAGGCATCTTCAGTCGAATGGTGCCCATTCCCTTTGGTTTAAGACTTGACTTATCTGCAAAGTAAACTATGCCATCTATTGTTTCATTAAGTTCTTCAAAACAGTCTTTTCTAAAAGTCATGTGTGATGTTGCACCAGTATCAAGTAGCCAACAATCTGTGTAAGATAAAAGTGAAGTCATTTCATTAATACCAATATTACAATGTGCAACAATACAATGAGCAGAATATGAAGATTTACTAGCATCTTGGTTCTTATTGTCATCTTTCTTCTGGTTATGTCTGTCTTTGATGGAGTCCCACGAATCCCAACACTGATCTACTGTGTGTCCAATATTTCCACAACGATTTCACTTCAAATATGATCTTTTGCTGGAGTTGTTTCTTCCTCCTCTACCTTTGAAGTTTCTTCTTCCTCTGCCTCTCATGATTCTTTCTCCTTTGGGATAATCTTTTGATTGGTCTTTGGTGTGGTTCTTTTCTTTTTTAGCAAAGCAAAGTGATTCTCTAGAATGTTCGGTTGTCTTCTTACCAAAATCTTTCTCTCTGTCAGCTATCTTCTCAATGCAAAGGAGCAGGTCGCAGGTCAAAGAAAAGCAGGCTTTATTCAAGAGATTAGAACGCAGCCTTCTTGTCAATGCAGTCTTCATGGTCTTCATGCAATTGGTAATGGCGTGAATATTCCGCCAACAATCTCTCACCAGTATTCAATGAACTGGAAACAACATATCACGGATTCCATCTTCAACACAGAGGTCACAACAACCATTTGATTCATATCATGCAGCCAGAACGCATCTATTCCAGAACGCATATCTTCCAACAAAAACAATGGAAGGAATTCATAACAAACACCAATAATCTTCTCATGTACTGGTCAAAGTTTCAAGCTCAAATCACGACCTCAAATTGAAAGGAGAAAACTCAACAGTCCCATACACATACATTCAAAATCAAAGCTTCAATACAAAAGTCATGGGCCTCTTCAATACGTAGCACCCATATCCTACATATGAAAATATTTGCGGACTTTCCCAGAAAACTCCATGCACAGGAATTAGGGCATAAATTAGGTTTTATGCACTTCCAACGATTATAAGTAAATACAACACCAAGATTTTACCTCCATACACTTTAGAAACTATGTGAATATTCACCATCAGTATTCAGTCACTGGCATTCAAAGAAATTACATCAACATATCACAACTTCAATCAACACAGTCACACTTCACGCAGTTGAAGAGAACAATATCTCTTCAGTAATGATCTTCAATATTCAAAGAAGTTTCAACAGAAACAACACAAATTCAATCTCCAGCAAATTATTAGTTGTGAATACCGAGTTTGCAAGTCGCAACTCTTCAAAGAAGACTAATACAGTCTCAATTCTCAAAGATACAGAACCACGAGTTCAAACACAAGGAAGTCCCAACTATCAACATATAATATTACGACTGCAAAAACTTCAATCAACAAGAGTGATACGCATCTCCACAGCTCCATTCACCAGTCGAAACTGCAACTCGATTCATTCAACAATCACACTAATCTTCACGCAAAGGGCGTTCACCAGTAGAGCGTTTTGCAGTTTTAGTGAAGAGTTCGTGAATGAAGACCAGACGTGTCATCAATGCAAAACTCGCAACAAAACTGATACACAGCTCTTGGGAGACAAGCACTCTCTCCACGATGCAGCACAACAGTATCAACAAGATATATCAAGGTATCAGCAGTCGTGAACTCTCTCCATGATGGTAGAGTCTCACGCAGGTTGAGAACTCTCAATGATCCATAACTATCAACCATGCACAGTAAAGGGGCGCCGTCATGCAGATGTGTCTCGCATAGTTCTAAAAAATACGCAACAATATTCACTTACACCGATTAGGGTTCTCCACACAGAGGTTGAAATGAATGGAAGATCCCAACGCTAATGTAGAAATGAGAGGCAGACCGTTATTTTTCCTAAAACGTCTACTGAGTGGAATCTTGCAGGTGGATGCACGGAATTATTGGCACCCGGGATGTAGGAAAACATATGCAAATACATACTGATGGGGCAGGAAGCCTGAAATAAATAAGTAGAAGGAAGGATGAAGGTTTGCAAGTGAGACTGCCAGGACTGACAAGCATACAGGCAGGAGTTATGGTAGGCAGCCGCTTTGATACCACTGTTGAAATGAATAACTCCTGATTCTTATTATTTCTCCATAGAATTCCTTTATTTATACATCTACAATGACTCTTGGGATCACACATCTGAGAGTCTCTTCATATTCCTAATATTTACAATAACGTATAATCCAGACAGATTATATTCCAACAGAAAGACTTTCCCTTTGGCCACATGAGGACTTGGCCATCTACAAATGAAACCCTCATTCCTTTTGCATCTAATGTAGATATGGAGAGGAGGTTCTTCTTTAGTCCAGGTACAAACAATACATCTTTCATATTGATAGAATTTCCAGAGTCTAGCTTGTATGAGGATTCACCACTACCTTTTATTGGATACTGGTAGTCATCTCCGAGTTTCACCTTGTGAGGTGATTCATGTTCAAATAATTTCACAAAGGATTCCTTGAATCCTTTCATATGTTTGGAAGGACCACCGTCTATAAGCTAATCATTGCTTCCATGTGTGATAGTTCCCATGAGAGCGGAAGACAAAACATATTCTTCATCACCTACAGAATCATCACTGTCTTGTCTTTTTCTTTTTGTGGAAGGTTCATCATCCTCTGCAGCATGAGCATGATGTCTTCTCTTGTTTCCCTTATTCTTGTGAGAGCTACTTTTGTTTCTAGGACAATATCTAGAAAAGTTTCCTCTTTCATCACATGTATGGAAAATGAACTTAGACTTATCTCTAGGATTTCTAAAGGTATTCCTTTGATGAGAGTACTTACCTTTGTGGTGGCTAGATCTAGTTTTCTTGGATTGTACTGTGAGAGCTTGATCTTCACTTCCCATCTTTTCTTCTCCAGCTACTATCCGAGCTTCTTCTTGAGAGAATTCTTCCCATAGTCTGCTAAACTTGACTAACTTCTTTCTGGCACAGATCCCTTGAATGAAAGAGTCCCATGTCCTAGGGAGACCATTCAAGGTGGTCATTACAATCTCTACATTCTCCAGTTCTTCATATACTGCTTCAAGTTGTTCTTTGATCTGGGAGACCCTTGTGAAGTATGACTGTATGGTATTCGCATTATGGATCTTCACATTCTTCAATTCGTTCCTCAAGATCATCTTCTGGTTTATGTTCTTTCCTTCAAACAATTTGGTTAGGGAATCAAACATAGCTTTAGGTGTCTTTAGGGATGACACCTGTGGTATGAGGTGATCTTTGATTGAATCAGCAATAATACTCTTATCCATAACCAACTTCTTCTTGTGTAAGGCCTTAGCCTCATCTCCCTCTGGAACTGGAATCTTCTCATTGATGTAGGATCCCAACTCATTTTATTCCAAGCCCATCGAGATCCTATACTTCTAGTCTCATAATTTATCAACTCCATCAAGATTTTCATCAATATTGGTATGATGAGACATATTAACTGAGAACCTCAAATGGAAATACAAAAGATTTAGATCTTACCAGGTCAAGATGTCGGATCTGAATTTGGAGCTGAATTTCTACAGTGTTGGTTCAGGAGTAGATTTGGGTTTGGATTTTTTAGAGTTATATCCAACCAAATTATTTGATCTTGATCTATAAACTTTGATTTTGAGGAGGAGATCAATCCATGCCTGGGCTCACTCAAAAATTCCACTTCTGTGGAAATCCCTAATTTTCGGCTCTAGTGTCGGGTCAAAAACTGAAAATGCTCAGACTCAGATTCTACTTTGAAGGAAAGATGCGCCCCGGGGAGGAGAGTTAGTCCAACCTTCT
Organism: Pseudotsuga menziesii; assembly: GCA_001517045.1. Taxonomy (NCBI): domain Eukaryota; kingdom Viridiplantae; phylum Streptophyta; class Pinopsida; order Pinales; family Pinaceae; genus Pseudotsuga; species Pseudotsuga menziesii. Next base: position 284,521 of record LPNX010842547.1, on the reverse strand, counting down.
TTTGCTGAAAATATATTGAGAGATATCCAAAAAGTAGGAATCCCTAGTTCTCACAGCTGCATAGTGTCTTATTCTCAGGTTAGCTCTGATACCATGTTATATTTTTATCATTTAAGCTAGCATTAACTTAGGATCTTAACTAAGAGAATAACAAGCATAGCAATCAAACACATAAGAAAATTAACACAAATATTTTCCTCAGGGAAACCATAAAGCAGAAAACCCCGCAACTTCCTCAGAGATAGAATCAACACCAAATAGCAAAGCCCCAAAAACAGTAAGATGATATCCCAACAGTAGTAGCCTTTTTCTTTCTATCCCCGACAACTTCTTCTTCCTCATCTATGCACTACAACTGAGTGTGAGTGAGTGTATGATAAATAGAGAGGCTCACTCTCTATTTATACTAATTCCTAACTTGAAAATGACTCACTAGGGCCGACTTCTCTAGGAGAGTCTAATAACCCTAGTGCCCCGAAACTGCGGGGAATTTAAGTCTTGAACAATAGGAGGGTTACCCACAATGACTTGTTTATAGTATAGAACCTCCCGATAGGAAAATCAAGGCTTGACATTAATCAAATACATTATAAACACTTCCCGAAATAAAGATCCGGGTACAAGACATAAGATATACAAGTGAATACATTTCGAAGTTACAAATACATCAACACTTGTTTGCCATATACTAACTCATAGGGAGTATGTCCAATAGTGTTTCTCTATGTTATCCTATAGGGCCATAAAGCCTCTGGGAGTATATCTACCCAATCCTTATGATGTAAGTGAATGGTCTTAGTTAAAATAGCTTATAATAATTTATTAGTTGATTCTACCTGACCATTAGCCTGAGGGTGAGAAGGTGAAGATTTGCAATGTCGGATGCCATATTTCATAGTAATTTCTTTCATTAATTTAGAAGTAAACTGAGTACCTTGATCTGTGACAATTTCTCTAGGTACACCAAACTGGGTGAATATTTATTCATATATAAATTCTACCACCGATTTATTTGTGGCTCTAAATAAAGCTTTAGCTTCTACCCACCTTGTGACATAGTCCTTACAAACTAAGATATATTTATTCTTACGAGACATGGGAGAAATTGGTCCTACAAAATCAAGAGCCCATTTCTCAAAAGGTTCAATCATGACTTGGGGTTGTAAAGGCATTTGATCAGGTGACATAGGTCTACCCATTCTTTAGCAACTATTTCATCCTTTAACATATTTGGCAGCATTCTTAAAAATGCTTGGCCAATAATAACCAGAATTTAAGACTTTATATGATGTCCTTTTATCAGAAAAAATGTCCTCCACATGGTCCATAATGGAATGCATGGAGTATCTCTATCATTTCATCCTCCCGCACACATCGTCGAATAATAAGATTGGGACTGGTGCAAAAGAGATCGTTATCAACCTAAGAATAATTAGAAGTATGAACTATAATACGACGCTTCTCATGTGGTGAAAAATGGTTTGGTATTTTCCATGTTGCTAGATAATTGGAAATATTCACAAACCAAGGGGTTTGAACAGATACAGCAAATAGATGTTAATCAGGAAAAGTGTCGTCAACTGGTTTAGTACCGTCTTCATATTGAATACGGGAAAGGAAATCTGCTATGAGATTTTCTTTACCAGGTTAATCAATGATGATAATGTTAAATTATTGCAATAAAAGAAGCCACTGGGTCACTCTCCCATTGGTAATTGGTTTATTCATCAGAAATCTAATGGCAGAGTGATCGGTATGCACAAAAATTTCATAACCTGTGATATAATGATGAAATTTATTAATAGAATAAACTATTGCCAAAATTTTTTTTTTGGTAACGGTATAATTTAATTTGACAGGGGTCAGATTTTTGCTAATAAAGTAGATGGCATAAGGTTCTTGTCCTTCTTTTTGGCCGAGGAATCCTCCTATGGCCGTATCAGAGGCATCGGTAGATATATGAAAAGGAAGGGACCAATAAGGACCCCTAAGTATTGGTGCCACTAATAGTTTAGCTTTTAATAATTCAAAAGCATTTTGATAGTATTTTGTCCAATGGAATTCTGAGTCTTTTGTAAGTAACTTAAACATTGGCGCAGTTATTTTAGTAAAAATTTCACTAAAGTGGTGGTAATAGACTGCATGACCAAGGAAGCTTCTTACCTCTTTCTGGGTTTTTGGAGAGGGAAGGCCAACTATTAATTCAATCTTAGCAGGGTATACCTTAATTCCTTGGAAATAAATATGGTGTCCTAAAACTATACCTTCTCTCACTAACATTTTACACTTTTCATGAATAAGGGCTAGGTTTGTCTCTTGACATCAGATCAAAACTTTCTCTAGGTTGTCAAGAGATTCCTGAAAGGTGTTACCGTATGCTGTGAAATCACCCATATATACTTCAACATAGTCATGTATAATATCGAAAAAGATTCCTAAGACTGCCCATTGGAAAGTGGCAGTTGCATTACATAAGCCAAATGGAAAAAATTGATAAGCATATGTTCCCCAAGGGAATGTAAAAGTGGTCTTATCTTGACCTTCAGGTTCTATTAGAATTTGATTGTATCCACTATATCCATCCAGAAAAAAAAATCACTGTTTACCTAAAAGCATATCTAACACTTGATCAATAAAAGGCAAAGGAAATTAGTCTTTCAAAGTAGCTTTGTTTAGTTCCATAAAATCAACACAAATGTGTGAGTTCCCTATAACTTTCTTCGAAACTACTACTAAAGGAGATACCCATTTACTGTCATAAATAAGATTGATAAAACCAGAAGTGAGGATTTTTTGTAATTCTTCTTTTACTATATCCTTTAGAGAAGGAGTCATCCTCCTCTATGGTTTCCTTACAAGTGACATGCTTGGATCCATATAAATATGGTGAATACAAGTATCAGGGTGTATACCCTTCACATCAGTGTATTCCCATGCAAATGCTCCAGCTTGTTTCTTAAGAACTTTAAGCAGTTGTGCTTGTTGGTTTTCACTTAATCCGGCATTTATATGTAAGAATTTTTTAGGGCAACCTCACAAGGTATGGTATATGGTCCTGTATGCTCTTGAATTGTGAATACACATGGTTTTTCTGTAAACATTGAGAGAGCCATATTCTCTTGAAAATCATCTCCAAAAATCTGATCGAGTTGAGCAAAGGAATGACGGAAATATGTACAGGTTGTTGAAGAGACAAATTGGTTTAATACATTCTCAATGGTCTACTCCTAAATTGCTAAAGAAAAATCACTAGGAAGGGAGATATCATAAAAGTATTCATCCTTGAAAGAACAATTTAACCACCATTAATTTTTCAGCTATTGGTTGTGCCGAGGGGTATAAAATAAGTCTTTGTGTGAACAACCCATTGGAAATAGTCATCTCTCCATCCCTACACCCCATAAAAGAATTTGCGGTGGCTAACCATGGTCTTCCAAAGATAATAGGATGTCCTTTAGAAGGATCTTTTGATTCTATGACCATAAATTCCATAGAGTATTCCCATGAAGCTAATGATACAATAATGTCATCCAGGACTCCGACAGGTTTTACCGTAGTGTGATCTGCTATTTCTAGGATGGAAGGGGTAGGTTGAAGAAATTGTCCTAACTGTAAGAATTCTAAAACTGCAGTGTTCATAATGTTAATAATGGACCCTAAAATGATTAATGTATTTTCTATGGTGGTGTTGTTTATAATTAAAATCACTACTGGGGCTCCTTGATTTGTATATTTTGCAACCAGGATTTACCTGTCATACATTCAGACATTTCTCCTATAACATGAATTGTAAGAGGGTCATTTTTCTTATTTCCTAGGCATTTAATACATAGCTCTTGTATTACCTTACTATAGATTGTTATATCTTTGATATCTTGTAATATAGGGATCTTAATAAAAATGTTCTTTAATTCATTCAAAATGTTATACTCCGAATGAACTACAGGCTTTTCTATTACTATTATTTCTAAAAATGGAGGAATTCTTTGCTCCTGAATAGTTTCTTGTGGAGGATGGGTGTATACTAGAACCTTTGGAATGGTCAAATCCTCCAAAATAGCATCATTCAAGGGTTAACTTCAATCTTCTTCTTCTTCATTCGGTTCCTGAATGATGACTGATGACTTGGGTTAATTATCCACAACTCTTCCCGATCGTAATTGAATTTCATGTATAGGTATAGTCGAGATAAGGTATGAGGGAAGAGTTTGCAACTCAATGTTGTTAAGAGCTTGAGTTGGTTTATTGTTAGGGTTAGGTATCGGCTGTGCAGGTAACAATGTCGGTTGAGGAGGATTTGACTTCTAAAAGTGATGAGGTTGTTGTGCGGAAAAAAGGAACTGGAGGTACAAATCCAGGTGGTATTTGGTGGAAGTTTGTTTGATTCTGAGGATAAGGATGATTAGGTGCAGGAACAGGTTGTGGATGAGGATATGGTTGTCCTCACCATCCTTGTGATCAATATTTCTATTGTGGAAATCGAGGAGTAAGATAGTGAGATGGCCAATTCTGCCAGCTAGAATTGTTCCATTTTTTAGGTGGTTGATACGGAGGATAATAGGGTAGAGGCTATGGTGAAAATTTTGGATATGATGGTTGGTACCTAGGTTTCCAAGGAGGCCTCCTATATGTTTCAGCTACATCCTCACTCTTATAGATGGATTTCAATCTAGGAAAGGATGGGCAGTTATCTGTTGGATTCTCTTCTGTACAGATGTGACATACAAAGCTGTTTTTTAATGGACATTCCCTTTGGGGATGTTTAATTCTACATCTTGGACAAAAGATACTCATTGGTTCTCATTCTTCATCCTGCCTTTTCTTGGATTGTAAAGCATCTAGTTGGGAACCCATTGCTCCTAAGATATTAGTCTTAAAATTCTCCAATAGGTTTCCTAACTCTACTCTTGTAACTCCACTTGAACTAGGAACATTTCCTCTTATATTATTACTAAAAGGATCTCGAAAAATTTTCACAACTTCCCCCCTACTCCTAGAATAATTTTTACACATCTCACCGATCTGTGCAAAAGTTTTATGAGAAACATCGCAAGCTGCCATGAGATCAAGACTCTCTAACAAGTCCTCGGAGTTTCCCTTAAGGAAAAGTGTACGTACTGCATCTTCTTGGAGGTCATTATATTTAGACATATGTAATGTATAAATAAACCTCTCAAGATAATATTCCAGGCTCTCATCTTCAAGTTGTTGTATCTTGAATATATCATATCGAGAGTCCTTAAGTTTGCAGTATTTTGAGATTTTCACAAGAATGAGGTTTTCATATCATCCCAAATTTGGATAGAATATTCTCCTAATCCCATGAACCATCTCAAGGAAGAATCCTTGAGTGTAGCGGGAAAGAGTTTTAGTTTATGAGCGTCTTGTAGATAATTGTAACTCCTACAAAGGATATCAAACTCGAACAAGAATATGTCTGGGTTCTCATTACTTTTTCCATAGAAAGTAGGCAAGGGGGAAGGAGAGATGTTTTTCATAGTTACATCATGCATTGTATCTAAGATAGGAAACCCAAAGGTAGCCTCAGTTCAATTTTCCCCTTCTATGTCTTCATTCCTAACTTCTTCATGATCTTCATTTTCTCCCTGTCTCTCCATATAAGCTAGATTCTTAATGTAAATATACCTAGGAGGCTCCTTTCGAGGTGATAAGGAGGCATCCCAACATTCTTTTTTGGGAGAGATCTTCCTCTGATCAACCGTGTTTTTATTAAACCCTAGAGGGATAATAGGTTCTACTGTAGAAGTTTCAATTTGTGAAATAACTAGATCTACTGAAATTAAAAAGAGAGATTTTACTTGAGTAGGATCAACAAAGTCAACAAAATTCGGATCTCCTACTAGTGAAATTTTTTTGTTAATTGGATTTGAAACTAGTGGAGAGCTAGGGGTTTCTAATGCCTGATCTTCTTGAACTTCCTCAAGAACAAGGTCCTTTGGACCTTCTTCCAAGGTTACTTCTCCTTCTATGGATTCTCTAGTAAGATATTCTAAGGGAGTTTCTTTAGGTTTCAGGGTAGAACTACTTCCTATAGGTGTCTTTCGCTACCTTTATGGTGCGTTAGTAGTTGGGGAATTACGTCCCCTACAGTAGTTAGTAGGCATTTCAATAACTTTTTCGGTCTTAATAAATCTACCTTGAGGATCTCTAATTATACTCATGAAAGACTTATAAACTAAAGAAAACCTATGATACTATTGTTGCTTGATTTGCAGGCTCCTGTTATAAAATACACGCAGGTTCTTACCTCTCGTATTACTAGTCCCCCGCTACCAACCTATTACTAAACTTCATAAATAATTCTATTCTACCTTATAGAACAACTCCCCAGCAATGGCGCCAAAAGTGTTGGGTATTATCATGTCTAAATTAATCCACTTATTCTTTAATTATCAACCGGTGTTGGTAAGCTTATAGTTGACACAAAATATATACAAAGGTAAAGAGTGTCATGTAAATATTTTAACAAACAAAAGATCGAAAGATCTTTCAAAATGAAAAACTGAGTCAAACTTCCGAAAAATGGAATTAAGGTAACTAAACTGAGATAAAAGAATAACTAAACAAATAATCTATCTTATAAATTTGGACTAAAAAATATATAATTAGCAACTTACTTATCCAAATGAAAAATTAAAGTGCAAGGAATACTTAACTTATAAGCACCTAGACAACTTAATAGATAAAACTTAATAAGGAAAACTTAAAAAGAAGCAAGTAGAAAAATTAATAAAGAAAACTTAAATAAAAGAAGCAATTAGAAAACTTAATAAAGAAATACCTTTGGGTTCTGTCCGACAAGTTCTTTCAACAATAACACAATCATAAAAAGACACCTAAAAAAACACTAAGGAAAACACTAAATCTCACATGCAAACAAATAAATCAATTCAAAAGGAATAGACAAAAATCCATACAACCATAAGACCAAATCAAAAACAAAAATTAATAATAACTTAAACTACGTTCAAAGTAAAAGAAGTAAGGAAAATGATAAAACTTTAATAAATAATTTAAAACAAATAAACTTTAAATTAAATGTTAAAAAAACTAACATCTAAATATGACAGTCGAAACATAATTTAGACATCAGCAAAACAGAACTGAAAACAATCTTAAAATACATAAAAACACTACAAACAGAACTAAGCGTTGAATGATAGACTGAACTGTGGGTATGAAAGGGTGGCTAAATAACAGATTGAATAGGCTATCTGAATGATGGGATGCACAGTAAAAATGGTAAAAACTAACCTAAATGAATTAATCTTCAGCTGAAGCCATGCAGATGTAATTCTAATGTATTCGAACAGTTAATAAACCTATTTAACAACAAATTAACCTTAAACTAATTCATGAGCAAAAGGAATCATTTGCATATTAAACTAATAAATAAACTAAAAAATTGACTTGCATAAACTCAAAACAAGGAAATCACATAATTGAATCTATTCTAAATTCATGAAAACACCTTATTCTATATTATTGAAAACAAAGATTGAAAGTAATGCTAGAAATGAAAATAACCGGAAACAAAATGACTAAAAGCAAATAATTGAAAGAAAGCTATGCGCGTCACTACCTAATTAAATTTGAAATAAAACTAAGTTAATGTGTTACAGAAAACAAATAGGATAGCATTTACTATAATCTAATGGAAACAAACTAGAAATTAAACTAGACTAGCTAAAACATAAAAGAAACTAAGCTAAACAAAGAAAATGAACCTCTGGTTTATGAGGGGCCCTCTCAGCAATCAGGGGTGATGCCTGGCTAACTTCTACTTAAATGAAATCTTCAATAGCAATGCATATAGCTCTTTCTTCTGATGGTGGAATAGAAATACAAAGTTCAAGAGTAAATTACAGCAATAACTCTTCTCCTAACTCTACTAACTGACCGATTTTGTAGCTAGCTTCAACTCTCTCATAGAGGTTGCTTTATGTAATAATTTACAGGGATGGGAAAGTTGACCCTTTAGAGGTCGACTACTCTCTAAATTTAGTCGATCTTTAAAGTGTTTAATTGATCACATGCCAACGCATAATCATTTTCCTTCTTTAGCGCAAATAGTCTTTACATGTGGCACACGGGCTTCTCTTCAGCATGAACAATCTGCAGAGGTGGCACACGAGTTGCTTTTTGAGCGCAGTAGGTGACTAATGGAAAACACAGGAGAGCGTAGTGGCGCATCTTCTAGATCACGGGTTGAATGCAATAGTCCATTGCATGGATGGTTTATGTGGTGGCGAATGAAGGAGAACGCAGGATGGCGAATAGTCTAGAACACAGCTTCATCATCCAGACATGTGGATAACATAACGTTTGCAGTTTTTTAACGTTTTAAATGGTCGGAATTAATTCTTAGCAGTGCACAGTCTGATGGGCGATCTGGACAAAGTGTTGAATGAAAGGCTAGTACATGAGCTGGATATGTTGGGCGTCGATCTAGGGTGAACGAAGTGTCTATCTTCTAGCACGCTTCAGGACTAGAGTCTACAGCAACACCTTTAGACATCTAGAAAACCACCAGCAAGTTTCACGCAATGGGATGAATGACGAGCTGGACACCGAGTTGGACATGCTGTGCGAAAAGCAGGATGAATGAGTTTTGTGTATTAACTTTCTCCAAAAAGATTAAAAAACTCGCAAACGATTATATAAACCAATTAATACATCAAATATGCTTAAATAATGTTATTTTTAATTGATTAAACCATAAAAATGATAATAATAAAATAATTTCATATAAACCTTAAAAACACTCATACCTGAGGTTGAATAATGATCTATGTGTCATAAAATATACAAAAGATAATAAAATATATGGTTAAATAAGTATTTTATCTTCCAAAAATGGTAACAAATCTAGGATCAACATTCCCCCAAACTGGAGAAATTCTAGGTCCCACTGAGCAAAAAGAAAGAAAAAACAATTTAGGAAGAAGGCAAACTGGCAGCTTCCTTCAACTTGGCAGATAAAGAAGGTAATTTAAGCTTTCATTCTTTTAGCCTGTAATTTAAAAAAAAAACCATATCTTTCATGTCACACATTGTATGAAAATTAGAAATGACTTCAACATTCTTAATTTAACAGTTTTCAAGTCAAAATAATTTTATCATTTATAAAGTTAAAAATTAATTCAACCATGTCCAAAGTAAAAATTTGGGCATTTTGAATATACAAAACATAAATTGCATTTTGAATAAAAAGATTGACCATTTTCATGCATGATTGAGTAAGAGAATAGAATTATTAACACTGAAATAGAAGTAAAAACGTTTTGCTCAAAAAACAAAATTTGGTTAGGAAATTTAATCATACGTAATATAATATCATCAATTTTCTCAGATTACTATTTGATATTTCATTTGAATTCATTTGATTCCTCATATGGTAATACCATATTGAATTTTGCTATAAAATATGCTTCAAGCTATAACCAAAATCCACTATTTATATTCCTGAAAATACTTATCATTTGTTAGAGATAAATAGATTTGTCATAAGTAAAAATAATCTAAATTTTTACAAGTCAAATCCATATTCCCCGAAACCAAAAAGATGGCGTGTCCTCAAGCCATACATAGAGAGGAAATGATGGTTCCAAAAAATATATATAAAGAATGCAAGCATGCTGTGAATTAGTAAAAAAACTAACTAGTAAATGGAAATGGTTCAGAAATGTGTATTCACGAAAAATAAAACATTGCTGAGAAAGACCATGTAAAATGAGAATAATATAATTAAAAGAAAACCATAGGAAAAACTAGCCATCCATGCCTCATTGTAAATATATCCTGTCACTGTCAAGTATTTCAAGTGTACCCTGGAGTGTGTGGTATTTACAGCTATGGGTCCCATTTCTAAGATAATGACATCTTAGATATATGCGAAATAATACGACTAGGTCAAAGTAAACTTAGATCCATTCTCAAATGACATTATAAACAATTGGCCATGACATAAATTTTTTTTCATATATTATCACTATTTGATGAACTATGTGTATAGTGGTGTATTAACCAGATCTCATTTACCAGATATTGCCCCACTGCCAGTAGGCCTATTCAGTACCCCAACGGGTTTATCTTGGTATCATGCAAACATAGCCCCACTGCCAGCAGGACTGTTCAGTACCCCGGCGGGTTTGCCTTATATAATGATATTAAAGATATGGAAGCCGATTGGTACTAGAGCATGTTAAGTCCTGCTAAACACATAATTTAATTTTTTTCAAATAAAGTTATAAGTAATTTCATGATGGCCAGACTCATAAAACATGTCAAAAGAGAATAACTGAAAGTTGTTCTTTAACCTAACAGTCCTTCTTATTTATAAAGTAAATTAATGTTCCCCATAGATAAAAGTTCCACTTACTTTTGAGTTATCACCAAAATACTCAAGAGACAAGTTTTGATAACAAGTATAGGATGAACTGGTAATTCATAAATAGAAATAAGAATGTGAAAAATATGATAATGAAAGTGGGTCTTATTAAGCAACTGTTTAAAAGAACAAATCAGAAATATACATTTCTGAATCAAAATACCAAAGACTTTATGAATCATAACAAAATTGATTAAGTATGATATACACAAGATTGTAAATTTTTAATTTTTACTATAAGCTGAAAATTCCAAGAAGTACCCCATGAAAAGTTAAAATACCTAATGAATATTTAACATACTTCCCTTTTCCAAGTAATACCCCATATGTTGCTTATAGAGATAGAATACTTGTAATCACTGCAAAACCACTTGTTAGATGATTCAATTTATTCATAAAGACATAAGAGCGATAGAGTCTTGTATAGACAACCTACTAGAAATGACTCTTATTTATTCAAAGAAACAAGCACATATGTACATATATATAAATGATAATAACCCAAAATATTTCAAAGATCAGGAGGAGGAGGAATAGCTTCCTCTTCAACTAATTCCATTTCATTTTGTTGCAAAACATTTTGTATGAAATCATGTTTAGATGTCGGTTGGTGATAGAGCCTAAGTCTATGTCCATTTACTACAAAGGAAATTTTTGAGCCATCAATTGTTTTAATTTTTACTGATCCATTGTCAAAAGCTATAACTACTTCATATGGACCCATCCAAGGGGTAGTTAATTTCCCTTTAAAATTGTAAACTGTGAATCGAACATTAGTACCGAGTCTCCAATATTAAACTGATTTTGCTTAATAAATTTATCATGCCATGTTTTTCATTGATTTTGTATTAACATTGTTCTTTGAAGTGCATCTTGCCTAATCTAGTCTAACTCATTAATTTGTAATATTCGTTGTATTTGTGCTTCATCCAAATTCATGCCTAATTGTGCTTCCATACGAAAAGTTTTAACTTGAAACTCAATAGGTAAAAGGACTTGTTTTCCATATACTAACTCATAGGGGGTATGTTCGCTAGTGTTTCTCCATGTTATCCTATAGGCCCATAAAGCCTCTGGGAGTCTATATGCCCAATCCTTATGATGTAAGTGAATGGTATTAGTTAAAATAGATTCTAATACTTTATTAGTTGATTCTGCCTGACCATTATCCTGAGGGTGATAAGGTGAATATTTGCAATGTCAAATTCCATATTTCATTGTAAGTTCTTTCATTAATTTAGAAGTAAGTTGAGTACCTTGATTTGTGACAATTTCTCTAGGTACACCAAACCAAGTGAATATTTATTCATATATAAATTATACCATCAATTTCATTGTGGCTCTAAATAAAGCTTTAGCTTCTACCCATTTGGTGACATAGTCCATACAAACTAAGATATATTTCTTCTTACGATACATGGGAGAAATTGGTCTTACAAAATCAAGAGCCCATTTCTCAAAAGGTTCAATCATGACTTGGGGTTGTAAAGGCATTTGATCGGATGCCGTAGGTCTACCCATTCTTTGGAAACTATCTCATCCTTTAACATATTTGGAAGCATCCTTAAAAATGCTTGGCCAATAATAACCAGAATGTAAGACTTTATATGTTGTCCTTTTATCAGAAAAATGTCCTCCATGTAGCAGAGATTTCTCCTTGCTACAAGGGAAAGAATGGCTCCCTTCTATCTATAGGACAGAAGGGTAGGTTCCTGCTTGTGGAAAGAATGAAAGGAAAAATGGAATGTAAAGAACAGTAATGAAACAAAGATGGAAGATAAATATGGAGAACCCCTCTGCAAACAACGGTTAGGGTTACGCTTCCAATAACCTGCAAACAATCATTAAGATACAGTAAACTGAAATACCTGCAAAACAAGTTAGGAAATAAACTTGCAAATGAAACCATGGATTAGAAAGAAAATACAACAAATAACAAGCTATACCTTCTCTTTGGGTGGAATGGGCCACCATGCCCTAGCTTGAAGAAGCACCTCTCTTGGATGGGGGAGCTATGGCTCAATGGAGATGGAGGAGAGGGAGTGTGGGTGGCTTGAGAAACAAAGGGTCTCAAGGCATCCACGGGCTGCATAACAGTATGTAAGGGAGAAGTGTTTTGAGAGTGACCCCCACCCTCCTTTTATAGTTTTTTTGGGGTTTTAGGGTTTTAAGCCCTTGGTCCGAGCTTTATCCCCTTCCACCCTAATTTTAGCTCCTTTTAGGGTTTAGCCCATTTTTAGGGGCTTTAGCTCCTAGGAGAGTATTTTAGGCTCCTTTTTGGGGTTTTTAAGCCCTTTTCTTCATCCTTAAGCATTTTTGAGGGTGTGGGGGTCTAATGGAAGGTCGTGGAGTGGTGTCCTTGGGTGGTGTAGGTCATAGAGAGCTTAGTGATGGATTTTTTGGGTTAACAAATTGCCCCCTGATGTGTGAAGGTAGGAGCTCATCGTATGGCTGACAGACATCATAGGATTTGCTGCGGTGAGGTGGTGTTTCCGGGGCTGGGGCATGGTGGCTTTTGGTTTTTGTATTAATATGGTTCCCATCAATGGGTGAGATACAAATAATGTGTGACATGTATATGGATGAGGTTGGCATCCCCATGCTCATGACAATGTCAAAAGAATAATTTTATCTATGCTCTAAAATACAAGAACTAATCATATACAACTAATGATACAATAATGGTTGCCTCAATGTGAGGCTGAATACAATATTGATCTGGTACATTGGACCCATGGCATTCTCATGGAATGCTATATATTCATGACTGACGGTCTGCTAGATCTGGAATGGTACATAGTTGTATGGACTCGATGATTGAGAGTCAAAGTCTCTGTGGTACAAGTATGCTGCATCAATCATAAATCTATATAGAAGCACTGCTAGGGCTTCTGAACAATGTCTCCAATGCAACCCGAAAATCACAAGGGACATAACCTATTTAGGTCCCTCCAGCAGACTCATCAATGTGCTAGAGTCAGGTGACATCTGGGGTCTTTGACCAAGTATTGTGCAAACCAAACCCTGTATGAATCTCAACGGTGTGATCATGTAGTTGGAATATATGTGTTGTCGTCGATAGAGGGAGACCTACCCCTAGTCAAGGAAATGATATTTCCTTGACCAAGAGTGCTAGGGAGATAACTGAAAGGTGTGAGACAATTTGCAGACTGACCCACTGAATGGGGGGGGGAAGGGAAAGAATTGAACAGGGGCAGGGGGAGTATGGTAGACTCAAAATTCCTTTGTTCAGAGTATGATGGCAGGGTGGACCAGGTAGCAAATGAAACTTGACTCATGGGAATGGGATCATAGCTGTAATACCAGGAATGTCACTGCAGATAGGAAATACTTGGAAGAGGTGGACACTTTTGATATTGATGGTATCCAAGGAATAAACATTGCAAAGTACTCTGAACAAAGGTGACCCAAAGGGGGAATGCTACCAAACTATTTTATGTGGGGTGGTGTCTAGGGACACTGTTATGGTACGATCTCGTGGATTTCTTAGCAACCCCGAGAAGGTAAATGCTCGATGGTGCTTTCAATTTTAGAGAGTCTGGAAGCATGAAGAAGACTCTGGTGGGGGCTCTTTTTTGTTGGTAGTCTCCTGTGCCTGAAAAAGTATAAACGTATACATAGGAGAGCTTTCCCATCCTATAGGGGTCGGAGAGACTTCTTTACCATTGGTAGTCCAATCAGGCCGAAAAAGGTTAAACCTATACTGACTGGATGATCAGTCAAATACTTTTACAAGCAGGAATGAAATCAAGTTTTCTCGGCAATATTTTCTTGATGAGAAGGCTCGAAAAGAGCTTAACGACAACCCGTGGTGAGATTTTTCGTAAAGTGCGGCCCCTCTGCCCGAGAAAGAATAAAAGTATGCAGAGGGGAGTGGTCTTGGCTTAGATGTGCCAATGAATTCCTTTTCAATTGATGGTCTACATGGTCTGCAAAAGGAGGTAAACGAGATGATGTAAATTCCTTTTCCTATACTTTAGCGAGTGGGAAAGGAAGCAGCTGTGCTCGGCTATCTTTTCATTGTTTTAAGGAGTCAGAAAAGAGATTAAACGGAAATCCAATGTGGTCAATCGATTGCGGTGGCACAGGCGGTGCCCCATGTTGGGACGGTGGACAGAAGTCCAAAGGTCATCTGTTCAGTATGGATGAAGTAGACGACTCTCAAACATACCAATAGATGTGTGGGATAGATTGCGGCAAAGGCTCACGAGTCGATGTGGCAGAGGCACGCAAACTGAGGTGGCTCTCGAACAGAGGTCAGGAGAGAATGTGTGTGTGTTATGATGGATGGAATTGAGTACATGCGATGTGAGTGCAAATCTGGGGGCAGTTATATGCCAAATACGTACAAGAAAAGTAAATCATTTTGCGGACAATGGTCCAGAAGTCCGCGTAAGGTGCGGTGGATGAAGAAGACAACTATGTGTTAAAATACAAAATAAAAGTAAAAAAATGACATCCCTTAATGGGCGGTGGCCTAAGAACTCACATGAGTAGCGATCGGGAAGTGTGATACAAGTACAAGTCTGTAGACACTCACATCGTCATGTCATGGCTTGTAAATCAAGGTGACTTGGGGGAAATTGTCCCAAAATTGATTTATTAAACATGAGAGAATGGTCTCAAAAAGAGATAGAGGGTGGAATTTTGAAACCAGTGGCACAAATGGCATCTCAAACGGAGTTCGTATGGTCATTTTATGTCGATCGGAATAAATTACGTCAAATGGGGCCTATATAAAGGTGGGGTCCACTTGATGAGGTGTCATTGTCACTGTTCATTGTGGAGTTGGAGAGGTGGGCCCTAAATATTCATTTGTTGATTTCTCTTGATTCAATTGATGGTTTCGAGTGCCACGACTTGTAGGTAAGAGCTCTCACTGAATCTCATCTTTTTGGTGGTTTATTTTCTGGATTTGGTCACTCGGAGGCCCCCCATGAGCAGTTTGGGGTTTCACGGAGCTAAGTTGCACCTTTCGAAGGAAAATGTGTTCCCTGGGTGCATCTATGGGGAAATTTTGAGTGCCCTCAGTGCTCATTTTTCCCAAACAGATGCGACTTGGCCTCTTTTGGGTGTTTTTTAATGATGGCAATGGCTCACATCAGGGTTTTTGCATGTGCAGGATGGATGAGATCAAGTGGCGAGAGAGAGACTGCAAGATTCTCAGGGATGTAGCCTTATGAGACGGGAATGTGAGAGATACATTAGCCTGTTGTGGATTGTTGAAGTTTATGAGGATACCCCTCATGCGGAGCTTGTGTTTGTTGATGCAAGCACTGGTGAGTTTCTGGGATGCTGATGAGGAGGTGTTCCTCTTTCAGGGCCAGCGCATCGAGATTACATTGGAAGATGTATACTTTCTTACTGGGCTCCCTATGTTGGGAGTGGTTGGTGACTTGACACCTGTGTTGTCTCAAGGGGAGACATTGGAGGAGTTGTGCGATTGGCACTGTTATGCTATGGCGTACATGCGCGGCTCCTATATCCTGATGTGTGACATCGAGGATTTGTCGACACGGGCAGTGGCGACCTTATTGCAGCATATCTTGGGTTCCATGAGGAGCCACAATATCTCTGGTGGGAAGCTTCAGCTAGTAGAGCATGCTATAGGTGGCACATACTATGCATGGGGCCAGATGTATCTACAGGCTATTCGGTGTCAGCTAAACAAGTCGAAGACTTGTGGCATTGGTTTTTGTTTTGGATCCTTCCTGTGTGCTTTATTTTTTGAGAAAGTACCTACACTTCATCCTCATCAGGTTGTACAGGAAAGTGGTCCAGGGGAGCCCCAGATGTACAGATGGTGTCAGATGATGATCCAAGAGGGTGGCGGCAGAGTGGGCCATTTTTTTACTGAGGAGCTATTGGAGCAGTGCCGCCAGCTTCCTGTAGTGATTGATCAGTACCCGTATGCAGGTATGGACTACTAGGGAGACCTTGACATGCCATGACCTCCTGGCCAGGCCTGGGTACTAGCTGGTATGTATGCGTGATGCTTTTATTTTCATCTTTGTACATAGTGTATTTGATTTGGTTGGTATTTTGTATTATTGATGTATGTGGAATGATGGTGTCCTTGTTTATATATGTAGATATTGGTCCTCACCCACCTCCTGGGCATCGGAGGCAGGTCGTTACCATAGCTCCTGTGGTGGTTCCTGTTGGGAGCTCCCATAGGCGATGGCGGGAGATGGATGGAGTGCTGCTATATCTGGAGTGGCTTGCTACTGGAGTCTTATATTATGGTTGGCATCACCTGATTAGTGATATGATTGCCGCTATTCACAACCTTCCTCCAGAGTTGACTGGTGTGATGAGGAAGATGGCGATGGCTTGTGAGAACTTTCCTTGAGCGATGAGAGGTGATCTTCCTGCAGAGGATGTGTCCTCTGAGGAAGATGATGACACTGAGTTAGATGACGAGTTTGAGTCAGATTAGTAGCCTAGTGGGGCTGTCCCTAGTGCGTTAGTGCACTTAGGGGTGTTTATGTTGCTATGTATATAATGCTGAGAAAGCATATGTGGCTTCTCATTTTTGTATTGGACATGTTTTGGACATGCGACTGATCGATATATATATATATATATATATATATATATATATATATATATATATATATTGACGCACATGGATGCGCTTTTATGGTTTTATTATGTGATTCCTTTTATGAGGCTGTGGATTGCAAATGTCTATGTGATGTATTGTTACACTTGTGTGTGTATTTTTAGACATAGTTATGCATGATGTTATGGTTGTATGTTTCCTACATTCAATTGTGGATGTGCTAATTTAGAATATCGTTAGCCATTTGATTTGTGACACTATTGAGGTTTCTAGGAACATGTGTGAATGTGATGGATTCAAATGTTCTAACCATCTGTTTAGTGCGCAGGTACTTTCTAAAGAGGCAGGGATCACGTACTCGATAGTGGTTGTTCAACTGAGAAACAAGCAGTTGGTAGTCTAAGAAGACATCGAGATTGTAAATGCCTAACTGAAGAGCGATGACCAAGAGGCCATTTACACCATCATATTCATCCTGGTTGTTGTTTGTGGTGCCCACGCATATTTTGTCAATGTGGATCAACTCATGCGATGGCGAGTAGATGACCCATGCAGCCAAGGCGAGGTTCAGAGACCATCTGCTTGATCCATCTGCAAATCCCATATATCGGTTTGAGGTGTGCTCCATCTGAAGCAATGAGAGGAAACGATACATAAGACTCAATTTTGAAAAAAAGTTTAAAACAAAAAATGGAAAGACTATTATACAAGTTGTAACGTTGTCACTCAAAGGGGTGACATTAGGGGGAAAGTTGTTTGGACTTTCTAAGGATCAGCGGTCATTCCTTTGTGTGACACGATGAATCCTTGTAGATGGCCTATGGGGACATAGAAAACACACTTGAAAGGGTTCAAGTGGATTTCGTACTTGCGACATCGTAAGAACACTTGTTGCAGGTCGTCTATATTTTGTGTTTGCTTCTACAACCATGCGATGAGGTTGTCGAAACAAACCAGCATAATGTGAACGAGGTCACGGAAGCAGTATGTCATGGCACACTGGAACGTGGCTCTAGAATTGTTTAGGCCAAAGGGCATGACTCAATACGTGAATGTGCCCCATGGGGTTTTGAATGCCGTATTATAATGGTATTCTTTTCAGATTTGGATTTGGTTATATCCAGAAAAGTTGTCCATGAAGGAAAAGGCCTCATGTCTGGTGCATGCATCGATGATCTAATGGATGAAGGGTGTGGGGAAGTTGTCTTTAGGAAATTCCCCATTGAGGTCATGGAAGTATGTGCAAACATGAATGGTACCCTATTTTTTATTCACGGGAACAAGATTAGAAACCCAAGTGGTGTACGTAATGGGATAAATGAAGTCGGCTGTGCGCATCTTCTCTATCTCATCTTTCACTGTAGCCACTTTGGATGGATGGATTGGCCATTGCTTTTGGATTACAAGTGCCACATCAGGCCATGTGTCAATGTGGTGTTCCACGATGGATGGATCTAAGCCAGGCATTTTAGTGTAAGACCAGGTGAATATGTTACAGAATTCTTGGAAGAGAGCTTTGTAGGCATCGACCTCTTCCAGGGAACAAGATGCCCCTAGCATGATTTCTTCTACAATCTCAAAATTGGTTGAGATGTCGATTTTAATGGTTGGGCGAAATGTTTGCCATATTCCCTTCTTCAAAGGCATCTAGTGTTGGGATGGGGTTCTTGAACCAGTCGACCTTCCCATGGATGAAATATTTGGTATCCACGGAAAATTGGTCAGATTGCAACACAAGTTCTTCAGGGAGAAGAACAATCGACGGTGCATGTTGTCCCATGGGTATTTTGGGGCGGTCAGAGCTTCCAGTATCTCCTCATCATTGTTGAAGCAACAAAGAGACAGGTCTGATGGACATCGTTGGAGGTGGAGATAAGTGGGTCACTTGAACTAGACATCATGTAGATGGACATGGTGTCTGAAGAAGGCGGTGGGGTGTGCACTTCCTCGATCAAGGTGATTTCAGACTCAAGGGAATGTTGATGGAGGTCAGCTAGAGCCATTCGAAATTTGGGCAGGTCTTGGAAATGGTGAGAGTAATGTCCATACAAACCACAAAGGGAGCAAGCATGGTTTGTTCTCAATTCCTTGTTCCTGACTATTGGTGTGGTTGGGAGTTCAACCATGGGGATGTTTTCGTTTGTATCCATGGCATCCAAATGCACATGGATCATGGGGATTTCAGGGCAATTCTGATTTGGATGGCCCTGTTGCTCGCAGACAGCGCAAGGTGGGACTTATCGCGGTTCTATGGTGGCTTTGGAATTCTTTCCCCTGGCCCTTTTCGGGTGGGGTGGTGCGGGTGCGGGTGCGATGGTTGGATTTTGCGGGCTGGGTGGAGGGTGATACTCCACCGCGATGGGTTGCATCGAGGTTAAAACAACCTGGGGCATTGTTGGTTGAGCCGGTGGATCAAGATACCACACTAGAATTCCCAATGTAAAGTTGGGTAAGCTTAAAGTGGCCATTACCGGTTTGCTCATGACACTGGGTGGGGGAAAGAGGAAGGGAATTGTATAGACTATAGATGAGCCTAGATAACTCCCTGTTGGTTGCATGTGGGTATGTAGTTGTGGTTGTGGATATGTGTAATGCTACTGCTCTGGGTGATGTTGCGGCTACGGACGATGTTGTGGTTGTGGTTGGGGATGCAACTGTGGTTGGGGCTGCAACTGCGGTTGCTGTTTGGGTACATCGGTGCTGGATGAGACCATGCACAAGTCCACAATCTCATTTTGTGTCGGTGGCGA
This sequence comes from Pseudotsuga menziesii, assembly GCA_001517045.1. Taxonomy (NCBI): domain Eukaryota; kingdom Viridiplantae; phylum Streptophyta; class Pinopsida; order Pinales; family Pinaceae; genus Pseudotsuga; species Pseudotsuga menziesii. The sequence continues at coordinate 264,774 of LPNX010842547.1, read as the reverse complement.
TGACACTGAGGGGAAAGGAGCCATCATGGTGGGATTAGCAAACAACCCAGGGCCCACATTCAACAATGGTTAGGCTGGTGTGTTGTCAACCACAGTGTTGATTGTAGGGACGACATTGGCATGTGTAGGCGTCCCTTGTGGCTCAATAGTGGTGATGGTAGGGATAATTTTGGCAGGTTCCGTTAACCCTTGCAGATCATGATAAGTGAGTTGATCAACCGTCACAATATTCCCTTCATGGGGGAACACCATGAAATGGAATACAGTTGACGCGACAGCCCGCATGGTGTACATATAACTTCTCCCGAGGAGAATTTTATAGTCTAGTTGAGCATCGACGACTTCTATGTCAATCAGCACTGTCTTCTCGGCTAATGTGATGGCGACATGGGGGAGGATTCCTTGGACTTTAGTGGGATGTCCATCAAAACCCCATAGAGTTGTGGAGGATGGTTACAGAATTGGTGATCTGAGTTTCTACCAAACCAAGGTGGACATAATGCACGTGGATGCCCCCTTATCCACTATGCACAAATGCACAACCAAATTTCAGATGGACACTAGGATTTGAAAGGTGATGGTCGATGGCATGCGTGGTTCCTTGTTCTCTGTGTCAAATGTGATCAACTTGGAGTTGGAGGGGTCTACTTCCCCAAGGGTGGATAGTAAGGATTTTTGCTATGTTGGGCACGTTTTAAGTACCTCAAGAGAGGACATGGCAGTTGGCATTTGGGCCAAATCATCCACAATGCTATAGCTGACTGCAGCTCTAGCCGTGGCATTATTGGCAATCCTATGTATAGGGGGGCATGGGAATGGGGGTAACTAAAGAGGTAGGTTGACTGTTTTGGATGTTGATGCCATTGATGTGTCAGTGGGTTCGGTGGTGGTACCATACTGATTCCGTCTAGTTTGCATGTGGACCTCTTCAGTCGTCATGGCTAGCAGGTGGTGAAAACCAGTTTCGGCCATGGGAGGTGCCCTTGGAGCGTTGGGATTTGGTTGGGGAGGGGGTGTGGTGGCCACCAACCCTTGGACCGATAGTGGGTTTTGAATCACCATAGGAGGAGGTCCTTGTAGTGGTGGATTGGGTTGGGCTTGATTTGCAACATTGGTGGCCTATTGAACCTCATTCTGAATGGCCTGCTTAGCTCGACCCATGAGGGGACATTTGAATGTGTGGTTCCCATAAACATCACAGAGAGTGCACGGTTGGTTTATGCGTAATGGGCCATTGCGTCTTGGTGCATTTTGTCATGGGGGGTTTTGGGCGGGTCGGTTTGTTGTGGCATTGTTGGGAGGGTTTGGTTGTTGACCATGTACCTGTGGTTGGTTATTGGCTTGGTTTCAAGGCCGATTATTTCTATATTTCCCTTGTTAATTGTTGGGGGCAGGCTAGTTGGGATGGTTTTGTTGTGCGAACACTTGTCCCAATGGAGTGGGTGGAGCAAGTGCAAGGGCTTGAACCGCTTGCACTGGTGATGCATAGTATATTTGAGTGGGAGGTGGTGCCACAAATGCAGGAATTTGCCCTGCATACTACTGTGTAGGCTAATCCATGGCCTGAGCCTGCTGCGGTGGTGCATGTTTTGCATAGGAAGTTGTTGCTCCGTACTGGGACATCATTCTAGCGTAGTCTGGAGCTTGGTTTTGGTAAGAAACATTAGCAATGTTGCTTGGTTGTGATGGAACTGTAGGTGGTGTCATTCGGTGTTGTGGCTGTTGGGAAACTGATCCTATGATGCCATCTGCAGCATGGGATTCCCCCGGTGTGTCGCGGTAAGAGGTTCCTACATGGGGAGCATCTGGGATGACTGTATACAGGTATCCAGACTAAGCATAGATAAGGTCAAACTATTGAGCTTTCAGTATGGCCTCTTCTTTGGATTGGGGACGTTTGGATGCGACGTCCTTTTCTATGGGTGGGAGCAAGGTCTTAAGGAACCAATCCAAGAATATCCTGTCATCAAGTTGGATTTTGCATAGGCTACGCCATCGCTACCACTCATGGATATGGTCAGTTATATGAGTGGAAGTGTTCTGACGGAAAGATAGCAGGCACAGGGGCTTCACTTGTTGACCAATATCCTATCACGTTAGTTCATATTGTGGATTTTAAAATTATAAAAAATTGAAACAATATATTGCAGGTATTGGGGGGATGAGGGGTTTAAGGTGGGGGTGGGTAGGGTGGTTTATAAGGATTGAGGTATAAAAAGGGGTGGGGAGGAGGTTTTAATTATTGGGAGGGGGTTTCAACAAAAAGAGTTTGGGTCAATATCTCTCGAAATTAAGGGTATTCTTTAATATCCCATGATCGCACCTGCTATGTAAAAGGTTCACTAAGTGAAGTCCCCGTGACAACAGGATCTCCACTCCCTCGTCATATCTGACGGGGAGTTGGAAATACCATAGGAACATGAAATCTAGGGAGTTCAAATCAGGGTACTTGGCTTGTGGTAGCTCAATCTACCACTTGGCTGCAACACCTGTGAGGGTGCATTGGAATAGCCTCAGTCTAATGGAATGGTCTACGATGTTGTTTGACAAGCACCATAGATGGAATGTCATTATGTGGTTTTGGGGACATTCCCCTACCTTCCCTTCAAACTTGGTGATGTCTGATGGCAACTTAGTTGGCATGGGTGGCCAGAAATCTTGGTGGCGAATGGGATCGTTTGTTAACTGAGCCAAATCAGGCAGGTTAAGATGAGCCATGAATGGCATATTTGACCCCAGGTTGATGTGGGATGGAACTGCGATGGTGGTGGGATTTGCAGGTGCATAAGGCATCTACACAGCTGGGGGCACTTGCGGTGGCACCATTGTGGATGGGCCAATGCCCCCAAGTGTTGTGGAGGGGATAGTATGGGTGGCTGGGACATTGCCCCCATGTGTTGCAAGTGGGATAGCTTGGCTGGTCACTATGGGTGGTGGCAGCTGACTGATGACAGTTTGCATGACTATTCTTGGGCCACCTGCATGGTTGTTGGTGACAAGTTGTGGTGTGGACATGGGTCCACTTGCTATGGTTATGCCAGAAAATGGATCCGGATTTTCACCAGCCATGGGGCTTGATGGTGCTATTTGGATGTCTGGTTCAGACTGATATGGGTCTGAATCTAAATCAAATGTTGTGTGGCCTTCTGATGGTGTGCGAGGTTGTCGAGAATAGGCTCAACGGTGTCGGTTCAACGTTTCGAATGGTGTGGTTCACTTCTTAAACGTGAGGAAGAGCGTGAGGGATCAATTGTGTTAATTTTTTATCAAACTGATGGGAATGATGTTTGGAACCCAGTTTTAGTGGCTTCCTATTGGCTATAGGTGTTCACTCAGCCACCAATACTTCCACAAGACAATGCTTGGATTTTTCCTCACAAGTGTTTCTACTTAATCGAAAGGGTTCGTTGCTCGTTTCGCTTGAAAATTCATCTTAGCAGCCAGCTACTTTGGGGTTCCTGTGGTACTCCTCGCAATGAGTTTTTGGGAAGAGCCCAAGTACTTCCCATAGTTGAAGCAGTCAAGCACTTATGTCCTCAAAGACTGCAAATTTGTTTGTACTTAGTGTAAATTGATAAATTTTAAAGCTCTCTCAGCATCATGAACTGAGTTGGGTTGATTACTTGGTATGGTGTATTTGTTTGTCTGCCTTTCTGGTATTTGGTAGCTAAAAATGGTTTATGAATTCATCATATTGTGGCAGAGTTCACATCATTATTGTGCATGCAATTAATAATCAGAAATTTGTAAACAAATACAATTTTTAACCCTGAATGTTTATGGCCTAACTAGATGACTACCTCACACTGATATTCCTCTTCAACCAAGAGAAGGTGTTGGGCTCTCAACATAATGGGACTAATCCCATCCGTAGATCCACAGGTCACCTCTTGGATGCAAGGTTGGTTAACAGGGGGGATGCTTAGCGCCATGAGAAGCCCTCTTTCTCTACCCCCTCTACCTTCCAGGTCATACGGTTTTAATGGTTTAGAAAAATATTCAATGAAGGGCCTAGGTCTATACGAGCTTGCCCTTTGTCATATCTCAGAATAGCCCGGAGGGTGATGACTGGGTAAAGGAGGAAGGTAAGAAATATAGTTAGTTTTAGGTTGATTTTAGTTAAGCTACATTCATTTAATTAATCCATTAAAATTTACTTTGAATTTACACTTTGTTTGTTGATGCAATTACAGGAAATTAAAACAACAATTGAAATTAAACTAGTATGCTGGATAAAGGCAGCTGAGCCGCACTAAAAGTCCCTATTAAACCAAAATTTAACCCCTATTAAACTGAAATTGAACCTCTGATTGGTAGACCACACATTTCTGATCAAATTTGGCAAGGGGGTTGCAAAAAAATTTCAGAAACAGGAAAGGGGGCCTCACAAATTTCATAGACGGTCACGGTATATGTTTATGAGTGAAGTCGCACATTTTGGGAGATTAAATGCACCCTGGGTGTGCCTGTTAGGCCATTAAGTGCACCCTCATCCCCTGTTCAGGCCCAATAAGTGCGACCTGCCTCATATTTGGGGTTTTTCTGATCCCGAGTCAGATCCGGCCAACAGTAACCTGTAATGTGGCCAAACTGACTCATATTTGCCTAGCAGAGGCTTTGGAAACACTAATAACTGGAAATAAACTATATCTACACTAAATTTGACATGAAATTTTAAAAACTAGGGAAAAAATTTAAAAACTTGAAATTTTAAAAATCCGGACCAGGGATCCTGTGGGATCAACCTGGTATGGTCACCAATTCTGTAGCAGGGATTTCTCCTTGCTACAGGGGCAAGAATGGATCCCTTCTATATATAGGACAGAAGGGTAGGTTCCTAGTTATGGAAAGACTAAAAGGAAAAATGAAATGTAAAGAACAGTAATGAAAACAAAGATGGAAGAGAAATATGGAGAACCCCTCTGCAAACAAAGGTTAGGGTTCCGCTTCCAATAACCTGCAAACAATCATTGAGCTACAGTATACCGAAATACCTACAAAACAAGTTAGGAAATAAATTTTCAAATGAAACCATGGATTAGAAAGTAAATAAAAAACTAAGTAAATACAACAAATAACAAGCTATACCTTCTCTTTGGGTGGAATGGGCCACCATGCCCTAGCTTGAAGAAGCACCTCTCTTGTATGGGGGAGCTATGGCTCAATGGAGATGGAGGAGAGGGAGTGTGGGTGGCTTGAGAGACAAATGGTCTCAAGGAATCCATGGGCAGCATAACAGTATGCAAGGGAGAAGTGTTTTGAGAGTGACCCCCCACCCTCCTTTTATAGCTTTTTTGGGGTTTTAGGGTTTTAAGACCTTGGTCTAGGATTTAGCCCCTTCCACCCTAATTTTAGCTCCTTTTAGGGTTTTATCCCCTTTTGGGGGGCTTTAGCTCCTAGGAGAGTATTTTAGGCTCCTTTTTGTGGTTTTTAAGCCCTTTTATTCATCCTTAAGCATTTTTGAGGGTGTGGGGGTCTAATGGAGGGTCATGGAGTGGTGTCCTTGGGTGGTGTAGGTCATAGAGAGCTTAGTGAGGGATTTTTGGGTTAACACTCCACATGGTCCATCATGGCATGCATGGAGGATGTCTGTCATTTCATCCTCCCGCACACATCGTCAAATAATAAGATCAAGACCAGTGCAGAAGAGATCGTTATCAACCCAAGAATAATTAGAAGTCTGAACTATAATACGACGCTTCACATGTGGAGAAAAATGGTTTTGTATTTTCCCCCTTGCTAGATAATTGGAAATATCTGCAAACCAATGGGTTTGAACAGATACATCCAATAGATTTTCATCATGAAAAGTGTCGCCAACTGGTTAGTACCGTCTTCATGTTGAATACGGGAAAGGAAATATGCTACGAGATTTTCTTTACCACGTCTATCAATGATGGTAATGTTAAATTCTTGCAATAAAAGAAGCCATCGGGTCACTCTACCATTGGTAATTGGTTTATTCATCATAAATCTAATGGTGGAGTGATCGTTATACACAAAAAATTCATAACTTGTGATATAATGACGAAATTTATTAATAGAATAAACTACTGCCAAAAATTCCTTTTCGGTAATGGTATAATTTAATTCGGCAGGGGTCAGATTTTTTCTAATAAAGTAGATGGCATAAGGTGCATGTCATTCTTTTTGGCCGAGGACTCCTCCTATGGCTGTATCAGAGGCATTGGTAAATATGTGAAAAGGAAGGGACCAGTCAGGACCCATAAGTATTGGTGTCACCAATAGTTTAGATTTTAAGATTTCAAAAGCATTTTGACAGGATTCTGTCCTCTGGAATTTTGAGTCCTTTGTAAGTAACTTAAACATTGGTGCAACTATTTTAGTAAAATTTTCAATAAAGCGACAGTAATAGTCTGCATGACCAAGGAAGCTTCTTACCTCTTTTTGGATTTTTGGAGAGGGAAGGCCAACTATTACTTCGATCTTAGCAGGGTATACCTTAATTCCTTGGGAAGAAACATGGTGTCCTAAACCTATACCTTCTGTTAGTAACATTTTACACTTTTCATGAATAATGGCTAGGTTTGTCTCTTGACATTGGATTAGAACTTTCTCTAGGTTTTTAAGAGCTTCCTGAAAGGTGTTACCGTAGGCTGTGATATCATCCATATATACTTCAACACAGTCATGTATAAGATCGAAAAAGATTCCTATGACTTCCCGCTAGAAAGTGGCAGGTGCATTACATAACCCAAATGGAAAAAATCAATAATAACATGTTCCCCAAGGGCATGTAAAAGTGGTCTTATCCTAATCTTGAGGTGCTATTAGAACTTGATTGTATCCACTATATCCGTCAAGAAAGGAGAAGTATTGTTTACCTCACAACGTATCTAACACTTGATCAATAAAAGGAAAAGGAAAGTAGTCTTTCAATGTGGATTTGTTGAGTTCCCTAAAATCAACACAAATACGCCATTTCCCTATAGCTTTCTTTGGAACTACTACTAAAGGAGATACCCATTTACTGTCAGAAATAGGAAAGATAAAACCAACAGTGAGGAGTTTTTGTAATTCTTCTTTTACTATATCCTTTAGAGCAGGATTCATCCTCCTCTCTGGCTACATTATAGGTGACATTCTTGGATCCATATAAATATGGTGAACACAGATATCAGGGTGTATACCATTCATATCGGTGTATTCCCATGTGAATGATCCAGCTTGTTTCTTAAGAACTTTAAGCAGTCGTGATTGTTGGTTTTCACTTAATCCGGCATTTATATGTAATAATTTTTCAGGGCCAACCTCACAAGGTATGGTATATGGTCCTGTATGCTATTCAATTGTGAAGACACATCGTGTTTCTGTAAACATTGAGAGAGCCATATTCTCTTAAAACTCATCTCCAAAAATTTGATCGAGTTGATCAAAGGAATGAGGGAAATTTGTATAGGTTGTTGAAGATACAAACTAGTTTAATTCATTCTCAGTGGCCTACTACTGAAGTGCTAAAGAAAAATCACTAGGAAGGGAGAGATCATCATAGTATTCATCCCCAACAAAACAATTTAACCACCATGAATCTTTAGTTATTGGTTGTGCCGAGGGGTATAAAATAAGTCTTTGTATGGACAACCCATTGGAAATAGTCATCTCTCCATCCCTACAGCCTATAAAATCATTTCTGGTGGCTAACCATGGTTTTCCCAAGATAATATGATGTCCTTTAGAAGGATCCTTTTATTATATGACCATAAAGTTGGCAGGATATTCCCATGAAGCTACTGATACAACAATGCCATTCAAGACTCCAGCAGGTTTTACCATAGTGTGATCTACTAGTTCTAGGATGGAAGGGGTAGCTCGAAGAAATTGTCCTAACTATAAAACTTCAAAAACTGTGGTGGCCATCATGTTAATAGCAGACCCTAAATCGATTAATGTACTTTCTATGGTAGTGTTTTTTATAATTATAGTCACTACTGGGGCTCCTAGATTTGTATATTTTGCAGTCCAAGACTGACCTGTCATACATTCAGACATTTCTCCTATAACATGAATTGTAAGAGGGTCCTTTTCCTTCTTTCCTGGGAGTTTAATACATAGCTCTTTTATTACTTTACTATAGATTGCTATATCTTTGATATATTGTAATAGAGGGATCTTAATACAAATTTTCTTTCATTCATTCAAAATCTTATACTTCAAATGAACTACATGTTTTATATTACTAATCTTTCTGGAAATGGAGGGATTATTTTCTCCTGAATAGTTTCTTGTGGAGGATGGGTGTGTATTGGATACTTTGGAATGGTCACATCCTCCAAAATAGCATCATTCATGGGTTCACTTGAATCCTATTCTTCTTCTTTTGGTTCCTGAATGATGACTGGTGACATGGGTTTATTATTCACAACTATTCCCGATCGTAATTGAATTTCATGTACAGGTATAATCGAGATAAGGTATGAGGGAAGGGTTTGCAACTCAATGTTGTTAAGAGCTTGAGTTGGTTTATTGTTAGGGTTAGGTATTGGTTGTGCAAGTAACAATGTCGGTCGAGGAGGATTTTAATTCTGAAAGTGATGATGTTATTGTGCAGAAAAAAGGAACTGGAGGTACAAATCCAGGTGGTATTTGTTGGAAATTTGTTTGATTATGAGGATAAGGATGATTAGGTGCAGGAATAGGTTGTGGATGAGGATATGTTTGTCCTCACCATCCTTGTGACCAATATTTCTATTGTGGAAATCGAGGAGGAGGATACTGAGATGGCCAATTCTGCCAGCTAGAATTGTTCCTTTGTTTAGGTGGTTGATACGGAGGATAATAGGGTAGAGGCTATGGTGTAAATTTTGGATATGCTGGTCTGTCCCTAGGCTTCCAAGGATTCCTCCTAGATGTTTTAGCTACATCCCCACTCTTATAGATGGATTTCAATCTAGGAAAGGATGGGCAGTTATCTATTGGATGCTCTTCTGTATAGATGTGACATACAAAGATGTTGTTTAATGGACATTCCCTTTGGGGATGTTTAGCTCTACATCTTGGAAAAAAGATACTCATTGCTTCTCATTCTTCATCCTGCCTTTTCTTGGATTGTAAATCATCTAGTTGGGAACCCATTGCTCCTAAGATATTAGTCTTAAAATTATCCAACAGGTTTCCTAACTCTACTCTTGTAACTCTGCTTGAACTAGGAACATTTCCTCTTATATTCTTACTAAAAGGCTCTCGAAATGTTTTTGCAACTTTCTCCCTACTCCTAGAATAAGTTTTACACATCTCACCGATCTATGTGAAATGTTTATGAGAAATATCACTAGCTGCCATGAGATTAATACTCTCTAACAAGTCCTCGAAGATTCCCTTAAGGAAAAGTGTACATACTGCATCTTCTCAGAGATCATTATATTTATACTTATGTAATGTATAAATAAACCTCTCGAGATAATCTTTCAAGCTCTCATCTTCAAGTTGTTGTATCTTTAATATATCATATCGAGAGTCCTTAGGTTTGCAGTATTCTTGATATTTTCACAAGAATGAGGTTTTCATATCATCCCAAGTACGGATAGAATATTCTCCTAATCCCATGAACCATCTCAAAGCGGAATCCTTGAGTGTAGCAGGAAAGAGTTTTAGTTTGTGAGCGTCTTGTAGATAATTGTAACTCCTACAAAGGATATCAAACTCGAACAGGAATGTGTCCAGGTCCTCATTACTTTTTCCATAGAAAGTAGGCAAGGAGGAAGGAAAGATGTTTTTCATAGTTACATCCTACATTGTATCTAAGATAGGGAACATGAAGGTAGCCTCAGTTCAATTTTCCCCTTCTCCTTCTTCATTCCTAACTTCACCATGACCTTTGTTTTCTCCTCGTCTCTCCATATAAGATGGATTCTTAATGTAAATATACCTAGGAGATGCCTTTCGAGGTGATAAGGAGGCATCCCAACGTTCTTTTTCAGGAGAGATCTTCCTCTGATCAACTGTGTTTTTATTAAACCCTAGAGGGATAATAGGTTCTACTGTAGAAGTTTCAATTTGTGAAATAACTCGATCTACTGAGGTTCCAAAGAGAGCCTTTGCTTGAGCAGCATCAACAAAGTCAACAAAATTTGGATCTCCTACTAGTGAAAAAGTTATGTTAATTGGATTTGACACTAGTGGAGGGCTAGGGGTTTCTAATGGCTGATCTTCTTGAACTTCCTTAAGAACAGGGTCCTTTGGACCTTCTGCCAAGGTTCCTTCTCCGTCTATGGATTCTCCAGTAAGATCTTCTAAAGGAGTTTCTTTAGGTTTTAGGATAGAACAACTTCCTATAGGGATCTTTCGATACCTTTATGGTGAGTTAGTAGTTGGGAAATTACGTCCCCTATGGTAGTTAGTAGGGATTTCAATAACTTTTTCGGTCTTGATGAATCTACCTTGAGGATGTCTAATTCTACTCATGAAAGAATTTTAAAATAAAGAAAACCTATGCTACTACTGTTGTTGGATTTGGGGGCGCCTATTATAACAGATGCACAGGTTCTTACCGCTCCCCTGCTACCAACCTATTAGTAAACTTCATAAAGAATTACATTCTACCTTACAGAACAACTCCCCGATAATGGTGCCAAAAGTGTTGGGTGTTATAATGTCTAAATTAATCCACCTATTCTTTAATTATCAACTGGGGTTGGTAAGCTTAGAGTTGACACAAAATATGTGCGAAGTTAGAGAGTGTCGTGTAAATATTTTAAAAAACAAAATATTGAAAGATCTTTCAAAATGAAAAATTGAGTCAAACTTCCTAAAAATGCAATTAAGGTAACTAAACTAAGATAAAAGATTAACTAAACAAATAATTTATCTTATAACTTTGGACTGAAAAATATATAATCAGCAACTTACTTATTCAAACGGAAAACTAAAGTGCAAGGAAGACTTAACTTATAAGCAATTAGAAAACTTAATAGATAAAACTTAATAAGGAAAACTTAAAAAGAAGCAAGTAGAAAACTTAATAAAGAAAACTTAAATAAAAGAAACACGTAGAAAACTTAATAAACAAATATCTTTAGGTTCTGTCCTACAAGTTCTTTCAACAATAACACAATCATAAAAAGACAAACTAAAAACATACTAAAGATAATACTAAATCTTGCATGCAAACAAATAAATGAATTCAAAAAGAATAGACACAAAACCATACAACAATTAGACAAAATCAGAAACAAAACTTAAGAATAACTTAAACTACGTTCAAATTAAAAGAAGGAAAATGATGAAACTTTAATAAATAATTTAAAACAACTAAACTTTAACTTAAATGTTAAACAAAACTAGTATCTAAATATGACAGTCAAAACATAATTCAGACATCAGCAAAACAGAACTGAAAATAATCTTAAAATACATAAAAAAAAACTACAAATAGAACTAAGGGTTGAATGACAGACTAAACTGTGGGTCTGAAAGGGTGGCTAGATATTAGACTGAACATGATGTCCGAATGACAGGATGCACAATAAAAATGGTAAAATCTAACCTAAATGAACTAATCATCAGCTGAAGCCATGCATATGTAATTATAATGCATCGAAACAGTAAATAAACCTATTTAACAACAAATTAACCTTAAACTAATTCATGAACAAAATGAATCATTTGCATATTAAACTAATAAATAAACTAGAAATTGACTTGCATAACTTCAAAACAAGAAAGGAAATAAGAGAATTGAATCTATTATAAATTCATGAAAACAACTTACTCTATATTCTTGAAAACAAAGATTGAAAGTAATGCTAGAAATGAAAATAACTGGAAACAAAATGACTAAAAGAAAATAACTGAAAGCAAGCTATGCGTGCATCTAACTAATTAACTTTGAAATAAAACTAAGTTAATGTGTTGTAGAAAACAAATAGGATAGCATTTACTATAATCTAATGGAAACAAACTAGAAATTAAACTAGCCTAGCTAAAATAGAAAAGAAACTAAGCTAAACAAAGAAAATAAAACTCTGGTTGATGAGGGGCCCTCTCAGCAATTAGGGGCGATGCCTGGCTAACTTCTACTTAAACACAATCTTCAACAAAAATGAATACAACTCTTTATTCAGATGATGGAACATAAATATAAATTTCAAGAGTAATTTACAGCAAGAACTCTTCTCCTAACTCTACTAACTGGTTGATTTTGTAGCTAGCTTCACCTCTCTCACAGAGGTTGCTTTATATAATGATTTACATGGATGAGCAAGTCGACCCTTTAGAGTTCGAGTGCTCTCTAAATTTAGCCGATATTTAAAGCGTTTAATTGATCATAGGCCAATGCACAAGAATTTTCCTTCTTCAGCGCGAACAGTCTTCAGATGTGGCGCATAGGCTTCTCTTTAGCTTGAACGATCTACAAAGGTGGCACACGAGTTCCTTTCTAAGTGTAGTACGTGACTGATGGCGAACAGAGGAGAGCATAGTGGTGCATCTTCTATATCATGGGTTGAATGCAATAGTCCAGCGCATGGATGGTTGATGTGGTGGTGAGTGAAGGAGAACACAGGTTGGCAGACAGTCTAGAACATAGCTTCATCACCCATACGCGTCGATAATAGAATGTTTGTAGATGTTTCATGTTTTAAATGGATGGAATTAATTCTCAGCACCACGCAGTCTGATGGGTGATCTAGACAGAGTGCTGAACAAAAGGCTGGGATGTGAGATGGATACGCTGGGCATCAATCTAGGGTGAACAGAGTGTCTATCTGCTTGCGTGCTTTAGGACTGAAGTCTACAACAACACATTTCAACATCTGGAAAACCACCAGCGAGTTTCACACAACGGGCTAAATGACGAGTTGGACGTCGAGCTGGACATGCTATGCAAAAAGTAGGCTGAATGCATTTTGCGTATTACCTTGGCCCAAAAATATTATAAAACATGCAAACCATTATACAAACCAATTAATACATCAAACATGCTTTAATAATGTTGTTTTCAATTGATTAAACCATAAAAATGATAATAATAAAATAATTTCATATAAACCTTAAAAACACTCATACCTAAGGTTGAATAATGATCTGCATGTCATAAAATATACAAAAGATAATAAAATATATGGTTAAATGAGTATTTTATCTGTAAAAAATGGTAACAAATCTAGGATCAACAAGAGTTCTAGTGGGGACCTAATTTGGGTGGACACATATGTTTCTTACCATGATTTGATGAGAGATGAACTAGGTAAGCCTCTTGAGAGGGTACTTTGTTTTTGTATCATTCATATGCTCCATTTTATTTGAGAGAGTGCTGACATTGTGACCCCACCTAGTAGTGGGAGACACTTGGCCTATGGAGCAAAAGATGAGGTGACATGGTGAGATTATGATCCAAGAGGGTGGAAGTGTATCTAGGAGAGTATTTAGTTGATACTTCTAAACATAGTGCTGATATATTCCAATTATGATTAAGGACTATCCATACACTGGCATGGATTGTAGGTTGGGCCCTACGTTACCTCATCCTATTGGTTAGGCTTGGAGACCTGATGGTATGTATGAATGATGATTATAGTTGTGTTTATAGAAATAACATTTTTAATAGCCATATTGTTTTATATCATATCAATACTGATGACTTGTCATGTTGTGTGTGCAGATCTGGGAGCATTTCCTGTAGAAGAATACCATAGGTAGTGCAATAGAGTTGAGGGTATTCACCATGTCCCCTTAGGTGTAATGATAATGCATGATGTTTCAGTCCATACTTGATGGATTATCCATGAATATTTACTGACTACTAGCGTGGGTCATGGACGATGGGTGGAAAAAAATCGATAAGGATATGATCACTATTTTATTCAAGGTTCCTAGTGAGTAGTATCCAATCATGCATTGCATTGACGTAGCCACAGAGGCCATTCAAGATATGGCGTAAGGAGGTGTACCTTACATTTTTTTATGATAGTAGTGATGATGATTTCGAGGATGGTTCCTTAGTGTATTTTGATGACTATTCGACATGCTTAGAGAGATTCCCCCCCATGCTATGAGCATGGGGATTTTTTACCAATGTACTTGTTGTATTTTACAAATTTATTGGGGCCCCTTTCTATAGACGCAACAATATTTTGGACACATGACTTACATATACATATGCATGTGGATGCAAACTTTTCATACATGTGTGGCTCCTCTTTATTATGTGATGTAATATATGTGATTCTTATTTATATGTGGATGCAAAATGATATTAAATGCATGTGGATAGTTTAATTCTTGATTATTGATTATTGATGTGCCACTAAATAATATCATTATCCATTTTATTTGCTACACTATTGAAAATCCTAGGGACATGAATGAATGTAATGGATTCAAACAGTCTAACCAATTTTTTAGTGTGCAATAAATTTCTAAATAAAAAAGGATCACATACCCCATAATAGTTATCCAACTATGAGACAAGCTATTAACACTAAAATTAACACCCTTGAGAGTGTTGGTCTGAAAACATATTTCTATTTCCCCCACAACATGAAGATCAAAATTTTGGAACAATTGAGAGCTTCAACCTCTCATTTGACTGCTGCTTCCAAAAATGAACAAATGTTTAAATAAAAATGTGGCTCTAAATATTCCAATTCCATGACCACTTACGTGCTAAAACCCACTTCTTTATAACTCATACAGTGAAAAAAATGACTAACATGGGTATTAGTTTCCCTGAAAATACTAAAAATCAAGTGTGATGCCTAAAAAACTAAGTAAAGTGGGTTTTTTTAAGATAATAATAAAAAATATTCAAAAATTATAATTCCACATTCATGGCTAAGTGATTGGGTGCACAAACCCCAATGTTATTTAAGGAACGCATATGAGGTGAATTAGAGGAGACAAAACTGAGAGCAAAGCCAGGTTGGAGGAATTGAGGGCAAGAAATAAGTTTTCTATTGCAAAGGTTTTTGGGAATCAAAGGAATGGATGGTATAGTATTAGGTCTATATATGGGGAAGGAAATCACTTTCAAGGGTTGTAATTATCTCTCCATGTTCATCTATTATGAACCAATTAAGTTTTCTTCCCAATTCTTGTTCAATGTTTTCCCTTCAAGTTTCATGTTGATGCAGGATTGGTAGGAAATTAGATCTAACCTATATTTATTAAACATAGTTTGGTAGGATAGTAGGAAGTATTTTGTGGTGATATTTGTGGGTGTGAAGGAGATTCAAGGGGCTGTAAGTTCGTCCATCAAGAAACTCCATCAAACTTCAAGGCTACATGAGGTTTTCTCCTCCCTTCACTCCCTTCTCAAACTCCATGAAATAAGGTTTAATATCTTAAGATTATTGTGATAATTGGTTATTTTTCTATCAACTGGGATTCACCCACCCCATAGAAGTAGGAGAGTAGGATATAGCTTTAGCTCTAGAATACTCCACTAACAGAATGCCGACTTTGTTGGCGAGCTTAGGGGTTCTTCTCTTGAAACTAGTTTTATTGATTTATTTCCCCTTGTTTTGGTATTTATGATCTTTAAATATTTTAATGCATGATTTATCTTGGTCTTAGAAGGATTTAGTCCAGTTCTGGAGGTCAAAACCGACCTGATTTCACCCTTATTTTTTTAGTTTTCAAGGTTTTTAGGCTTGGATCTTGGATTTTTCCTCTCTTGATCTTGCTGACGCCATTTCATACCATACATAGAGTATTAGAATCCCATTAATCCCTATTTTACAACCTTAATTACGTCATTGACACTCTGTTCATCAATAACAGTAGCGCACCGACCACAGAATGGAAGAGTCACAGATCTTTTTTTTTTATGGTGGAATCTTCAACGTTGGATCATTTCAATTCAATTTTTATGTTGTATATGTCTTAGGAATATTATAACAGAGTTTTTAGACAATATTTACCTCTCTTTTATCATTATTTAGGTATTTTTTAGGGATTTTAAAGTTTTGTGTGAGTTTGGCTTGAGATTGAAAAATTATGAGATCCCTGATTTGTTTCCCTTGGATTGAGTTTATTGTAGACCTTGGAGAACCTGAGTTGACATCCAAAACACTTTTTGAGTCCTATTAGGACCTTTTAGGAGCATTTTTGAAAGATTTAGGGTCATTTTCCCTTGAATTTGGAAGGCTTGGAAACCTCATGGAAAAGCTAGGAAAAATCACTTTGAGTAGTAGTTTTTTTTTTACGTTGTTCAAGTTTCCTTTAAAATAATGCTTAGATCTGAAATTTTATCACATGTTTACCATTTAGGTCCTTTATTTCATTCTTGAACATTTGAAATTTTTTCTAATTTGTTCCTTTTAATCACATATTTGCGTAAGGAAATTGTTTAAAATTTTGAAGAACATGACACATTGTTTCAATTTATGATCTTTTAGGCCATGAATTTTGAAGTCACCTGAAATTTATGACCTACCACACAACTTGGAATCATGACTAATAAACATTTTGGACCATAATTTAAATCAAATTCACATAAATTCTCAAAAATACGGACCTATCACTCAAGATTAGTTCAAACGCAATGAGAGGACCTTGTTCGTTATTTTCAAATTCTTGATATAAGTTCTGTCCGAGACCTATGTATCCTCTTCGCTCACACCTTTGGACGATCTTGTGAAAGTGAAATAGGGCTCTCAAGTGCAATAGTCTAGGATTCTTTTTAGCAAAATTATGAGCCCTATGTATCCTCTTCACTTGTGCCTTCGGATGGTCCTGTGAATGAGAAACAGGGATCTCAAGTGTAATAGGAATCTTTTGAAGTTTTGAAGAATATTGTCGAGACATGAGTATCCTCTTCACTTGTGCTTTCGAGCGGTCCTGTGAAATATAAAGTGGATCTCAAATGTAAATTCTTGTAAGTTTTAGAATTTCAAAAGATATTTACAATTTTGCATTGATTTTCAAACCATCAATTTGAAACATTAAATTCAACATTCAGAAAGAAAACATAATGAAATTAAAAAATCAAATGTGAATCATGATTCTACATTTAAACATCATTTTGATAGACTTATTATAAACATGAAAAACATTAAATATTCAAAAAAAATCCATTTCCAATTAGTGAAAGTTGAAGAAAATTGAAGATATCTTATGTTTGAAGCCAACCTCTTGAACCCTTGCTAAGAAATTGAAAACTTCTTTTTTTGAAATTTGTAATTCTATTTTGAAATATGTATGTTTGAAGGATCTCAAAGAACCTCTTACTCTTCCTTAATATAGAATTTCATTGAAATAAAGGCAAGGGTAGTGATCATTGTGCATTTTATCGGTTCAGCATTTTGAGTCACAAACACCATCAGTTTCACCATCACTTCTCGAAACTAAGCAAGCTACCCTAAAATAAATGCTTAATCCAAAAACTATAAAGATTAATTTTTATATCACAAAAAGAGATTAGGATAGGTCCTTGGAATAATATTGGAGAGTTAACACTCCACGGCCACAAAACTTTGAAACTAGTATTTATTAAAGAGAATCAAATTCATTAGTAGAAAAGAGTGCATGTCGAGAAATAACTTCTAACACATGCATTAAGAACGAGGTCAATCTAAATTTGCAATGGTGGTACCCCCCCTCTTGCTTATTTGGTGGGATATGTGTTGATGTAATTGTAACTTCGGAATGTATTCACTTGTATTTCTTATGTATTGTACCTCGATGTTTATTTCAGGAAGTGTTTTTAATGTAATTGAGACATATCATGCCTCGATGTTCCGATCGGGAGTTTATATAATGTAAACAAGTCATGTCAAGTCAATGTGGGTAACCCTCCTATTGTTCAAGGGTTAAATTCCCCGCAGTTCCGGGGCCCTAGGGTTGTTAGACTCACCTAGTGAAGTCGGCCCTAATGAGTCGTTGTCAAGTCATGAATTAGTATAAATAGAGAGTGAGTCTCTCTATTTAACACACACTCACTCACACTCAGTTGTAGCACATAGATGAGGGAGAATAAGTTGTTGGGGCTAGAAAATAAAGAGGCTACTGCTATCGAGAGACCATCTTACTGTTTTGGTTTTTACTTTTGGTGCTGATTTTATCTCTGAGGAAGTTGCGGGGTTTTCTCCATTTATGGTTTCCCCAAGGAAAAAAATTGTTTTCATTGTCTCTTGTGTTTGATTGATGTGCTTGTTATTCTCTCAGTTAAATATCCTAATATAATGCTAGCTTAATCTTAAAAATCTAACAATATGAACACATTACATTATTTCAGTTAAGTGACAAGTCCTCGAGGTGACATCACTTTTTTAGATATCTAGTCTACATGAGTTATCCTAGACTGGAGACTATCCTAATCGACCACCGATTGTGAAGTGGTAACCATAGTTTCAATTCCTAGGGAATCACACAACCTGTTGTGATTGGGGGACACTTACAATACCTGGAAATGACACAAGGTTGTTTCATCTCCATGGGAGGGTGAGTATCCAAGAGCTAACACTTGCACCCTTAGTGATTAAAGAACAGTGTAATTTTTTCTCATACCTTCACTATTCAGTAATTTTTTAGGCGTGAGGTCCCTCGGGAGCTATTAGTTTTGGAAGTCCCTCTAAATCCTTCTTTTCACTGAACTTTGGTTCTTTGGAAACAATTTTTCTTGTTGATTATCTTAGGACTTTTTTAAATGTGTGGACACTTTGGTTTTTGTTGAGACTAGTTTCCTTTAAGATTGTTTGACTGAATTTTGATATAATCTAATACATAATTCCTTTTATTAAACTTCAGAGTGACTAATATCCCGATCCACCCATCAAGGTGGCAGAAAGGAAATTTACCTAAGTTTGAGGGCCCCACTACATTATGGAGGCATATACCATAAACACATATTTGTGACTTTAAAACTGAACTACTTATAAACCTAATCAATTGTTACTGGAGAAGAATAACGTCAAATTGATTCTCAAAATTTGTTAAAACATGGACAAAACATAGATAGAATTGATGATCTTATTTTAGTTGAAATTGAAAAAATTGAATATCACACATTTCTCACGTAAATACACCCTTATCACATTCATTAAACTCAATCATACTTATGGAAATTGAGCCATTGGTTATTATTTTTGAAAGTTGGATAATATGTAGAACATTACACTTGACCCTTTGGCTTCATCGGGAGTTGAAGATACCATATCAATGTAGACTCAAATGGTAGCAGGAGGTTATCAAAATCCTCTTGGCAAACACAATAGTTGTCTAGGTTCTATTTACAATGGAAACCCTTAACCATGGAATGTTAATATTCTTGGAAGAAATAATGCATCCGGGAACAAAACTTCCAATTGGAATTATCCTTTGTTGATGGGAGGAAATGCCCCAGAGGGTCATCCTCTCATTTATACTAGCACAATGCCTAGGGGAAATCCACCTATCAACCCCATTCCAAAATGGAGTGTTCAGGTTTCAGAAAGTAACCAATCTTTTTGCATCCAACCTCCGCAAGGTGGAAACATACCTTGGAATTCCAATCAAAACCAAGGACAAAATCAATGGAATGGTCGGTTCTAGTAAGTAACCAATATTCACAGGACCAAACTCCATCAGGAGAAAATCCACCCATTGGTCAGGTTAGGAAGCAACCAATCTTCTTGTGACCTAACTCCATCAGGAGACAATCCACCCATTGATCATCTTCTGAGAAGTACCCAGTCTTCTTAGGGACAACCTTTGCAAGGGGTCAACCCACATTGGAATGTTAATCAAATCCAAGGGCCACCACAATAGAGTGGTTGGATTCGAGGAAATAACCAATATCAATGGAGTATAACCCCATAAGGGGTAAATCCACCCATTCATCAATGGTGTAGTCATATTCTAGGAAATATCCAACCTCCTTGGAGTTTAAACCCGCAAGGGGGAAACCACCCGTGAACCCCATTCAACAATGGAGTGGCGATGTTATAGAGAGTACCCAATATTTTTTGAACCAGCCTGTAATACATGTGTTTGATCCATCCAAGCCACTACATGGACCTCATTCCAATGGTATGATGGGTTCCATCGACAACCTTAAGCAGATTACCCAGCAAATGGGACAAATGTCTGTTCATACTTCACAACCTACAACTGGACAGGATATGCAGCGACATGCTAAGCCTTACCTAGATTCTGAAATCCTCATAGTTCAATCCATGGATGTTAGGAGGAAGAAGAATAAGTACAAGGGTAAGAACATTGTTAATCCTTCCCAAACTCCTGAAATTATCATAGTTCAATCCATGGAACTTAGAGGAATTAAGAATAAATACAAGAGTAAATAGAATAATAAATTTGGGAAAGGTGATGTAATCAATCCATCTTGAGACAGTGGGAAACAATAATATGTTGAATTGATTCAACCTTTTTTGCAGCACCATCATCAAATGGTTGCTACTGTGCTGGTACCTCCACTAGGGGATACTAGTCAAAACCCTCGCAAGGGGGGAATGATCCCAATTCCAATTTATTCATGTGTTATCATGAGGTGAACATTAAAATGAGATATCATTCTTATGGTGTCGCTCCTAGTACATTGGATCAATCGAAATCACAACCAAGTGGTTCTCTCACCATTGAGAAACCAACCATAGACATAGTACCACACCCACCCAAAGGTGATCTATGTAGAATAGAGCATAAACCTAATGCTCAAGATTCTCATAATGAAAATGTTGTTGAGAAAATAAATAAAGCACCATGTCCCATGTCCTTCATGGAGGTGTTGCAATATTGTCCTGCAAAAATAAATCAACTATTGTCTTCAACTAGAGTTGTTGATCCATCTGATGCAACATTGAACACATTAGACTTATACCAATCAAACTATAGGATTCCTTCCAAAGTTGATTTTCATATTAAAGTAACATCTCATGGAAATAATATCTTTCAAGCCATAGTTGATGAAGGGGCCTAAATTTGTGTCATGTCATTTAAATGTTGGCAAGCATTAGAATCACCCACCTTAGTTCAATCCCATAATATGCAGAAATAATTTGATGGACATCATTCTCTCCTCATGGCCTCAATGTATCTTTCCCTATTGAATGGGGTGGAAAAAAAGTCACAATGGATGTTGAGGTAGTATATGCACCTATAGATTACAATTTTCTATTGGGACATAGTTGGATACATGCGATGATGGCTATAGTGTCTTCCAAGTCTCGGGTGAATCATTTCCCTCATTGGGAGAATATTTTCATGATCGACCAATTAGATTACTGTGTCCTTCAAATTGTTGTCCAACCGAATGTTCCTTTCATTAGGAATTGTCTAAAAAAAGTTCAAGATGTTAGGGTAGGATCGTTAAAAAAAGATTCCCTCCTGGGAAAATTTATGATCTCGCAACCCTTATCTGTTGTAGAAGTGTCATACCAAGCTATTCAAATGGCTTCGATAGCTTTGGATCAAAATATTTCCTTGATGGAGGAATATGATCCAGTTACTTGCCTCATTTTGGTTGTGATCTCTCCCATATCACTTGAATTCTTGGAAGGAATTTTATTAGCAGATGACCCAATCCTTGAAGTCATAAATATTTGGTTGTGCCCACCTAAGGAAATATTTTGTGGATCCAATGGAAGCATGCTTGGTTTAAATCCACCCAAGTATAGGAGCATCATTTGTATGTTCCTCAATCTTATCAGGTATATTTTAAAACATACATATAGGTTTAGGTTATCCCTCTATCAAGATGTATTTGAAATTTTTGCAACCCAAACTTTCCATAAGGTAGAACCTATTGGAAATTGGTGTATCATCCCATCATATATGTATTTTCCACCATTCCGAAAGAAGATCCTACCAAACATGGGATACCCTATTCAGGACCCCATTTCCATTTTGGTTCCCATGCTGAGTTATTCTCATAAGCTTGGGATCCCAATTAGTCCCACCATGACCTGGAGTTTGAGACCGCATACTTCTCTTCCATACAGTTCTGACCATTTCCTAATGGGATCCCTATTTCATGTTAGTTTACATAAACATGTGTTAAAATATCTGCATGAACATTTGTGCTTACTGCTTCGGTGCTTATTGTTGATGTTGCGTGTATTCCTTTGCAGTCGCTTTTTACTCAAAATTCCTATAAACCATTGCTTGTGTTTAAGTTGACCTATACATGTGAGAACTATTTGATTCAAGTAGTTGATGGACCATGATTCATTTTCATTTATGTTTTTTTTTTGTTTTTCGCAAGACTTAGCATGAAGTAAACCAAATTTCCCCTTTCCTACATGTTCATCGCACCAAATTGGATAACTACAGTTACTTGGTTCTATTTCACCATCTGTTGACACATAATCCTGCTTCATATGGCCAACCGATTGCTAGAAAATATGTAAGAGTGTGCACAACTAGCTCATCCATTATTTGCAATATGTATATTTTCCTTGGCCTAACCCATTCTATTGAAAAACAAAGTATGCCCATGCAACACTTGTTTCCTTCCATGTACCATAGCATTCTTTATTCTTTTTTCAATCTAATAAATTAAAAATTACTAAAAATTAAAAAACACAAAAATCAAAAAAGAAAGATTTTTGAATCTATTCATAATTCATCATGGAAAAAATAGCAACAGTCAGTCCTTGTCGCCCTTGAACATGACACATATCCCTTCATCAGTTATAAGTACATCATTTACATTTGGCTTAGGAAACTGTACCAGTAATTTGAACAACAAATCTCCATTGATAGTTTATCATTCCTATCATCTATGGATATTTTGTTAATTCATCAGGAAATGGCGAATTTCACAATGGGTGGTTATTCAAGTCTTATGTTGTCAAGTGTCACTGTGTGTCATGTTATGTGTTCAAGGGAATTCAAGCCAATGTCAACCAGTTGATGAGCCACAAAAAAAACACATTTTATCCATCTTTCACATACCATTTGTCACTTTATTCCTATCTTATCCTTCCATAAAACCATTGATATTCACCACTTTCATAATAAATATGGGTTTATATTACCATTTTGCAAATAATTTTTTTTGAGTATTTTGAGTGAATTTATGGTTAATTATTTAGAAAAATAACATATTTTCATTATACTTTAAAGTTGGATGAGTTTGGTGATGTTTACAAGTGTATTTGAATACTTTAACAAACTCAAAAGTGACCACCTAGCCTCAGATTCAAATTTCATCTACTAGATGTGAGCTGATTTCAAGGAGAAGATCATGGAAAAGTGGAGAAAATATCTCATCCAATATTTGTTGGAGAATTTTGAGGGATAAGTTGAGAGAATAGTGGATCTGTAATTATGATCAGTTACCTTGAATTCATGTATAAATATGAGGGCTCTCTCATTTTGGTTAGAGATCTCTCTAGTGGTTTGGAAGTAGAGAATAGTTTAGAGTTAGTCATAGAATGCATTTTTTATTGTAATGGAGATTATGCTTTGATGCAAATCTTATACTCTTCGATGTTAATATATATTTTTGGCACTTTCTTTCTTATGAGTTGTTATGTTTTGCTTATGAATTGTTAGTATAGATTTACCATGAGCTCACAAGTTAATTTCGATTTCTTTATACCAGTTTATTTCATGCAATTTCAGTCTTGCTTTATCAAGTTGATTTATGCAATTTCTTGTTTTCTGCAATTAGATTTATTCTTACATCATTTACTGTTTTCATAACTTATATTCAATTTCAGTTATAGATTAAGTTTAGCGACACTCTTCCCCTGCATATATTTTGTATGTACCACACAAGTTTATGCTCTTTTCGGGTTGACAATTAAATCGTTGGATATATGTTATAATTTGTTTAATATTTGCACCAACATTTGTGCGTCATTGTCGGGGAGGTGCTAAAAGGGATCTTAGTTTAGATAGATAGATAGATTACTTTTATATTACACAGCAAGGAGGAGGGAAAAACAGTAAGACGCAAGGACGACTTCACTACCGGGATCTCCGTGGTGTAACAGCCAAACGCATCCACTGTAGTGGGGTGCCCCAAAGCCTTGTTGTTTCTTTGTTTTCGCAAGTGTGTTTATTTTTTTCTGCAAATGCGAATTTGTTTTTATGCAAGTTTTCTTTTACATTTTGTAGTGTAAAGTTTTGATTGCTTTCATTTTTTTGGGTGCCTTTATTTCACACTAACTTGCTTCTAACTTTGTATCTGTTCATTCTTTGTTTTGTACAGATTTTGTGCACATTTTTGTTTCTGTTTTTACACTCGTTTCGTGCTACTATTTTTGTGTCTGTCATGTACTCGTTTCTTCTAGTACTTGATTCGATTCCAGTAAAATAATTTTAGGATGAGCATAAGCTTAGAGCAGCTCACCCAGATCCTAGCAGAAGCAGGGATCTCATCTTCTCAAGAAGAGCAGATATTAATCATAGCTAAAATATTTAACACTCCTCCTAAAGAAAAAGAAGAATCGACATTTCAAGAATTATGCACATCATATGAGGAGCAATTATGTGAGAAGAAAATCAGGAAGGATGAAGAATGGATCTCACATGATCACAATCATGAAGAATATCTTGCAAATGGAAGCTGCATCGAACAATAGATCCAAGTAAGTATTAGTTTAAATGAGTTTTGTTTTTGCTTTTATTTCATTAGCTTACATTTTCAGCGCTTAGTATCGCATATTTTTATACATCTTTGATTTCATTTTGTAAAATTAGATTTGAATTTTTGTTTAGTTTTGTTAGATAGATGGTTACATTGGAAAATTCATTTTATGTAAATAATATTTAATTTCCAATTAGAGTAGGTAGGTTTTAGTTTTTATTTTTCAGTTTAAAATTAGCTTTGTTTTAATTTACTTTAATGTTTTTTTGTTAAAATTTTATTTTTAAATAGCCTTAATTACTACTGTCTTTTTAATTTTATTAGGAATTAAAAATAGTTTTAATCTTTTAATTTAAAATTTTTTATGGTTCCTTTTCATTTTCATTTTTCATTTAATAATTTTCTAAGTCATCCTAGAAATAAAAAAATTGCATTAAAAATTAGTTTCTTTTAATAATTAAAAATAAAATTAATTAATTATTAAACAAAAAAATATAATAAACAAATTTACATATAGTTTTGCAATAAGAATTATTTAGGTTCTTATCATTTAAATCTAAAAGTACTTTTTAATCTTTTATTAAGAATAGAAAACAATGTTTATTTATTTTAAATATTAGTTTTAAATTTCTTTAAAAATAAACTAGACCCATAAACATTAGAACATTTTAAAATTTAAATATTAAACATAAATTTAAAATACTAAAATTTAAACATCAATATATACCTATATAAAATAAGAAACTCTAAAATATAAAATGATGTAATTTAGACAAAAAGAGGTTTATATATATATATATATATATATATATATATATATAAAAGTTAAATAAATAAATAAATAAAATAAAATAGAGCCTTTTAACCCTCCATGTGCAGTCTCCAAACAACTCTTTATGCGCAGTCTCCAAACAAAATGTTCTCCATAAGCAGCGTGCAAACAGTTGTGCAACTAGCTCTTCATACAAAACCTGCAATCAAAACAAATAAAAGCAAACATAAACCTTGCAGCTAGTCCATGTATTTTTTATCAGGCTAAAATGCATACCTGCAAAATAGCTTAAAACACTTCAAAATCAAAACTAGAAATGAAATATTACATTGAGCTGATATAAAGCAATTCGGGATGATAGCATGTATATTAGCTTTCTCCACATGGTAGAGAAAATTCCATGAAGGGTTTTTGGATGATTGACCAACTATTAAAATCTTGACGTTATTTTAAGGGTAAACCCCGCCCCCCAACTTGATGATTATCCATCCGGGTAACTATCTGCTGGTAATTCACGTTGAAGTTTGGTAGAATTGAAAGCTATTTGATCCTTAACCGCAACTAACATATTAAAATCTTTAAGCGCCACTAATTAATGGTTCAGCAAATCATGGTGTATGGAGCCGATTTCTGGGCTTAACAGGAAGAGAAGGATAAGGTGCTTTCAGAGATCCTTTACATTTCGGATGAGATCCCTTACATTCTAGTTTTGAATGGATAATAGCCAGTTCTATCTTTAGTTAAATTTAATAACTCATTCAATCTAACTAATAGACTGAAGGAATGCAGATTTCATGCGAGTAGTTACGGTATAAGATTCAAGGGCAGTTTTCCAAAGAGGCATTCATCAGATCTTCGTTAAACTAAATTGTGTTAGAGTTGAATCATATAAATATGGACTATAGCGTCAGAGCTATTCTTTTATCATTGATTATCACCTTGCTTAAAATTCTCGAAAACGTTATGCAGTTGCATAAAGCGTTGTGGAATATTAGGTCAAGGGTAGTAGTTTCAGTGGTAGCAAGTAGGGAATGGATTTCTTCTAATCCATTTTTTATGTTTTTTGAAAGATGTGCGTTTTATTATGATTGGATTAAAAAGGCTGGTGATTTTAGGATAGAAAATGCCTTCTTAAGGTTTTTGAGATATCTTGTTTATAAGTTAAGTTATTAATGTATGAATTTTGGGTTAAACCTAAGAACATCGGGACTAAAGCTATAAGCACCATATGGATTGAACAGGAACGGTTCTTCCTGTATGGATCCCCTTGGCAATGACTAGCGACTATGGGGTGGCTATGCCCTATGGGATGCCACTGTTGCCCGTTCTTTGTTGGTCCACGACTACCCTGAAGACGGCAGCATCCACGTTAGACGCCTTTGTGGGCTTCGATGTTGCAGAGCTTAATCCCGATGATGCTTTCTTGTGATTGGGTTTCTTGATCAGCCGCCTATTCAGTTGAGGACATGGGCTTGTTATCAGATGTTGCTGGGTAAGGTCGGGCATAAGTTTAAACATGTTCTTTTGACAGAAATTAATGGGGTCTTGCGCTAACTACTCTGGATCTTGCGTCTCCATATCCTTAACTTACTTATACACCGAGCTAATTCTGTTCTTCAATCTCACGTCGCCATCAGCTGCCAACTCCACGTGGCCGTCCATCACACCGTATCCCTGGTATGCTAAGCTCTGCAAATGATGGAATAGCCTACCGTTAAAAAATAGAATCCATGGATACAATGGATGTCACTCTCAGAGATGAAATCAGCGTTAAAGCACTCGAATAAAACGGAGGAAGTTCACATTATATAAAAAGTTAAAAGCTTCCACGGAAGCAAGAGCATAGTTATCCACACCGCAAACAGGAACTATAAGTTCCATTGTAGTTCCACTATTCTTTTAGAACCAATATCAGGTAAGAGCATTTATTTTGAAAAGAATGGAGACTTTCTCTATATTTATAGAGTAGAACAATAAAAATATAGTTGTATTTTTCGTAAGCTCTTCTACTACAAATGATAGAAAAACATATATTGTAGAGATCAGGCAAACCTTCTCAATACAGCCAATTATAATTATGCAAAAGCTCGATACATCAATAATATATGATATCCCAAGACATATGGGATGCAATTATCCAGAATGCAATTATTCACAACATAGTTTTAGTTGAATGAAAGCTTGGCTCGACTAAGTCTGCAAGAGTCTATTAGTGCTCTGCTTGCTTCAATTTTAAATCTTATCCGATCCCGATTGCCGATGACTCTGAACATGTGGAAAACGTATGTATGGGTGGGAGACTAAACGAGAGCTCGGAAGAGCTAAGTGTTTATTCATAAATATTAGCAATTTCTTACTTAACAACTTAACATCGTCGATACCAGTCCATGCTTTTAAAAATATATATATTACAGTCCAATTCTCCAAAGAGATTTGTCAATCAGCGATAAACATTAAATTGACTATTAAATGAGTGGATTGATTATAGCCAAATAGTAATTATTAAAATCAAAATGTTGTCTAGGTGGGACGTTCTCCTTCACGATGATGACCTAGCATAAATAAATATATTGAATATTATAGAGACAAAAGTAAATAAAAATTAAATGAATTTATAATACAAACAAAAATGACCATCAATAAAAATTTTGAACAAGAAAGTATGCCTTACAAATTTATAATACAAACAAAAATGACCATCAATAAAAAAAATTTGAACAATAAAGTATGCCCTACTTTATTATTTATAGTAACCATGTTCACATTAATCTTTTTAAAAGATATGTATATATCGTTTTGTTGTTTTTCTTATATATATATATAATATGTAGAAAGAAAAATAATAATAATAAAATAAAATCAATGCATAAATAAAATAAATCATGAAAATTTATCTATATACAAAGGTAAAAACAAAATAAAAATTTGAAGAAAAACATCATATATATGCATTTTTATTAGTTAATATGTTTATAAAATTTTAAATAATATATTTTTTTTAATACAAATTAAATAATAAAAATTTGTGTTATTATAATTTAAAAAAAAACATCCAAAACATTTTCACATAATAAATTTAATTTAGTCTATATGTATATATATATAAACTTATCAAAATTAAACCCATAAAATTGTTTTTATAAATAAATAAAATATAAAAATATATAGAAACAATAATAATAAAATATTATCATAATACAAAAATTAAAATTATATATTAACGTTACGAAAATAAACAAAATATAAACTTAAAAAAGAAGTAATCCAAGAAAAACATAAAATAATTAATAAAATTAATATGAGTCTTTCAAATAAAAGGCTTAGTTACTGTCACAACCAAGCCTTCTTCTTTATTTTTATTCTTGCACAGTGGGACTTAGCACATCTTCGGTTTGGGGGAGGTAGGTGTCTTTTTCAAGCTATCAAATTTACCATAGAAATCACTTGTTTGCACACTCTTCTCTCTCTGTCACTCAATCATTACATAAACACACAGTTATTTTAAAAAGTATTAGTTAATAAATAAAATCATAAAATTTTAAATTTTAAATGAACTTGAAATTTTCTCAAAATTTTATGATTGTTGTGCTAACTTGTTTTTCACAAGCCACTCAAAAACAGGTTTCGACAAGAAGGATTGCTACTTTGAGGTATAAGAGCATTTTTTAAACTTTTCATTAAGCACATAATTTTTTTCAATACTCTAACAAGTTTATTGCAGGAAAATGCTAACCTTTTGCAAATTTAAAGACGAATGTATGGCATGCAGGAGTGATTTCTAAAACCACAGAAACTCTTCAGAAAATTGTTCCAGTTAAAGCTTGAAGAAGTTGAGTTTCCACTTTGTGTGTCATGACATTTTGCTACCACAAAGAATCCTTTCAAAGACCATTATATATCATGACTTCCCACATGCATACCTTTATGAGCCGCACACATTTTCCTCATTTTCAGTTTATCTTTTTCTTTATAAATAAAACCATTCAGCTTCTTTTCCATGAATACATTTCTTTGTTATCTGTGCCATAAAAACTGTTTGACCCTCATATCTTTTCATCTATAGTCCTACCACTCATTATGTATAACTCGTCTTTACTGATGTGGGATTCCTTAAGGCCCACGTTTCGACAAGTATTGACCCATCGACCTCAACACCTTATCTAGGATAGAGACTAGAGTTCATTTTCAGTACCTTGAGGCTTGCATGCCTTAATGGAAATTTCTCTCGCTAGCAGTCATGGGAATACATCAATGTCCCTTGATCCTTAGATCTTGCAAGTGGCTCGACATCAACTCCTTTATTCGCACTTTGCACGATGTACTTAGGTGCCTTGGCATTCATTGACATCAATGATGAGATTGCCTTGCATTGGTTAATGACATTCATCAATGGTCGGTAATCCAATGACTTCTTTCCATGTTCAACATCGACACATTTATTCGCATAGTGATAATTGTACCATCGGGTTTTGTAGCAGATGAAGACTATATGTTTTTCATGACCATCAACAGCAGTTTTATAGAAGCATACTTCCAGCCATATGAGACTACCGCGGTTCTACTTTCATCTCTCATCTTCTACTTCATCCAACCAAGCAACAGCTCAGTTCCTTCACTTCACATTCTATGATTCTGTAGGAGCAACAACCACATTCCTATTGCATAGTTCATCAACGTTTGGTTAATTGGAGGTATGTTGTTTTCTAATATTTAATCATGTAATTCCTTAAATGCTAGAAAATGAATGAATTTGGAAAATTCCCTCACTACAGTCCCTTTCTCATTTTCATAAACCTAATACATCTTAAGTTGGGGGGAGGGACTATTCATTACCATTTTACATATTCATCATCTCATTTACCCTTAATCAACATGTCTTTTCCAAACTATGCTATATATCTTGGCATGATTCATAAATATGAAGAAAATGACTTATAATATACATTGATGGTTCATCATTTCTAATGCATAAATATTATGTATTGCAGCAAAAATACAAGTAAAATGAGCGAATGTTGTTAAACACAAGAACCAACATTTGTTATATTCATGGTTATCACACAAGAACCAACCATAAGGAAAAATTGCTGCCATTTATGCATTTCAAAACATGGAATGATTTACTGTTATATACCATCATCATGTGAAGCCCAACTAGAAAGCTAAAAGTTAAAAAGAGAATCAGTGCATGGTTACATGAGGACATGCAAACAGTCAAGTTGAGGGTATGTTGAGCCACTAAAAGGCCACATTTTATCCATCTTTCACATACCATTTGTCACTTTATTCATATCTTATCCTTACATAAAACCATTGATATTCACCACTTTCATAATAAATATGGGTTTATATTACCAGTTTCCAAATCATTTTTTTCTTAGTATTTTCAGTGAATTTATGGTTAATTATTGAGAAAAATAACATATTTTCATTATACTTTAAAGTTGGATGATATTGGTTATGTTTACAAGTGTATTTAAAGACTTTAACAAGCTCAAAAGTGACCACCTAAACTCATATTCAAATTTCATCTTCAAGATGTGAGCTAATTTCAAGGAGAAGATCATGGAAATGTGGAGAGAATATCTCATCCAATATTTGTCAGAAAATTTTGAGGGATGATTTGTAAATTTGTTGAGGATTTTGAGGGATAAGTTAAGAGAATAGTGGATCTGTAATTATGATAAGTTATCTTGAATTCATGTATAAAAAGGAGGGCTCTCTCCTCATTTTTGTTAGAGATATCTCTAGTGGTTTGGAAGTAGAAAATAGTTTAGAGTTAGTCATAGAATGAATTTCTGATTGTAATGGAGATTATCCTTTGATGCAAATCCTATACTTTTCCATGTTAATATAGATTTTCAGAACTTTCTTTCTTATGAGTTGTTATGTTTTTCTTCTGAATTGTTAGTGTAGATTTACTGTGAGCTCAGAAGTTAATTTCGATTGCTTTATACCCGTTTATTTCATGTAATTTCAGTCTTTCTTTATCAAGTTAATTTATGCAATTTCTTGTTTTCTACAATCAGATTTATTCTTACGCCATTTACTATTTTCATAACTTAGATTCAATTTCAGTTATAGATTAAGTTCAATGACACTCTTCCCCTACATACATTTTGTATGTACCTCACAAGTTTACGCTCTCTTCGGGTTGACAATTAAATCGTTGGATATCTATTATAATTTGTTTAATATTTGCACCAACACCAGTCCTCAAATATTCTTAACCAATCATGTTTCCCTTCCTTATGTCAGTATATAGTGTTGGATCTTGCAACTCTACAAAATTATATTAGCCTATTGATCTCAGTTTCACGTCATTTGATGTGGGATGCATTAATTCCCTCCTTCTGATGGATATATTCCTATAGATTCCAAATCATCATCTAGGAAATGGATCTATCAACCCTAGTGAGTATCTTGGATCTTGCAGTCATTAGTGGCACGTTTCCTCGCAAATGACAGTGGGTATAAATCAATGACCCCTAATTGTTTGATTGTACAAGTGTTTGACATCAAAAAATCTATTCAAACTTGTTAGTTTGTACTCAAGTACTTTGTGTGAGAATTTTTATTAACAACATGATCTATGATCCTTAGAAAAAATCACAAATTGAATTAATTGCAAAAATACAGCAAAAAACCATGAAAGTAGAACAAATTTACACAGTAATGTGAACTGAAACTAGTTATTATCAGATTGTCTAACATGTGAATATGTTAGTAACAGGTTTATATTACATATGAAGTGGTTCATGAGGCTTAGGAATCCCAAAATGATTATACATGTAAAATTGGCCAAATTGGCCTCAATCCCCCCTAAGTGGGCCAAACTCGCTCCAACTCAGCCCAAATGATCACGAATGTAGGTGTGGACATGGTGGAAGTGACTTGTAGAAATAATGACTCCTTTTCATGTGTGGGTGTGCAAAATAAGGTGAGTGAGAGGCTCTGGGTGGGCATTAATTACTCAAAACTGTCCAAAATTGGGATAAATCCACCCCTAGCGCTCTTAGTCAATCAAAATGACCACATTGAATGAATGGGAGCACACCTGCAATGAATGAGGGTGCACATGTGGAGTTTGAATGGGCTGGACCGATCATGTAGGTGTGAACGCTCCAATTTAACTCGTTAATTTTCCTTATTAAGCTAACTAAGTCCAAACCATAGTGTATTAATGCACAAATGAAAAAAAAATTGACTAGGGACTTAGAATAAGGTAATAAGGGGTTTTATTATTATTCTAACACATCCCCTTAACCAAAAACTTAGTAAAACTCATGAAATAAAGTGGGAGGCCTTGGCAACAAAGGCTCAAGTCACCTCAATACATAACATAAATTTTATTTATTCATCTGAAGTGAGGAAAAGAAGGAAAACCACATGGGACAAAACCTTCCCTCAAGGATGGAAATGGGGCTGAAACTTGCAAAAAATAGTAGCAATCACCCTCCATCACTCACTCCAAGAAAGGATCTCAAGTGATTGAAGATCTTCTCAGTGAAACTCTTGGTGAATATGTCAGCAATTTGCTCGGTGGATGGGAAATATGACAAGGAAATCACTATGCCATGCACTAAGCCTCAGATGTAGTGCATATGGATCTCAATATGCTTTGTTCTCTACCTCTGAACCAGATTAGTAGTTATCTTTATGGAACTTTGATTGTCCACCCAAATGTTGGTAGGAGAATCAATAGCAACACCAAATTCCTGAATAAATCCTTACAACCAAACACATTGTGTGTGTTCATTCACCACTGCCATGTACTCGACCTATGCTAAATAAAGAGAAATGATATGTTGTTTCTTAATAGAACAGAATATAGGACCTTCATCAAGCATGAAAATAAAACATGAAGTTCATTTTCTGTGAGTGGGATCTCCATCCCAATTTGAATCAAAAAATACACCTAGTTGAAGTGAAGAACTAGCTGCATAGTGCACACCAAAATGATTTGTTCCTTGGACATATTGGAGGATTATTTTGGCTTCCTTCAAATGGATATCATGTTGCTGGTTCACATACTTTGCTACAACACTTACATCATAATACAAATCAGGTCTTGTATGTGTAAGGGACAACAAACTACCAACTAGCTTCTTGTACAATGTACAATCTACCAAAGGAGAATTGCAAAATTCACCTAGTTTTATGCCAGAAAGGAAAGGAAACTTGGATGCCTTACAATAAGCCATGTTAAACTTATTTATCAGGTCTGAATCATACTTTAGTTCACTTAGCATGATGCCTCTCTTTGATTTCTCAATTTCCAAACCCAAAAATTGCCTTAGCAATCCTAGATCTGTCATAGAAAATTCACTGTGTAAGGATGCCCTGATTGATCCAATATGATTTTTGCAGCTCCCTGTAATTAATAGGTCATATACATACAGAATAATCACCTAAAAATCACCATCATGTTTCTACAAATAGACATTTGGATTATATTTTGATCGAATAAATCCAATTGAGAGAAAGAAAGCGTCCATTTTCTCATAGCCACGGGGACTTCAGTTAGTGAAACTCTCACATAGCACGTGCGATCGTGAGATATTAAAGAATACCGTTAATTTAGAGAGATATTGACCCAAACTCTTTTTGTTGAAACCCACTCCCAATACTTAAAACCTCCTCCCCACCCCTTTTTATACCTCAATCCTTATAAACCACCCTACCCACCCCCACCTTAAACCCCTCATCTCCCTAATACCTACAATATATTAGTTCAATTTTTTATAATTTTAAAACCCACAATATGAACTAACGTGATAGGATATTGGACAACAAGTGAAGCCTTGGTGCTCATAGCAAGCCCTAGGGACTTTCTTGAGTCCATAGAGTGATTTATTCAACCTGCAAACAAGTGAAGGATCCTATTGGAAATCTTCAGGTTGTTGCATTTAAATATTCTCCTGTAGTTTATCATGTAATAATGCACTATTGACATCCATATGGTGTACTTTCTAACCCTTACTAGCTGTGATTGCTAGAATTAGTCTTTCGAATCCATCTTTGCAACTAGTGCAAAGGTTTAGGTGTAGTCCACACCATGGAATTGAGAGTATCCTTTAGTAACTAATATGGATTTTTAATTCACATATAATCCATCAGTAGTAGGTTTGGTTCGAAATATCCACTTGCATTGAACAAGCTTCCTCTTGGGAGGAAGGGGAACCAATTTCCATGTTTCATTCTCTTTGAGAGAATGGAATTTTTCTTCCATTGATGATTGTCATATTTGGTCATGAAAATCTTGCTGATATGACTGTGAATTAGATCCAATCATCATGTAATAGTTCTCGGAAAGAGCACTTTCACTTGCATAGGAAGCATTGTTAGATTAATCTCTATTCTTCCTAGGATCTTGGGGATTTCCTCCCAATTCCCTTGCAGCTTGTATGGTTTTTTCAGCTCACTTGGTCCTTGATGGTGATTCATATACAGAAATGTCATCTACATCCATATCAATATCATAATTATTATAAAATACAAAGCATGAATCATCACTTACTTCATCGAGTTTTGGGGGAGAAGAGCATTCCCTCGGTGCAAGCTCAAAATTTGGTATTGGCTCCTCTTCGAATTACACACTCCTCTCAATGAAATTCTTGAGTGTGGATGTGTAAAAGAGTTTTTAACCTTTTTTTATCCTCACCATATCCAACCATTATGCATTCCTTACTCTGTGGCTGCAATTCCTTCCTCTTTTTTGAAGGAATTGGAGCCCATGCTCTTGATCCAAAAATATTGAAATTGGAGACATTTGGTTTATGGCCAAACCATGCCTCGTAGGGAGTTTTTCCTCTGACTGATTTGTGGAATGCCTTGTTTTTTATATGTGTAGCACAATTAATAGCCTCATCCCATAGCATGGGACTTATATTTCTTTCCTCAATCATGCATGTGGCCATCTCTTTAAGAGATCTATATTTACTCTTTGCCACAACATTTTGTTGTGGTGCGTAGGGATTTGAATGTTTCATTTGAATGTCACATTCCTCAAAAATTTGTTGCATATTTTTGTTGACATATTCCTTCCCATTATCATTCCTAAGGATCTTTATCCTATTCCCACATTGATTCTCTACTAAGGCCTTCCAAATATTCAATTTCTCAAAAACTTTAGATCTGAATTTTAGGAAGTATACCCAGCAGAATCTCGAGTAGTCATCAATGAATGTGAGTACATACCTTGATCAACCATAGGAGGGAGTGGGTAGAGGACCAATCAGGTTTGAATGTGCCAATACAATAGGTTTTTAGGCTCTCCTTTCCTTCTCCTTCTCATAGATACGCTTTGGATTCTTCCTAACTACACACCCAATGTAAGCTCCATTTGATTGTTGATTTGAGGAAGTCCTTCCACCATCTCATCTTTGTGCAGTTCCTGGAGATACTTATAGTTCATTTATCCAAACCTTTCGTGCCATATCTTGGAAGTCTCATTGGAATGAGAGAGGAGCGCTTGGTCATTAGAACTAGGGAGGAAAGTTGAGAACTTGTACATCCTCTCTCGGTGATCTACATACCCAATTTCCACAACTTGGTTGGATGAGATTTCTAGAATCTTTACCAAGTTAGTAGTGGATGTCACTCTCTTGGATTCTCCTGTATGAGTCATTTGATAGAATGACAACAAATTTTCTTCCAATTCTAGTACATAGAGCACATCACTGAAGTAACCATGATCCAAATCAATCCTACCAACTCCTTTGGTCTAGATTTTAGAGTCATCTCCCATTCAAACTGTTGGGTTAGCATTCTAATGCATGGAAGAGAAGATCTCTCTGGTGGAAACCATGTCTCTGGATGCACCTAAATCAATGATGAAGGTTTAGGAATTAGAATTACCTACTACCATGAATGACATTTCTCCTTGTTTTCTGAACTGGAGGTTCCATCTTTCTTTCTTGCGCCATCTAGGACACGGATGTTGTTTTTCTCCAGCAACTGTGCGATTTGATCAATGGTTTTCCTCATGCATGAGATTTCTAGATTCCATCCCTTATGGAAATATGTGCATTTTTTTCTATTTCTCTTTCTTGTCCTTGTCCTCGGCAGGATTCAAACCCCCATCACTGGATTTGGGTTTATCATATTTCCTCTTCTTTGGATGCTTTGAATTATTTACCTTCTTCTTTCCCTTGGAGGCATTTGAAACACTCATGGCCAAAGCCTAATCCTTATATTTTATGGTGTCAGTTTAAACTACCTTGTCTTTCTCCTAGGTGAGGGATTCCATGAAGATGGGTAGTGTTGGCATTTGCCAGTTTCAAAGTGTCAATTTGTTGAAATGATAGGTGCTTACAAACATTGAAAATTACGGCCCCAAATTCAAAAGGATGGACAGTATCAACTGATATTATTTATTCTCAATACCACATTTCTTCAACTGAAGCACTAGAGACTTGAACTTAGTGAAGAACTCTTGTATAATTTCAAAATGTGCTCGGCTCAGGATTATGAGCTCGTTTTCAAGCTGGTGTCCTCTTAATTCATCAGTTTTCCCAAAGAGTGATTCTAGTTTAAACCAAGCTTCATTTTGGGTTGTCAAACTATCTTTACAAAATAAGAGCTCTCTGTAGATACTCAAGAATATAAATCCATCGGATTCATCAAGTCTATTGAAGTACTTGGCTTTCTCTAAAGTAGAGTTTGGATCCACCTCTGTGCCCTTGGTAACTCTGTAAAGACCCTTGGATCCCAATTGAATAACCATTTCTTCCTTCCAATCGAATAAATTTAATGGGGTAAGAAATATTTGGGTTGCTTCCATCTCTTGTTGTGCTAATGGTGAGAAAATTGTTGAAAATCCTGCAAAAAACACTCAACTTTATCTAGAATTTCTCTAAAAAATGTATCTCAAGTGCTCGATATTGATATCAAACTCACTAAAATCCACTTAGACTTTATACCATGTTAGAATATTTATTAACAGCATGATCTAGTAGCCTTAGAAAAACTCACAAATTGAATTAATTGCAAAAATACAACAAAAAACTGTAAAAGGAGAACAATTTTACCGAGTAATGTGAACTAAAAATAGTTATTATCGGAATGTCTAGAATTTGAATATGTTAGTCACAGGTTTATATTACATCTGAATTTGTTTGTGAGGCTTAGGAAGCCCAAAATGACTATACATGTGAAATTGGCTAGATTGGCCTCAATCCCCCTAGGTGGGCCAAAATTGCTCCAACTCAGCCCAAATGGTCACGAATGGAGGTGTGGACATGGATGAAGTGACTTTTAGAAATAATGACTCCTTGGTATGTGTGGGTGTGTAAAATAAGGTGAGTGAGAGACTCTAGGTGGGCATTAATTGCTCAAAACAGTCCAAAATTGGGCTAAATCCACCCCTAGTGCTCCTATTCAACCACAATGACTAGATTCAATGAATGGGAGCACACCATCAATGAATGAGGGTGTACATGTGGATTTTGACTGGGCTGGAGTGCTCATGTAGGTGTGAAAGCTCCAATTTAACCAGTTAGTTTGCCCAATTATGCTACCTAAGTCCAAACCATAGTGTATTAATGCACAAATGCAAATAAAATTGACTAGGGACTTAGACTAAGGTACTAAGGGGTTGTATTTCTGTTCTAACACCTTGGAGTCCATCATTATTATCGGTGATAATCCTCACATCTATTAACGATATACATCAATGAGCGGTTATCAGATGGTGTTTAATTATGCGCGACATCGGCTCATTTATTCGCATTATTGTTGGGTAAAAACATTGATCAAATTATAACAGATATCCAATGATTTAATTTTCAACCCTAAGAGAGTGTAAACTTGTGAGGTACATACAAATTATATGCAGAGGAAGAGTGTCGCTGAACTTAATCTATAACTGAAATTGAAAATTAATGACTGAAATTGAATTAAACTTACACAAGCAGGAAATGATATGAAATAAACTAGTATAAAGCAATGAAAATTAACTGGTGAGCTCACATAAAATCAATACTAACAATTTATAAGCAAAAAATAACTGAAAATTTATATGAGCAACTCATAATAAAGAAACTACTGAAAGTCTATATTAACATGGGAGAATCAAAGGATGTGCATTAAGCATCATCTCCATTACATAACAATCAAGAATCGTGACTAAATGACTAACTCTGAACTATTCTCTACTACTAAACCACTAGAGAGATCTCTAACCAAAATGAGGAGAGATCCCTCCTATTTATACATGAATTCAAGATAACTGATCATAATTACAGATCCACTATTCTCTCAACTTATCCCTCAAAATACTCAACAAATATACAACTTGTCCCTTTAAATCCTCAACAAATCTACAACTCGTCCCTTTAGATTCTCAACAAATATTGGAAGAGATATTCCCTCCACACTTCCACGATCTTCTCCTTGAAGTTAGCCACATCTAGAAGATGAAATTCGAATCTGAGGCTAGGTGGCCACTTTTGAGCTTGTTAAAGTCTTCAAATACACCTGTAAACATCACCAAACTCACCCAACTTTAAAGTATAATGAAAATATGTTATTTTTCTCAATAATTAACCACAAATTCACTCAAAATACTCAAAAATAAATGATTTGGAAAATGGTAATACAAACCCATATTTATTATGAAAGTGGTGAATATTAATGGTTTTATGGAAGGATAAGATAGAAATAAGGTGATAAAAGGTATATAAAAGATGAATAAAATGTGGTCTTTTTGCAGCTCAACATTCCTCCCAACTTGACTGGTTGCATGTCCTCATGCAACTATGCATTGATTCTCTTTAAAAAAAATTGGCTTTATAGCTCGGATTTACATGATGATGGTATGTGATAGTAAATCATTTCATGATTTTGAAATGCATGAGTGGCAGCAATTTTTATTTTTCTCTCTTTTTTTTTAATATTTTTGTGGTTGGTTCTTGTGTGACAACCATAAAAAATGTTGGTTCTTTTACACGGGGTCTTCACTTGTTTACCAATATTCTATCACGTTAGTTCATATTATGGGTTTTAAAATTATAAAAAATCAAACCAATATATTGCACGTATTGGAGGAATGAGGGGTTTAAGGTGGGGGTGGGTAGGGTGGTTTATAAGGATTGAGGTATAAAAAGGGGCGGGGAGGAATTTTTAAGTATTGGGAGGGTGTTTCAACAAAAAGAGTTTGGCTCAATATCTCTCGAAATTAAGGGTATTCTTTAATATCCAATGATTGCACGTGCTATGTGAGAGGTTCACTAAGTGAAGTCCCCATGTTCTTTTGTTAACAACATTCGCTTGTTTTATTTGTATTTTTGCTACAATACATAATATTTTAAAAGTATACATGCATTAGAAATGATAAACCATCAATGTACAGTAAAAAGCATTTTCTTCATATTATGAATCATACTAGCATAGTTTGGGAAAGACATGTTGATTAAGGGTAAATAAGATGATGAATATGTAAAAATGGTAATGAATAACCCCCCCAAACTTAATATGTATTAGGTTTATGAAAAGGAGAAAGGGAATGTGGTGAGGGAATTTTCCAAATTCATTCATTTTCTAGCATTTAAGGAATTACATGGCTAAAGATTTAGAAAAAAACATACCTCCACTCATCCAAAAATTTGATGAACTATGCAATAGGAATGTGGCTGCTACTTCTGAATGTGAAGGATATGAACTGCTGCTTGGTTGGATAAAGTAGAAGATGAGAGCTAAAACTAGAACTGTGGTACTCTGATATGGCTGAAGTATGCTGCTGTAAAACTGTTGATGGTGTCCTGAAAAGTATATAGTCTTCAGCTGCTACCAAACCTGATGGTACAATTCTTACCATGCAAATAAATGTGTCGATGTCGAACATGGAAAGAAGTCATTGGATAATCAACCATTGATGAATGTCGTTAACCAATGCGGGACAATCTCACCATTGATGTCAATGAGTGCCAAGGTACCTAAGTACATTGTGCAAAGTGCGAATAAAGGATTTGATGTCGAGCCACTAGCAAGATCTAACAATCAAGGGACATTGATGTATTCCCATGATTGTCAGCGAGAGAAATTGCCATTAAGGCATGCAAGCCTCAAGGTACTGAAAATGAACTTTAGTCTCTATCCCAGATAAGATGCTGAAGTCGATGGGGCAAAACTTGTTGAAAGGTGGGCCTTAAGGAATCCCACATCAGTCAACACGAGTTGTACATAATGAGTGGTGGGACTATAGATAAAAAATAACGAGGATCAAACAGTTTTTATGGCACAGGTAACAAAGAAATGTATTCATATAAAGGAAGCTGAATGGTTTTATTCAAAAAGAAAAAGATAAACTGAAAATAAGGAAAATGTGTGCGACTTAGAAAGGTAGACATGCAGGAAGTCATGATGTATAAGGCAGTGAAAACGCAGACCCTGACATGCATGACGAATAAGATTGGAAGGAAAAAAGGTAGTAATCATGACATGGAAACTCAGCTTCTTCAAGCTTTCAATGGAACTTTTTTCTTAAAATCTTCTGCGATTCTGGAAATCACTTTTGCATGCCATTCGTTTGTCTTTAAATATTCAAAAGGTTAGCATTTTCCTGCAACCAACTTGTGAGAGAATTGAAAATATAGAAAAATATGTGCTTAACAAACTAAGTCAAAAAAAATAAATGAAATGCTTTTATACCTGAAAGTGGCGGCCCTTCTTGTCGAAACCTGTTTCTAAGCAACTTGGGAAAACAAGTTAGCACAATAATCATAAAATTTTGAGAAGATTCCAAGTTCATTTAAAATTTAAAATTTTATCATTTTATTTACTACCTAATACTTTTTTATTTATTTATATGTTTTTAGTTTTTAATTTTGTTTTAATTTTATTTTTGTAATGTTATTATTGGAGTGTTTTTGTATATATAATTTTAAATTGGATTTTACAAAAACAATTTTTTATGTGTCAATGTGTTTTTTCTAACGTTTTTAATTGTTTTGGAAAAAAACCAAAAGGGAATTGGATTCATGCGTCTTTATAGAAATATTGAGCGACAGAGGGAGAGGGGGTCAACCCTTTCAGTGGTCAACCCCTCTAAAAGAAGACTATCTTAATAATCTAGAGTGTGTAGACTCAGCGACAGGTTTGGCCGTTTGAATGACCATGTTGTTACCCCCCCACCTGAAAATTTGCTAGGTCCCACTGTGCAAAGATAAAAATTAAAAAGAAAGCGTAGCTACGACAACAGCTGCCTTCAATTTCAAAGACCCATTTTAATTTATTAATTTTATAACATTATTTTATTTTATTTTTAAATTACATTTTATGTTTAGATATATTTTGTGTAGTTACCTATTGTTAATTTAAATTTATGTATATTTTTAATTTTTGTATTGTTTATAAAAACATTCTTTAAAAACAACAAAAAAAACAAATATATATATATTGTTTTTTTATATATTTTTATATTTCTTTTATATTTACAACTAAAAGTAAAAATACTATAATTATAATTATTAAATACATTTATATTATATTCAAGAGAGTATAGAGTTTATCAATAAATTACTAAATACATTTATATTAAATTTTGTACTTAATATTAAAAAATATAAATATATTATAGATATTATTAATATAAATTAATTTAATATTATATTAAATAATAATATCTTTAAAATTATAATGTTCATAGTTAATAATATTTACATCCTATAAATTTGATATCCTTAAATATAAAAACTTGATTACTACCAGCCTAAATATATTCAACAATTTTATAACATACATTAATCAAATTCTACTACAACTTTAATAAA
Organism: Pseudotsuga menziesii; assembly: GCA_001517045.1. Classification (NCBI taxonomy): domain Eukaryota; kingdom Viridiplantae; phylum Streptophyta; class Pinopsida; order Pinales; family Pinaceae; genus Pseudotsuga; species Pseudotsuga menziesii. The sequence continues at coordinate 222,740 of LPNX010842547.1, read as the reverse complement.
TATTATTTAAACAAATTATAATAATAAAATACATTTTTTATCAATATGTATTATATCATATTTTGTTTAAAATCAAAATCTAATAGTATTTAATCAGATATTTTTTATCAATGTAATTTATATGTTTATTTAAAGATAATTTTTACCATTTAGATATTCCATACAATTCTAGTAAATATTATTTAATCAAAATCTAATAATGAATGCATTTTTTATCAATATCATAGATAAATATTTTTACAATTGGGATCTTTTCAGACAAATTTGCATTTGAATACAACTTTGTACATAATGACTCTTTTCACAAATTTCTTCAAACCTTCCTTTTTATTATATATATATATATATATATATATATATATATTTTTATATATATTGACATGTTCAGCCTCAAAGCCAAGGAAAATGATAGGACTGCAAGGAATCCTGGCTATGAGAGAGAAACTATTCAACAAATGGATTGATTCGTTCAACTGGTTGTTTTTGTTGAATGGGTGCACAAATATAACCAATTTAATAGCGGGGAAAGGTCAACGTATAGATGCAATTAAAGTATATTAACGTGGAAGAGTATGTTTTGTTTAAATAACCAAACTTAACTTACTTTGCAATGAGCATGCAAGTATTGCGAGGAGTGTTGTACACCATCGGAGTCCACTCTTGGTTTTGTAACAACTTTTTCACTCAGCTAATCAGATTGGATTTTCACATGGCTACCATACAGGAATATTTGCCCGCTTCATTGTCCTCTAAGTTGTAGACGCTTAATCCTTCCAGGAATATTTGTCCTCTTCATTGTATCACGCTTATACAAGAAGCTCTAATATAGATTGGCTCTTACAACTTTGTAAATAATAACTTTTTTTACAAATTTCTGCAAACCTTTCTTCTACAAATCCACACCAATTTTGGCAAAGGAAAACGATATATTTCATATATATCATAATATCACTATAATATCACAACCCAGACTTTTGGCGAATGATGAATAGGATGTATACAAATATTAATAAGTTGGGAAATAAAGCTCGATAGACCATTGTAGAATAGGAATTATATTAAATAAGCGAATTTTTTGTTGCACCGCAGCCCTTCTGGTCCGAATCTCGGTCAGAAATAGGCACACGATCTTCTATTAAGCACACGTCGTTAGGCTATCATCTAACAAGCTCAAGCTTCAGATCTATTTTAATCACGGGCAGGCTTTAAGCTTTAGGTTTCATTGTTTTCTCATTTGCAGACTGGTGGATCATTATATTAAAAATTATGCTTACAAATTTTGTATGGATTTCATATCGAGGACTATTTGCAAGTTGCACATGGAGGATTGATTGCAGGTTGCATATGGAGGATTGTTTGCAGGTTTCATATGAAGGATTGAAGCATGAAAAAAAAATTATAACTGTAATTTTTCTGCAGGTTTGAGGTTTTATTTTATTTTTATATACTTTTTTATTCTTTTTATAATGCTTATTATTTTTATTATATCTTAATGTCTAATGTTTGAAGGTTTTATCAAATTAGTATTACAAATCTATTAAAACTAAAAACTTTAACCAGGAAAACTTGATACTTAATTTTAATTTTAATTTCTTTATATTCTTTTTAAATCTTTGTTTCTAAAGCATTTCTAGATATAAAATAGATTTTTATTCCTAACAGAAATTATAAAGATGTTAATCAAAGGGTAACACTTTTACTTTTTATAAACTGAATCTAAATTTCTATTTTTTACAAACTAAGATTTAAAACAAGCACTCTATACGAAAACAAAGAATTATATAAGAGAATTAAAACTAGTATTTGTTTATTTATATGTATATTTTTATTTGTTTTTAGATTAAAAGAAACTAATCCCTAATGTAATTTTTATTTTTGTTTTTATTTTTAACATGATTTAAGAACATGAAAGTCCAAAAAGAAATCAAAATTCAATTGTTTTTATTTTTAAATATTTTTAAATTTAATAGATTGAAACTAAAATTAACAACAGAATAGTACATAGGACAAAAAAAAAAAATCAGTAAACAAAAATATTAAAGCAAGTTAAAGCATCCTACATGCTAATTTTGAATTATAAATAAAGCTAAAATCTACGTACTTTAATTAAAAATTAAAAATTATTTACATAAAATGAAATTTCCAATGCAACCATTTATCTAAAAGAAGTAAAAGAATATTCACATATGATTTTACTAAATGAAACCTAATGTATTCAAATTGTAAATGTAAATTAACAAAATAAAAACAAAAACAAACTTTGATCTAACCTAACACTTACTTGGAACTTGTGTTCGATGCAGCTTTCATTTGCATGATGGTCACCCGAGATCCCTTCTTCATCATTTTCAATCTCTAGTTCGAACAAGTATTCTTTGTCTGATATGCAGGATTCTTCAAATGTCTATTCTTCATTGTTCGCTTCAGTAAGAGTAATTTCATCCTTGACTGCTATCAAGATCCCCTCTTCTAAAGAAGAGGAGATCTTGATTTTTGCTAGGATCTGAGTGAGCTTCTCTAATAAGCTTATGCTCATCCTAAATATAAAATCAAATAAAATTCAAAAAGAAAAAAAAAGGGATAAAAAATGAGTACATGAAAAATGCGACAAACAATACGAAATGAGTTAGTATAAAAAACAGAAAAATAAAAAGCGCACAAAAATCTGTATAAAACAAAAATGAACCTATACAAAATTGAAAGCAAGTTAGTATGAAATAAAAGCGCCCAAAAATGAAAGAAATCTAAATTTTAAACTACAAAACTGCAAATGAAAACTGAAAATTTGCATTTGCAGAAAATGAAAGAACTTGCAAGAAAATAAACACTTTGCAGAAAACAATCAAGGCTTTGCGGCGACCCACTAAAGTGGATGCGTCAGGTTGTTACACCATAGAAATTCCGTAGTGAAGTCGTCCTTGCGTCTTACTGTTCTCCCTCCCCCTTTCTCTCTAATAAAAGCGAACTATCTACTGATCTAAACTCAGATCCCTTTTAGTACCTCCCCGACAACGGTGCCAAAATGTTGGGTAAAAACATTGATCAAATTATAACGAATAATCAATGATTTAACTGTCAACCCAGAGAGAGCATAGACTTGTGAGGTACATACAAAAAATATGCAAGGGCCGAGTGTCGATGAACTTAATCCATAACTAAAATTGAAAATACATCACTGGAGATGAATTAAACTTACATAAATAGAAAATGACATGAAATAAACTGGTATAAAGCAATCAACATTAACTAGTGAGCTCACATAAAATCAATACTAACAATTCATAAGCAAAACATAACTGAAAATCTATATGAACAACTCATACAAAAGAAACTATTGAAAGTCTATATTAACATGGAAGAATCAAAGGATGTGCATTAAGCATCATCTCCATTACATAACAATCAAGAATCCACTCAATGACTAACTCTGAACTATCCTCTGCTCCTAAACCACTAGAGATGTCTCTAACCAAAATGAGGAGAGAGCCCTCCTATTTATACATGAATTCAAGATAACTGATCATAATTACAGATCCACTATTCTCTCAACTTATCCCTCAAAATCCTCAACAAATCTACAACTCATCCCTTTAAATCCTCAACAAATCTACAACTCATCCCTTTAGATTCTCAACAAATATTGGATGAGATATTCTCTCCACACTTCAATAATCTTCTCCTTGAAGTTAGTCACATCTAGAAGATTAATTCGAATCTAAGGCTAGGTGGCCACTTTTGAGCTTGTTAAACTCTCCAAATACACCTGTTAACATCACCAAACTCACCCAACTTTAAAGTATAATGAAAATATGTTATTTTCCTCAACAATTAACCACAAATTCACTCAAAATACTCAAAAATAAATGATTTGGAAAATGGTAATATAAACCCATATTTATTATGAAAGTGGTGAATATTAATGGTTTTATGGAAGGATAAGATAGGAATAAGGTGATAAAATGTATATAAAATATGAATAAAATGTTGTCTTTTTGTGGCTCAATAATTATTTATACTCATACTGTCGTTGGTTTGTATTGAATACCTTGGGAAAGATAGTTGTATCATTCATCAAGCACTTATTGAGTTACGCAAGATTAAAATGCCATGTCAAAGTACCATGAAGACCTGGATATTTTGCACTAATCAAAGTGCATGTATACATTTTTATAATATTTTATTTTGACATGGATCCACTATGTATCATTCGTGGCCATGTTGTTTTACAGTTGAGCATGGGTATACCTGCCTCAGGAAGATATTGTATATCTAGGTTACTTCCTTGTTTGAATTGAAGGTGATTTTCAACTCCTATGCTCAAGATGCTAATCCTTTACCATCTTTACCTCATCACTAAAGAGTATCAGTATGAATAGTATCAGAATAAAAGAACTGCCAATATATTTCTTCCCTCAGCATAGATTCGAACGTCACACATTAGGGGGCATCTGTTCACAATAAAATTAACACCCTTGAGAGTGTTGGTCTGAAAACATATTTCTATTTCTCCTGCAGCATGAAGATCATAATTTGAGAACAATTGAGAGCTTCAATCTCTCATTTGATTACTTCTTCCACAAATTAAAAATGTTTAAAGACAAAATTGTCTCTAAAGAGGCCAATTCCATGACCACTTGAGGTCCAAAACCCAGTCCCTATGACTCATATAGTGAAAAACATGCCTAACATGCGTATTAATTGTCCTGGAAATACTGAAAATCAATTTTGATGCCTAAAAAACTAGGTAAAGTGGGTTTTTTGAAGAAAATATTCAAAAATATTAATCCCATATTCATGGTTAAGTGATTGGGTGCACAACCCCCAATTCTATTTAAGGAAGGCATATGAGGTGAATTAGAGCATACAAAATTGAGAGCAAAGGCATGCTGGAGGAATTGAGGACTAGAAATCAGTTTCTACTACAAAGTTTTTGGAAATGAAAGGAATGGATGGTAGAGGAGTAGGTATAGGATATGGATAAGGAAAGCACTTTCAAGGGCTATAACTATTTCTCCATGTTCATCTATTATGAATCAATTCATTTTTATTCCTGAATCTTTTTCAATGTTTTCCCTTCAAGTTTCATGTTGATGTAGAATTGGTAGGCAATTAGATCTAGCCTATATTTCTTAAAGATAGTTTGGTAGTATATTATGAAGTATTTTGTGGTGATATTTGTAGGTTTGAAGGAGATTCAAGGGGCTGCAATATCATCCATCAAGTAAATGCATCAAACTTTAAGCATATAAGAGGTTTTTTCCTCCATTCCTTCGTTTCTCAAACTCCATGAAAGAAGGTTTAAGTTCTTAGGATTATTGTGATAATTGGTTTGTTTTCTGTCGATTGGGATTCACTAACCCCATAGAAATAGGAGAGTAGGATATATCTTTAGCTTTAGAATACTCCACTAACACAAGCAGTTCAGAATCAAGGTAAACATAAAGGTGATGAATGTTCAGGTGAAAGGAAATGGTCGAAATACCAATAACAACATCATATTCCAACTTATTATTGGTGGCTGCACCAACACACACCATATTGGTATGAAATAGTATGTGTGACGGGGAATATAGTACCCATGTAGTCGATGCAATATTTGGGAAGTATTTTATTGCACCATCATCATAACCAACATATAATGTCGGATAAATATCCAAATGATGATATCAAGGAAAGAGACCATGAGGATCCTCTTTGAAAAGATAAAACAAAAAAGAGTAAAACCTTAAATTCAACGAACAAAGGGATCTAGTAAGGTTTAAGCATAAAATTTCTTGAGGTACAACCTATTTGCGGGGTTCTTGAATATGTGACCTTCAAAATTGGATAGGACGTATTCCCTCTTTCAAATACATTATTTAACAACATATGATCCCTTCCACATGGACTCAAAATTTCCCTTTCCCAACATGTCATGATCTTGGTTGTAAACGAGGACAAGGTCTCCTTCCTTATAAGTACTAGAGTCAACATGATATTCGTCATGGAATTTTAATCCATTATTTGCATCTTTGATGATTTTGAGTGTGACATAGTTATCCTCATATGCCTATTTGTGGGTGATCAAGTGTTGTCCTAGAGTAGTGGTCTCTGATAGAAGTTCGATAACAGTGTGTAGGGGAAATATTTCGCACTCAAATGGGAGAACCGTTTCCACTCCATGCACGAGTTGGAAAAGGGTTAATTCCATCATAGTTTTGGTTGATATGTGGTAGGACCAGAGGGTTGGAAATATAATGTGATGTGAGTTGGACTTGTGCTTAGCCACCATTCATTGGAGTATGCCATTTGAGGATCTTCTTGACATCCTCAACTTGGCCATTGCTCTAAGGGTAATAGGAGTAGGGGAATTGGTGCTCCTAATTCAACAGGTATGACATATTTTAACACTCATATTTGAAGTTAGAGTCATGTTCATACACCAATTGATGAGGGACATTGAATCAAGAAAAGGCATGGTTGAAAAATAAATGTGTTGCAGGTTGACTAGTAAAGTTAAATGTTGGCATGACATTGGACCACATGGTGAAGTATTCAATGGGCACAATTATGTACTTGAATCTAGTAACCGATGTAGGATTCCATTCCATATAGTTAATATCCCATTTGCAGAAAGGTTCAACGGTGACCACTAGGTGAAGTGGATTCGACGATGTTCTTTCTTTGGGGGGGAAAGGTTGGAAATTGTGGAAATGCTTAACTGTCACAATGCAATTAGAAAATAAGGTTAGCCAAAAATAAATAATGCATATGATTTTCTAGGAAATGGACATCCTTGAGAGGTGACCATCACAAACCTCGCTATAGTAATCATTTAATACATGTGCATCCTCTTCAAGGGATATCCTTTTCTGAGGCCTCTCATTGGGATCAAAAAATTGATATGACCCATTTATAAGGATCGCAAAATTGGCACTAGTGACACATTCCATGATCTATTTCATTATTTTGTAAGAAAATCCAATTTGTAAGAGGATAGGCTATGAAAAGGACCATAAAACCCAATCATACTCCTTTGATATATCAAGCTTGAGAAAAAAGGTTGGTGGGTTTCTAATATTAGTGTTGTAAATTTCCTCCTAATCACATCCGACCGTCTCATGCATATGCTTACTTTGCAAGAATCTAAATTGTTCATCTGATATTTCTATGGATAGAATAGGTTTTAGTCTCAGAGCTATTGTCATGGATACCAGTTTGTAAACCATATTAAACAAGGATATTGGTCTAAAGTTCCCATTGTTTTTTCGGTGGTCAACTTTCAGGATACGTGTTATGAGTATTGAGTTCAATTGTCATGGTACTTTCCCTTCCATTATAATCTATTCAACAACCTAAAGTAAGTCAGAAATGAAGATATCAAAATAGTCCAAGAAGAATTCTATATTCTGCCCACCAGGGATTAGGTTTTGATCTTGTTGGAATGTCCTCAAAACTTAGAGTAATTCCTCCTATGAAATATATTTATAGAATTCATTTTCCATCTCTTCATCTATTAATCTAGGTAAATTACTTATTACCCTCATTAAGTGAATTGAGTTACCCTCGTTTGATTCTTCAAAGAGTCTATTGAAGTTCCTTACACCAAGGGTTACAGCATCCCAAAAATTTTACGCATGCCTCTGTTCTTCATCAGTCGAATCCCATATGGTACTTTTAATCTTTTGATAGGATGCAGATATATGAAATAAATTTTTATTTTGTTCTCCCTATACCACCCATATCTCCCTACTCTTCATTCTCTATTTCATTTCCTCCTTAAGCAATAGTTTATTTTAAGATATCTCCATCTAATTATTCTCCTTTAAAGCATCATGGAAAAACTAGCAGTCCTTCAATTTCTTGGAATTGAACAACTAAAGCCTCCTTGATATCTCATAATTTTTTACCTTGTGATTGGTGTATCCATGTGGCCCACACCCATACTATAGATTTAAGATATTTTAGAGAATTTATAAATTTCTTGTTGTTTGAGTGACCAAGAATAGAGTCATAGAATTTCCATCATTCTTTCGCAATGGTTCCATGTTCATTTTCCAAAATCCAAGTCAAGTTAAATTTAAAAGATTACCTAGTCGTATTAGAACAATCTTCTATTCCCAATAGAATTGGAAAGTTGTTGGAGCAACAGATTTTGTCAACCTAGTTGTGAACCCTATCAACCTATAAAAATATTTTATTATGAATAAGGACACATTCTAGATGATTTCATACCACTACCACAATATACCTGCTTTTGACCCAAGTAGATTTTACTTCAATGAGAACCAATTCAACTATCCCAAAATATTCCAAAGGATTAAGAATGAACCCATCTATGATATCGGGGTGAGAATATGCTCTCCATACATCCCCATGTCTCAACGTGAAGTTTAGGTTGCCTATTATAATTAGATCATTTGTACCAATTAATTCAATTTACAAAAGAGAGAATCCTAGAATCCCAACTTCCCTTCATATGGGTTGTAAACATTTAAGACCTTGAAGTCCCTATTTAAATATTTGGAGAAGACTTCCACCAAAATGCCTGGAAAAACTAAAAAATTGTGTGTAAGGACTAAAATTTATCTCCAACTTGTGATTGTGCCTCTTGACTTTCCTGAGTCCAAACCTAAAAATTCCAACCCTTGAGAATCATACTCATGGATCCACATATCTCTTCACTCTTTCCCCTTTATTCTTGGATCATCGCCAAATCAATATTATGGGAGAGTAATAGTATTTTGAGGGAAAAAAAATTTCCCACCCTCCCAAGCCTCAGATGTTCATGAGAAAGAATTTCATTGAGAACCATTTTCGTAGTTGGGATTTTCCCTAAGGACCCCAACAAGCAAGTATTGTTTCCCCTATTTGATTTCTCTCATCACCTTATCCTAATCCTTTTAGATGGATGAAGTCCTACACATTAGTAGTGGAGGATAGTGTGGGTTGAGATCCAATCCCAAACCTCCATACTTCTTAAATATTGAAAGTTATTAACTTTTCTAGGCATTAATTCATAAGGGTGTCGAATTCTATAAGAGGGAGATCAAGACGATAAAGACCCAAAATCCTCCAAATGAAATAATCGATTCTTAGCAGGTTTGGTCAAAGTACCTAACATCACCTAGATGTTACCCACAAGTAGGGACTTGAGCGCACCATTCAATGGATTACAAGAACAAGGAACATATGTTGGATTCGTTAACTTGTTGGATTCATGGGCATGCAAGAGTGAAGCATACCATCCTAATCCAAATCCTAGGCTCTATCAGGCGCCGAGAGTGATCAAATATCCCTAGGTGCAAACCTCTTCTGAGGTATTGCACACAAGGATCTATTTAGGGAAAGGTTTGCACCTCGAGATATTTGATCCCTATCGGTGCTTGATAGAGTCTAGGATTTGGATCTAAGTTGGTTCCAGCTGTGGGAGGTGACACAAAACTGGAGTTTGATCTGCATTGAAAGGAACATGTTAAATTGAATTGGTGTGGTCGAATCCATTGGAATTATGGTTTGGCCTGATAAGTAACAAAGGTGTTAGATCCAATGTATGGAAAAGAAACATAGAGTGCAAGTATACAAATTTGATTGCTAACAAATTGGAGTATGTTGTTTCTTAGTACTCTCAAGATAGTACCAAAGAAATTAATAAACGACCTATTTGAGAAAAGAGAGATCTGGTTTTGTCTTCTATTGGGTTTTCTAGGTCATTTAAATGCGACATGAATTTAATGATTCGAAGAGAGAGAGAGAGAGAGTTAGGGAGGGAGAACGAGAAAACGTATAAGGGAGACATAGGGAGTGGTGGAAATGCGAGGAGGGAGGGAGGGATATAGAGGGAAAAGGAGGAGAGAGAAAGGTCTCATTTATTTTGTTTATAACATATTCTACAAATATTGTGCACTATGTGTAATTACAGATCGTGCCTGTTTTTTGTAACTACAAAATGCTCCTTGGTTTTGTAACTATAAATTGTGCATGTGTTTTGTAACCCCAAATCACGTGCACATGTTAATTGATCCATAGGGCTCATTCACCTCCAAACTTAGTGCTAATGAATGTGAACATGTTTTTTTTTCTCAAATCAATTATGGGTTTTGAAAAACTACAATTGCATCTAAAAGGTCCCTCAACAATGTGTGAGTGCCCTGAAGTGTTGAATGTAACTTCATTTAGTTCAGTATTAAATTGTGCAACAATAAAGTGAGAAGATTTAGGTTCTTTACCAGTATCTCAAGTTTAACCATTGTCCTTTTTCGAGGCTGAAAATGATACACATCATATCCATGTTGGAAGAATGTAGGGGTGACATATCAAAAGTGAGAAGATAAGAATGGGAACAACCAAGTTTAGATAGGAATGAATACCTCCTACATTGATTATTTATTAAAAACATATAAATATTTTATACCAAAGGGGATGCTACCTATGACCTTTCATATGCCAAATAACATATCTATTCTTATTTGTAACTCAAAACAAATTTACAAAAACCTTAACCCAACGACCACGTCATCAACACATTGCTCTGTGACTGTTACTTTTTTAGCATCTCCCACAGTTTGTTCTACAAGTAAATTGGTTGAATATTGTCTTCGTTGTTCTACATTTTGATTTCTTTGTTGTTATACATTTTGATTTCTTTGTTCTTCCAATTGCTTCAACTTTCTCTCTCAATATGCTCTTTGTCAGTGAACGTTTTGTTTTCTTTGTTCTTCTCGTTCTCGTCCTTTCAATCCATCTAACTTTCTTTTTCAATATTCTTTTTGTCGATCTTCGTTTCGTTTTCTTTGTTCTTCTCGTTCTTCTATTGTCATTTCATCCAACTTTATTTTTCGATATTCTTTTTATTGTTCTACTTTTCATTCCAAGTCTTCTTGTCATTCTTTTGTTGTCATTTTGTTAAAGTTTCTTCCTTGATATGCTTTCTGACATTCGACGTTCTGTATTTTTTGTTATTGTCCTGTTTGTCTCATAGCATCTTCCGCATGCACATCTTCCATTTCTAGATCAGAATCTATATCAAAAATGTCAAGCATTAACATATACACTAAAATTTATGCATCTCCACACTAAAATTTACTCATCCATGAATTCTACACTAAAATAAATGTGTCCAAGGAATTACAACTACACTAAAAATTATGCAATGATAAAACACCATACACTAAATCGATGCAAGTCTAAAACAACATACACTGAAATCTATGCAAGTATAACATTCAATATATTTTCTAAAAAAATAGGTAATCTAGGATGATCAAACCTTGGACCTCATCCCCATTATCCCAACACCCTTACCACTATACCACAAGTAGTTCTTATTATACATTGTAAAGAACTTATATATAAACTTGAATAATGTGTTTATTTATATAAATATAAAATTTAAATTATATGTTAATTTATATTTAAATATAAATATAAATTTAATATAAATATAAAATTATATTTAATTTTAAATTTAATTTTAAATTTTAATATGTTAAAATGAAAAAATTAAAAAAATTAAATATAGTTTAAATTTAAACTATATTTTCATAGTGCCATAATTTAAAAATGCTTATTTAAACCTTGTATTACATGGTTTTTATTGTACATGGTTTAGGAGGTCCTTGCAAATTGTTTTAAAACCATTGAATGACTCCTAAACAACCCATCATTTTATTGTATATGGTTTAGTAGGCCTTGCACATGATTTTATTGTATATTGTTTAGGAGGCCTTGCAGATGGTTTTAAAACCATGTGTAAGGCCAACATTTTTTTGCGCATAGTTAAATTTTTTATTTATTATTATTTTGTTAGGTAGGAACATTACAACATATCCCCCATATTGGGTTGTTTTTCTGGACGACGTTGTTTTTGGCGGGTAATTAAAATTTTTACTTTTTATTATTTTGTTATGAACAAACGTTACAACATCTCCCCCATATTAGACATTTATTTTGGTGGATAAATAAAAAAATTATTTTTTATTATTTTGTTAGTAACAAATATTACAACATTTGCCCCATATTATGTTTTTTTTTTTGCCAACATTTATTTTGGCAGATAATTATAGTTTTTATTTTTTTATTATTTTGTTAGTAACAAATGTTACAAGATCTCCCTCACATTAGGTTGTTTTTTTGGCCAAAATTTATTTCAGCGGATAATTAAAATTTTTAGTTTCTATTATTTTGTTAGTAACAAATGTTATAAGATCTCGCTCATACAAGATCCAACAAACGTTACAAGATCTCCCTCATACAACATTCGACAAATGTTACAAGATCTCCCTCATACTGGGTTGTAGAGCGCCTCTTGGTGCAATAAAGGAATTTTCAAAGAGTCACACTACGGTAGGTGGGATAAAAGAAGTTCATATCACACCAATCCCCTAAAATACATACTCTCCTTTCCTATGGGAATACTTTTGATCACAGCCAGACTCATGGGGAGATGAGGAACACCTAAGAATACATGCTTACCTATTGGGAGGTGAGTATTGGAACATAAAATTTGAGATCTTGATCCCTTAGTAGTCCTAAACCCAGTTCATGGATCCATTCCTTCACATTCAAAGAATCTATCTGAAGTCTCCATTCTTCAATTAAATCAAAATATGGGTCCTTCAAAACCGTTAAAAGGGGTTTTATCTTAATTGGTTCCCTCCTAATTTTTTCCAAGAACAAGGTGAGATTGAGATGTTGGATATAAGGAATTTTCCTCAACATATCTATCTAAATGATTCCTATCAAGAGGCCCTCCTTCAAGGATTTTGACACCCACCTCCAAACAAAAACTTCGGATCGGTATTCCACCAAAAGGTGGCCTAATTTATCGAATTTGACACATTGAAAAGGTACATTAATGTAATACAAAGGTAGAGAAAACCTTTTATTCCAATTTACCAAGTAAATTGTTTCCTACAATCCCTCTTTTGTCCAAATATTAACCAGAAACCTTGAAATTATTCTCCATATATTGCACTTGAAGTTGCCATCAATGGCTAAGGTGATCCTTAGATAATTACCTATAGCTTCCAAACCCTCCATCAAACACCATTCCAGAGAGAGAATGGGGAGATTTACCTAGAATAGATTTATTGTACTCCTAGATAGATATGGGTTCAAAAGTGGGATCCAACATTGAATAATTCGTTAGGGGGAGTCCCAAAACCACTGACTCTTGAATATCATTTTAGCATCATCACCAGAGTTAAAGAAAAACTTGATCCATCCTTTTCTCAAAATATGGAAGGATAGTGTGTAGCGAAGGGTATGTATCTAGTGATTCAAAATCCAATCCCCCACTCTTTAAAAAAAATTCCTTTCTCTCGAACAAAAACCAACTAGGGTTTTACCTTCCAGATCCATCACATGTATAGGGTTCAATTCCTTTCCAATCACTACTTTAATTTTATCACTCTGCTCTTTTATCAGTTAATGTTTCCACTTAATGGGGTCTTCTTGATACTAGTTTGGAGCACGACTTTGGATATTTTCCAGATCTAAAATGTCACCAATAAACCCATGTTTCAACTCTTAAGTGGAAGACTAATCACATCTACCTCTAGTTCCTTCTTTTGTTGGATCAAAGAAGAAGGAATGGCTAAAATAATTTATCCAAACCTCGAGGGAGGTTCCATTCAAGTTCCAAGAGGAATTTTCCTCAATATTCACCTCTTTTGTGTATATATCAAGCCTATTTTGAGATATAGAAGGATGAGGGTTGAGTTTAATTTTATATATATCACTAAGGAAGGGAGCATGGCAATGTAGCTCCTCCAAGACCCCAACAATATCGCCTGATCCACTTAAACTATTGGATTGGGTTGAATTATCCAATACCTTAGCCACTGTTTGTGGATTTTCCATGTGGGAATTTCCTTTACAATTTTTGTCTAACCTTGGACCCACTAGTGCACTCCTCTCACAAATTGATCGTCACCCCTCTAAGGTCAACTCTTGGTGAGGTTGTGTGAAGGGAACAGATGTTGGGATGATTAGTTACTAGACCTATTTCCTTTGCATGCATTCGATCTATAGATATGACACCTTTATTAATGTCACCACTTAATTGCTTCATCTATGTACTGAAGGTGTAGGAACACTTCCAAATTTTAATGAGTTCCTAATGTGACCTAAATACTACTTGTGAGGACAACAAATCCACTTCCCCTTCATCAAAATATACCAGCTCCTCCTCGGGGCCCATATGGGGATAACTAGGACAAAAAACTACCTTTTATTGGCCCTCTTCCCAACAGATCGTTAATCCAAAAACCTAAGATGTTACATTCTATAGAAACCATCATGCTCCCAAGTACAAATTATATATTGTATTTTATAACCATAAATTATATATCATTTTCTAACAAATTAAATGTAATAATGAATTATACAAATTATGTATTATACAATATATCTATATTCTTATATATTTAGTTTTTAATATTATTAAAATTATGATTTTAGTTGTTGTTTGTGTTGTTACCTCTTAACTTTACACTAACCCAACTTACTTGAAAACAATCATTAAGTGATAAGTTACTTACCTATCAAGATACACTAACCTTCACTATATAATACTTCTAAGTTAATATGACATGGCATGTGCTTAGTCTAACATGCAATATGATTTTACTCTCTTAATATTTTCCTAAGGAAGCCTATTTTAGATCCCAAATTTTACTATAATGATGCTATGTAAGAAATTCAAGTGATAAGGTTATCAATCAACAAACTGATGATATGGCATAAACCAACCTTATGAAATAATTATGTTCAACTATATCATAATGAAGTGGCCTTTAAATACCTTCATTTGCACTAGTCACTTTTGCTAAGCATGAGAAAAGGAAAAGGGAAACGAGGTGACAGGGGGGAAGTGAGACAACCTTGACCATCCATTGATTGTGAGTGTAATTTTGGAAGTTTTCATGACGGAACCAACTAAAAGACAAACTTCTTTTGTGAAATTATTCCTTGTGATAGTTCTTTTTGTCCTCTTTTGATGAATGATTAGATCTCAATGGATGCTCCTATTAAAGGATATCATATTTTTTCCTAAACTATTAACCCTAAGAAATTTTTAAGTGTAGTTAATGTTTATTTTAATGAAGGAATTGTAGGCCCCCAAATTTCCCAAGCCTCTAATTCCATTCCCCTTATTGTTTGTAACACTAAATGTTTACCCTTAATCCTAACCTATTATCCATAATTTGTAGAAACATTGAACCTAGGATCTTAGGGAGTTGATCCTCTAAATAATATTGTAGCAGGAATTTATTCCTTACTACAAGGAAGGAATGGCTACCTGCCATATATAGAATGGAAGGATAGGGTTCTTGGTGGTTATGCAAGAAAAACAAAACAGAAAGGAAATAAAGAACATAAAAGAAAGAAATGGAAACCCCTCTGCACACAAGGTTATGGGTTTAGATCCAATACCCTGCATACAACTTGTTAGAAAACCTGCAAAAAAACAATGGAGACCTGCAAGAACATGTAAGGCCATGAAACATGCAAGCAAAGATAGGTTAGAAAAAACTAAGCAAACAAGACAAAACAAACATTATACCTTCAATGGGTGGAGATGGGCCACCATGCCCTAGCTTGGAGAAGCACCTCTCTTGAGAATGAGGGGAGAGATGGCTCAAGGGGAAGATGGATGAGAGGGAGAGTGAATGGCTTGAGAGGCAAAATGGTCTCAAGGCACTCACTCGGGAAGCATAACAGTATGCAAGGAAGGAATGTCTTGAGAGTGACCCCCACCCCTCTATTTATAGATTTTTTAGGGTTCTAAGCCCCTGGTAAGGGCTTTAGCCCCTTTTTTAGGATTTTAGCCCCTTTCACTCAAACTTTATCTCTTTTTAGGGTTTTAGGCTCCTTTGAGGGGTTTTAGCCCCTTTTTGGAGGCTTTAGCCTCTATGAGAGCTATTTAGGCTCTTTTTAGGGGTTTTTAAGCCCTTCTTCATGTTTTTCAGCCTTCTTGAGGGTGTGGGGGTCAAATGAGGTCAAATGAGGGTTGTGCATGGGTGTCCTTGGGTGGTGTACGCCATGTAGAGCTGAGTGAGGGATTATTTGGGTTAACCGATTGCCCCCTGATGTGTGAGGGCAAGAGCTCATCGTATGGCTGACGGACATCATAGGATTTTCTACAGAGAGGTGGTGCTTCCTGGGCTGGGGCATGGTGGCTTTTGTTTTTTTTATTAATATGGTTCCCATCAATGGATGAGATACAAATAATGTGTGACATGTATATGCACGAAGCAAGCATTCCCATGCTCATAACAATGTCGAAATAATAATATGATCTATGCTCTATAATACAAGAGACGATCATATACAACTGATGATACATAGTGTTTGCCTCAATGAGAGGCTGAATACAATACTGATATGAAGAACTGCTACATTGGACCCATGACATTGTCATGGAATGCTATATCTTCATGATTGATAGCCTGCTGGATCTAGAATGGTACATAGATGTATGGACTTACTGATTGAGAGTCAGAGTCTCTGTGGTACAAGTATGCTGCATCAATCATAAATCTATATAGAAGCACTACTGGGGCTTCTGAACACTGTCTCCAACGCAACCTGGAAATCATAAGGGACATAACCTATTTAGGTCCCTCGAATAGACTCTTCAATGTGCTAGAGGTAGGTGACATCTGGGGTCTTTGACCAAATACTGCACGGACCAAAACCCTATATGAATCTCAATGGTGCGATGATGTAGTTGGAGTTGAGCACATGAGAAACAACCATCCCGAGAGGCATTAAGGACTCCTCTCAAGTGGTCCAAGGAACTCATCAATGAGGTTAATGAAACCAAGATACAAGGACCTCTGGGTCTATCCTCTAGAATATGTGTGTTGTCGTCGACATAGGGAGACCTGCCCCTGGTCAAGGAAATGGTGTTTCCTTCACCAGAAGCGCGAGGGAGATAACTGAAAGATGTGATACAATCTATGGATTGACCCAGTGAATGGGGGGGGGGAGGGAAAGAGTTGAACAGGGGCAGAGGGAGTGTAGTAGACTCAAAATTCATTTGTTCAGAGTATGACGGCAGGGTGGACCACGCAACAAATAAAATTGACTCATGGGAATGGGATCATAGCTGTAATACCAGGAATGTCACTGTAGATGGGAAATGCTTGGGGGAGGTAAACACTTTTGATATTGATGGGATCCAAGAAATACACATTGTAGAGTACTATGAACAAAAGCAACGCAAAGTGGGAATGCTGCCAAACTGTTTTATGTGGGGTGGTGTCTAGAGACACCGTTGTGGTATGATCTCGTGGATTTTTTACGAGCCCGAGAAAGTAAATGCTCGATGGTGCTTTCAATTTTAGAGAGCCTGAAAGCACGACTAAGACTCCAGTGGGGGCTCTTTTTCATTGGTAGTCTCATGTGCCCGAAAAAGGATAAAAGTATACATAGGAGAGCTATCCCATCATGTAGGGGATGAGAGACTTCTTTACCATTGATAGTCCAATCAGGCCAGAAAAGGTTAAAACTATACCGACTAGACGGTCATTCAGATACTTTTACGAGCATGAACGAAACCAAGTTTTCTCGGCAATATTTTCTTGATGAGAAGGCTGGAAAAGAGCTTAATGACAACCCATATTGAGCTTTCTCACAAAGTGCGGCCCCTCTACCCGAGAAAGCATAAAATTATGCAGAGGGAAATGGTCTTGGCTTGAATGTGCCAAGGTGGTCCTTTTCATTTAATGGTTTACATAGTTTGCAAAGGAGATAAATGAGACGATGTAGATTCCCTTTCCTATACTTTAATGAGCGGTAAAGGAAGCAGCTATGCTTGGTAATCTTTTCATTCTTTTAGGAGTCAGAAAAAAGCTTAAAAGAAACTCTAGTATGGTCAACTGATTGTGGTGGCACATGCGGTGCCCCATGTCGGGACAGTGGACAGTGGTACAAAGGTCATCTGTGAAGTATGGACAGAATAGGTGGCTCTTAAACATACCAATACATGCATGAGATAGATCGTGGCAGAGGCACGCGAGTCGGTGCGGCAGAGGCATGCAAACCGAGGTGGCTCTCGGACAAAGGTCAGGAGAGTTGTGTGTGAATTATGGTGGAAGGACTTGACTATATGTGATGTGAGTGCAAGTATGGAGGCAGTTATATGCCAAAAGCATGCAAAGGAAATGATCCATTATCTGAACAATGGTTTGTATATCCACATAAGGTGCAGTGAACGAAGTAGACAACTATGTGTTTAAAAATAAAAATGATGTTCCTTACGGGTGGTGGCCCGAGAACCTGCATGAGTGGCAGAAGGAAAGTGTGATGCAAGCACAGGTCTGCAGACACTTGCATCACCATGCTGTGGCTCATAAATCGAGGTAAATTCTAGGGAGAGGTCCCAAAATTTGTTTGTTAAACATGAGACGATGGTCTCATAAGGAGATAGAAATTTGGGCCCGAAGGTGTGAGAGGTGTCTTGAATAGGTTCCGGGTGATTTTGGATTAGCAGCTAATGGTGTTGCTTTGACTTGCATTGAAAAACAAGAAAAGAAAATCAAGTGACTCATTGGTGATGTTAAGCGTAAAATATCTTGAGCTAGAGCCCGTTGCGGGGGTTCTCTAAGAGTTGTCCATCAGATTCAATAAGGGTGTATGCCCCTTTTCTGAGGCAATGGTGTATGACATATGGGCCATACCACATTGACTCAAACTTGCCTTTGCCCAACTTATCGTTGGGTTGGTCATAGACTAGAACCATATAGCCTTCACTGAAGGTGTGAGGGTGGACATGGGAGTCATAGTGGGCCTTTGACCGTTTTTTCGCTGCTTCAATGGCTTGGAGGGCAGCTCAACGGTCTTCTATGGGTTGCTTGAGTTGGAGGAGTCTCTCTTCTAAAGATGAAGTATCAGGAAGGAGTTCTACCGCGAAGTGGAGGGATGGGATTTGTCACTCTATATGGAGTACTGATTCAACGCCATGTACTAGGTGGAAAGGGGTGAAACCAGTTGCGGTTTTTGTGGATGTACGATAATCCCATAAGGCGAAGAATAGCATATGATGCTAGTTGGTTTTATGGTTTCCCACCATCCTTTCGAGCATTGTTTTGATGATTTTGTTTGACTGATTCAACTTGGCCATTTCCATGGGGTAGTAGGAAGATGAGTACTGGTGTTAAAATTTCAACATGGTTGACAACTCAGCCCAAACAACATCTTGAAAGTGTGTTCCATGGTCTGAGACCAATTGTTTAGGAACACTGAATCGTGAAATGACATGGCTGAAGAAGAAGCGTGCTGTTGTTTCACTTTTGCAATGGAATGTGGGCATGGCCTCAGCCCACTTAGTGAAGTAATCGACTACCATAATGATGTATTTATGACAGTTGGCTAAGACAGGGTTGAATGTCATGAAGTCAATTTCCCATTTGAAGAAGGGCCCGACTGTTACTATGGGGTGTAATGGTGCTGGACGGGTTCTTGCCTTTGGGGCAAAGAGCTGACAGCTACAACAATGCTTGACTGCCTCTATGCAATCAGCAAATATGGAAGGCCAGAATTAGTCGGCACATAAAATATTCTGGGTGGTTTCCAGACCTGAAAGGTGGCCACGACAGGCTCCACTATGATAGTCGTTGAGGATGGTCTCGGCCTTGTCACGGGTGAGGCAATGACATAGGATGGTATCAATGCCTTGATGATATAGAACATATCCAATCAATAGGTGGCGAATGGCTTGATGTCGAATGTGTCTCCTATCATAATGGTTTAAGTGTGCTGCAAACTTCTATGTTCATAAGTATAGAAGGATGTCCCCATACCATGGATCTTCCGTGGACATGACGAATAGGAAATCATCAGGGAGATCATCCTTGGGAGGTGATGACATGGTTAATGGGGGTAGATTGGTCATGAGCATGGCCAGCGTGAGTGCCTTTGTGCTTTTTGGGGAAACAAACTCTAAGTTGAATTCTTGGAGGATGACTACCCACTTAGCTGCTCGACCTTATAGAAGGCAGCGACTTAAGAGGTACCACATTGGGTTTGAATCAGCCACTACATGAGTATGGTTTGTGATGATGTAATGGCACAACCTTTGAGCCGAGAAGATGACGGTGAGGACCAATTTCTCCTCGAGTGAATATCGTAGTGGGGGTCCTGTTAGCTTCTAACTGATGTAGTAAATCACATGCTCATAGTGAGTATCATCTTCTTAGACCAAGACTCCAGCAATGGCGTTTTTCAAGGCTGACACAGAGAAAGAAGTCTCAAGTGAAGTCTGGTGGTGAGAGTAATGGTGTAGAAGCCAAGGCTTGCTTGAGTGCATCAAATGATTCTTGTGCTTGCTGATCCAAAACAAAGGGGATTTTTGTGCAGAGCAGGCCAATGAATCCGTAAGCTTTTGTTGCATACTCCGGTACAAAGCGGCGAAGGAAGTTGGCCTTGCCTTGGAGGCTTTGTAGTTGGTGCTGAGTTTTGGGGGAAGGAAGATCAAGGATATCCTTAAATTTGAGGGGATCTACCATTATTCCTTTGTGGGATACGATAAAGCCGAGGATATGGCCTGTTGGGACACAGAAAATGCACTTGAGGGGATTCAGGCGAATTTTGTACTTATGGCAATGTAAAAAGACTTTCCACAAGTCATTTATATGTTGTGCTTGTTTTGGTGATCAAGTGGTAAGGTTGTCCAGGTAGACCAAGATGATGTGAATTAGGTCATGGAAACAATATGTCATGGTGCGCTGGAAGGTGGCTCCAGCATTTTTCATTCCAAAGGGCATGACTCGATATGTGAATGTGCTCCACGGGGTTGTGAATGCAGTCTTGTAACGTTCTTCTTTCCAGATCTGAATTTGGTTATATCCAGAAAATCTATCCATGAAGGAAAAGACCTCATGTCCAACGCATGCATCAATAATCTGATTGATGAAGGGTGTTGGGAAGTTGTCTTTGGGACACGCCCCATTGATATCGTGGAATTTTGTGCAAATGCGGAGGGTACCCTATTTTTTATTCACAAGAATAGGATTAGAAACCCAAGTGGTGTACGCAATGGGGTAAATGAAGCCAGTTGTGCGCAGCTTCTCTATCTCGGCTTTGACCGTGGCTGCTTTGGAAGGATGGATAGGTCGTTGCTTTTGGCGTATGGGGGCCACATTGGGCCATGTGTTGATGTGGTGTTCCATGATGGATGGATCCAACCCAAGAATTTCAGTGTAAGACTAGGCAAAGATGTCGCAGAATTTTTGGAAGAGAGCTTTGCAGCCAGTGACTTCTTCTAGGGAGCAGGATGCCCCCAACATGATTTCTTCAACAACCTAGGGGTTGGTTGAGATGTTGATTTTGATGGTTGGCGAGATGTTGGCCATGTTCCCTTCTTCAAAGGAATTTGGTGATGGAATTGGGTTTTTGAACCAGTCGACTTTCCCATGAATGAAATCTTTGGTTTCCACGGAAAACTGGTCAGACTGCGACACAAGTTCTTTGAGGACGAATAACGAGTGATGGTGCATGTCGTCCCATGGGTATTTCGGGGTGGTTAAGGCTTCAAGTATCTCCTCGTCATTGTGGAAGCAACGAAGAGACAGTTCTAATAGACCGTCGTTGGTGGTGTAGGCCATGTAGAGCTGAGTGAGGGATTTGGGTATGGTCGCTAGTTCTATAGCAGGGATTTATCCCTTGCTACAGGGCAGGAACGGCTACCTTCCATCTATAGGATGGAAGGATAGGGTTCCTGGTGGTGGATGCAAGGAAAAACAAATAGAATAGGAAACAAAATGAAAGAACATAAAAGAAAGAAATGGAAGAAACCCCTCTGCAAACAAGGTTAGGGTTTAAAATCCAAGGCCCTGCATACAACTTGTTAGAAAACTTGAAAAACCTGCAAGCAAATATATGTTAGAAAAAACTGAAATAAACACAACAAACCAGAAAATATACCTTCTTTTGGTGGAAATGGGCCACCATGCCCTAGCTTGGAGAAGCACCTCTCTTGAGAATGGGGGAGCTATGGCTCAATGGAGTAATGGAGGAGAAGGAGGGTGAATGGCTTGAGAGGAAAATGGTCTCAAGGAACTCATTCGGGAAGCATAACAGTATGTAAGGAAGGAATGTTTTGAGAGTGAACCCCACCCCTCTATTTATAGTTTTTTTAGGGTTCTAAGCCCCTGGTCAGGGCTTTAGCCCATTTTTTGGGATTTTAGACCCTTTCGCTCAATCTTTAGCTCCTTTTAGGGTTTTAGGCTTCTTTTAGGGGTTTTAGCCCCGTTTTAGAGGCTTTAGCCCCTATGATAGCTATTCAAGCTCTTTTTAGGGGTTTTTAAGCCCTTTTTCATGTTTTTAATCCTTCTTGAGGGTGTGGGGGTCAAATGGGGTCAAACGAGGGTCGTGCATGGGTGTCCTTGGGTGGTCTAGGCCATGTAGAGCTGAATGAGGGATTCTTTGGGTGAACAGATTGCCCCCTGATGTGTGAGGGCAGGAGCTCATCATATGGTTGACGAACATCATAGGATTTTCNTTCCTGGGTTGGGGCATGGTGGCTTTTGGTTTTTGTATTAATATGGTTCCCATCAATGGGTGAGATACAAATAATGTGTGACATGTATATGGATGAGGTGGACATTCCCATGCTCGTAACAATGTCAAAATAATAATGTGATCTATGTTCTATAATACAAGAGCGGATCATATACAACTGATGATGCATAGTGGTTGCCTCAATGAGAGTCTAAATACAATACTGATCTGAAGAACTGCTACATTGGACCCATGGCATTCTCATGGAATGCTATATCTTCATGACTGATAACCTGCTGGATTTGGAATGGTACATAGTTGTATGGACTTACTGATTGAGAGTCATAGTTTCTGTGGTACAAGTATGCTACATCAATCATAAATCTATATTGAAGCACTGCTAGGGCTTCTGAAAACTGTCTCCAACACAACCCAGAAATCATAAGGGACATAGCCTGTTTAGGTCCCTTGAATAGACTCATCAATGTGCTAGATTCAGGTGACATATGGGGCCTTCAACCAAGTACTACACGGACCAAACCCTATACAAATATCAATGTTGTGATGATGTAGTTGGAGTCGAGCACGTGAGAAACAACCATCTCGAGAGGCACTAAGGACTCCTCTCAAGTGGTCCAAGGAAATCATCAATGAGATTAATGAAACCAAGATACAAGGACCTTTGGGTCTATCCTTTGGAATATGTGTGTTGTCATCGACAGAGGGAGACCTGCCCCAGGTCAAGGAAATGGTGTTTCCTTGACCAGAAGCACAAGGGAGATAACCGAAAGATGCGAGACAATCCGTGGACTAATCCACTGAATGGAGGGGGGAGGGAAAGTGTTTAACAGGGGCAGAGGGAGTGTAGTAGACTCAAACTTGCTTTGTTCAGAGTATGACGGCAAGGCGGACTAGGCAACAAATGAAACTAACTCATGGGAATGGGATCATGGCTGTAATACTGGGAATGTCACTGTAGATGGGAAATACTTGGGAGAGGTAGACACTTTTGATATTGATGGGATCCAAGGAAGACACATTGTAGAGTACTCTGAACAAAGGCGACACAAAGTGGGAATGCTGCCAAACTATTTTCTATGTGGTGGTGTCTAGAGACACCATTGTGGTACGATCTAGTGGATTTTTGGTGAGCCCGAGAAAGTAAATGCTTGATGGTGCTTTCAATTTTAGAGAGTCTAAAAGCACGAAGAAGACTCCACTGGGGGATCTTTTTCATGGGTAGTCCCCTATAACCGAAAAAGGACAAAAGTATACATAGGAGAGCTCACCCATCCTTTTTTAGGGGATGAGAGACTTATTTATGATTGGTAGTCCAGTCAGGACAGAAAATTTTAAATAGTATACTGACTGGACAGTCATTCAGATACTTTTACGAGCATGAATGAAACCAAGTTTGGTCGGAAATCTTTTCTTGCTGAGAAGGTTGGAAAAGAGCTTAATGACAACCCGTGGTGAGCTTTTTTGTAAAGTTCGGCCCCTCTTCCCGAGAAAGCATAAAAGTATGCAGAGGGGAATACTCTTGGCTTGAATATTCCAAGGTGTTCCTTTTCATTTGATGGTCTACATAGTCTGTAAAAGGATATAAACGAGACGATGTAGACGCCCTTTCCTATACTTTAACGAGCGGGAAAGGAAGTAACTACACTCTGCAATATTTTCATTCTTTCAGGAGTTAAAAAAGAGCTTAAAAGAAACTCTATTATGGTCAACCAAACTGTGGTGGCATAGGCAGTACCCCATGTCGGGACGGTGGACAGTGGTCCATAGGTCATCCGCGTAGTATGGACGGAGTAGGTGGATCTTAAACATACCAATAGATGCACTGGATAGATCACAGCAGAGGCACAAAAACCGTGGTAGCTCTCGGACATAGGTAAGGAGAGTCATGTGTGAATTGTGGTGGATGGAATTGACTTCATGTGATGTGAGTGCAATTCTGGAGGTAGTTATATGCCAAATACATGCAAAGGAAATGATTTGTCTTCCGGACGATGGTCTGGATATCTGTATAAGGTGCGGTGGATGGAGTAGACAAATATGTGTTAAAAATCAAAATGATATTCCTTAACGGGCAGTGGTCCGAGAACCCGCATGAGTAGCAGTAGGAAAGTATGTTGCAAGTACAGGTCTACAGACACTTGCATCACCATGATGTGGCTCGTAAATCGAGGTAACTTCTGGGGAGCAGTCCCAAAATTTGTTTGTTAAACACGAGATGATGGTATCATCAGGAAAGAGGGTGGAAATTTGAGTCCGAAGGTGTGAGAGGTGTATCGAATAGGTTTCAGGTGACTTTGGATTAGCAGCTAATGGTGCTGCCCCTGACTTGTGGAAAAAACATTGAAAAAGAAGAAAAGAAGAAAAACTACGCTATAAGGGACTCATAGTGGTGGTATCAGGCATAGACTCTCTTGAGGTAGAACCTGTTACGCGGCTTCTTGAAGAGGTGACCATTTGAGTCAGCGAAGAGGTATGCCCCCTTGCCGAGACAAAGGTCATTAGCAAGGCAGGGTGACAGAATCTATTTTTTTATGGGAAGAAATGATTCCACACTATGGTTTAAAGGGAATGGGGTAAAACCAGAGGCGGTCTTACAGATCTCTCTGTCATCGCATAAGTGGTGCTGAGATAGATCAGGTGGATCTTCCATAGCCAATTAGATGGAAGGGAAAATGGTGCTAGAGATCATGTAACTGGTATTGGTTGTGGTTTTTGTGGCCTTTCCCATAGTCTCTGTTGGAGGAAGAGGGGCAAGCCTGGAGACAGGACGAGTCTTTGATGGACCTGGAGGTAGGTGCAACATCATCTCAATTGGATGGACATGAGTCAACACATCCTGGGGCCTTAGAGGTAGGGTAGGTGGTTCAAGGTACCACACAGGATCTCCCAGTGTGAAATCTTGTAGATTGCGAGTTGCCAAGACAGACTTACTAACGATCTTGGATGGTAGGAAAAGGAATGGAAAAGGAAAAGGAAAAGGAAAAGGATCGCGTTGATCGAGAATGAACCCCAATGTTTCCCTGGTAAGTGAGGTTGAGGTTACAACTGAGGTTGCGGCTGTGGCTGGGGAAACAATGGAAGATACAGGTCTGATGGACCGTAAGTGATGGTGGACACAAGAGGGTCTATAGAACCAGACATCTTGTAAATGGACATGGTGTCAGAAGGAGGTGGGGGGTGAACTTCTTTGATTAGAGTGATCTCAGATTCAAGGGAATGTTGATGAAGGTTGGCTAAAGCCATTCAGAACTCGAGAAAGTCTTGGCAGTGGTGGGAATAGTGTCCATACAATCTGCAAAGGGCGCAAGCATGGTTTGTTCTTAATGATTTGTTTCTAACTATTGGCGCACTTGGAAGTTCAACCACAGGGAGGTTTTTCGTTATATCCATGGCATCCAAATGTGCACAAATTATGGTAATATCAAGGCAGTTCTGAGTTGGATGGCCCTGTTCTTCACAGACGGCGCAAGGAGGGATCTATCGAGGTTCAATGTTAGCTTTCGCATTCTTTCACCTCGCCCTTTTTGGGTGAGGCGGTGAGGGTGCGGGTGCGGTGGTTGGTTTTTGTGAGCCGGGTGGAGGATGAGACTCGACCGCAATGGGTTGCATGGGGGTTAAGATTACCTTGGGAATTGGTGGTTGAGTTGGTGGATCAAGATACCACATGGGAATTCCCAATGTAAATTTGGGTAAGTTTAAGGTGGCCATTACTGGCTTTCTCATGACACCAGGCGGGGGAAAGAGGAAGGGAATTGTGTGGACTGGAGAGGAGCCCAGATAAATCCATGATGGTTGTATGTGGGGATGAGATTATGGCTGCAGATGTGTGTAATGCTACAGCTACGGATGATGTTGTGGATGTTGTTGATGTTGCAAGTGTGGACAGTGTTGTGGTTGCAGTTGGGGCTGCGACTACAGTTGTTGTTTGGGTGCAGTGGTGCTGGATGAAAGCATGCACAAGTCCATAGTCTCGTTTGGTGTCGGTGGTGGTGAAACTAAGGGTAAAGAAGCCGTCATGGTGGTATTTTCAAACAACCCAGGGCTCACATTCAACAATGGGGAGGATGGTATGTTGTCAACCATGGTGTTGACCGCAGGGATAACATTGGCATGTGTGGTCATCCCTTGCGGATCAATGGTGTTGTTCATAGGGATAACGTTGGTGGGTGCCATTAGCCCTTGCAGATCGTGATAAGTCAGTTGGTCAAATGTCACTATTTTCCTTTGTGGGGGAACATCATGAGACGAAAGATAGTTGATGCTATAGCTCTCATGGCATACATATAACTTATTCCAAGGAGAAGTTTATAGTCTAGTTGAGCATTGACAACCTCTATGTCAATCAGAATTGTCTTCCTGGCTAATGTGATGAGGACATGGGGGAGGATTCCTTGGGATTTAGTGGGATGGCCATTATAATCCTATAGAGTTGTGGAGGATGGTTGCAGAATTGGGGATCCAATTTTCTACCAGACTAGGGTAGACATAACGCACGTGGATGCCCCCTCATCCACTATGCATTGATAAAGGACCAAATTCAGGATAGACACCGATATTTGAAAGGAAATGGTTGATGGTATTCGTGGTTCTCCATTCCCTATGTTGAATGTGATCAACTTGGAGTCAGAGGGGTCTATGGCCCCAAGGGCTGTTAGTAAGGATTTCTGCTACGTTGGGCAATTTTTGAGTACCTTAAGAGCAGACATGGTGGTAGGTGTTTGGGCCAAATCATCCACTATCCTGTAGCTGACAGCAACTCTAGCCGTGGAATTATTGGAAACCCGATGTATGGGGGGGTGCAGGAAAGGGGGTAACTGAATAGGTGCATTGACTGTTTTAGACGTAGATGTTATTGATGTCTCAGTGGGTTTGGTGTTGGTTCCGTACTGATTTCATTTTGTTTGTAGATTGACCTCTTCAGTTGTCATGGCTAGCAGGTGGTGGACACCTATTTCTAGTGTGGGAGGTGCCCCTGGAGCGTTGGGATTGGGTTTGGGAGGGGTGTGGTTGCCACCAATCCTTGGACTAGTAATGGGTTTTGGATCACCATAGGAGGAGGTCCTTGTGGTTCTGAGTTGGGTTGGGATTGGTCCATTGTATTGGTGGCATGATGAACCTTATTTCTAATGGCTTGTTTAGTGTGACCCATGAAGGAACACTCGAATGTGTAATTCCCGTAGAACTTGCATAATGTGCACGATTGGTTTGTCCGCAATGGATCGTTGCGTCTCGGTGCATTTAGTTGTTGAGGATTTTGGGCTGGCCAGTTCACCGTGGCACTGTTGGGAGTATTTGGTTGTTGAGTGCCTCCCTACGGTTGATTGTTGCCTTGGTTCCGGGGTCGGTTATTCCTGGTTGCCCTTGTTAGTTATTGGTGGCTGGCTTGTTGGGACAGTTTTCTTGTGTGAACACTTATACCAATGGAGTAGGTGGAGTAGGGGAAGGGGCTTGAACAACCTATACCGGTGGTGTATAGTAGATTTGGGTGGGTGTTGGTGCCACAAATGTGGGCATTTGTCCTGCGTATTGTTTTGTTGTCCAAGCCAAGGCTTGAGCCTGCTGCGGTGGCGCAGGTTGTGCGTAAGAAGTTGTGGCTCTGGACTGGGACATCATTCTTGCATAGTTCAGAGTTTGGTTTTGGTAGGAAACACTAGCAGTGTTGCTTGGTTATGGTGGTATTGTAGGTGGTGTCAGACGGTGATGTGGTTGGTGAGAGACAGAACCTACGATGCCATCTGCAGCATGGGATGTCCCCGGTGCATCCTGGTAGGAAGTTCCCACATGGGGAGAATTTGGAATGATGGTGTAAAGGTATCCAGACTATGCATAGATCAGATCAAACTGCTAGGCTTTCAATATGGCCTCCTCTTTAGATTGGGGACGTTAAGATGCGACGTGTTTTGCTATAGGTGGGAGAAAAGTTTTAAGGAACCAATCCAGGAAGAGCCTGTCATCAAGTTGGATCTTACACAAACTATGACATCACTGCCACTCATGGATGTGGTCAGTTATGTGGGTAGCGGTATTCTGGCGGCAAGATAACAAGATCTCCACTCGTTCCTCATATCTGACGGGGATTTGGAAATATTGCAAGAACATGAAAGCCAGGGAGTTGAAATATGGGTACTTGGCTTGTGGTAGCTCAATGTACCACTTGGATGCAACACCTGTGAGGGTGCGTTGGAATAGTCTTATCCTGATCAAATAATCTATGATGCACTTTGATGAGCACCATAGATGAAACATCATGATGTGGTTTTGGGGGCACTCCCCTTCCTTTCCTTCAAACTTGGGAATGTCTGAGGGAAGTTTGGTTGGCATGGGAGGCCAAAATGTTTGATGGCGGATAGGTTCATTTGTTAATTGATCCAAATTTGGCAAGTTGAGATGTGCCATGAAAGGAAGGTTTTCCCTAGGTTGATGTGAGATGGGACATCCATGGTGGTGGGGTTTTCCAAGGTGCATGATGCACCTACATAAATGGGGGTACTTTTGGCACCATTGTGGATGGGCTAGTGCCCCCAAGTGTGGTGGGAGGGACAATGTGGGTGGAAGGGCCACTACCACCATGTATGATAGGATGGGTAGTGTAGGTGGAAAGGCCACTTCCCCCATGTGTTGCAGGTGGGACAGCTTGGCTGGTCAATATGGGTGGTGGTAGTTGGCTTATGATGGTTTGCATAATCGTACTGGGGCCACTTGTAGGGTTGTTGGTGATAGTTTGTGGTGTGGACATGGGTCCCCTAGAAATTACTACACCGAAAAATGGATCCGAGTTTGCACCAACCATGGGGCTTGATGGTGCAGTGTGTAGATCTAGTTCAGACTGATATGGGTCTTAATCTGAATCAGAGGCTGTATGGCCTTCTGATGGTGTGGAAGTTCATCAAGAATGGTATCGACGATGTTGGTTTAATGACCCAAACTATGGTGGTTCGTCTATTAGACATGAGGAAGAGAGTGAGGGACCAATCGTGTCAAATTTGTATGTCAAAATTTTGGTAATGATTTTTGGACCCCGGTTTCAATGGCTTCCTATTGACTATAGGTGGTCACTCAGCCATCAATAATGCTAGAAGACAATGCTTGGATTTTTCCCCACGGGAGTTCTACTAAATCGGTGGGGGTCGTTGCCCATTTCGCTTGGCAATTCCTCTTAGTGACCAACTACTTTGGGGTTCCCGTGGTACTCCTCACAATGAGTTTCTGGGCTGATCCCAAGTACTTCCCAAAATTAAGGTAGTTAGGGACTTATGTACTCAAAGACTGCAAATGTTTAACTTAGTGTAAATTGTAAATTTTACTGGCTCACTTAGTGTCATAAACTAAGTTGGGTTGATTTATATGGTATCGTGTGTATGTCTTTTGTTTTTCTGTTATATCTAGTGACTACTTAAATGGTTTATGAATATTCTGCAGAGTTCATAACTTTGTGATGAAAGTAGTAAATAGTAATCATAAATTTGTAGACATGTACCATTTGTGATCCTGAACTATGGTAGCCTGACTAAGTGAATACCTTGCACCTATATTTCTCTTCAACCAGGAGAGGGTGTTGGGATCTCAACACAATGGGACTAAGCCCATCCGTAGATCCACAGGTCACCCTCCATATGCAAGGTTTGTCAACAAGGAGGACACTAAGCACTGTGAGAAGCCCTCCTTCTCAACCCCCTCTACTTTCCAAGTCACCTATTTTTAGTGGCTTCAAAAAATAATAGGTGAAGTGCCTATTACTATATGAGCTTCACCCTTCGTCTTATCCCAAAATACCCTGAAGGGTGGTGACTGGGTAGAGGAGGAAGGGCTAGGCAAGATGTTGATTTTAAGTAAATTTTAGTCAAGCTTTGTTCATTAATCCATTAATCATTGATTTACACTTTGATTTACATATTCTGTAAATGAAATGATCACAAACAGAAATAGAAACAGTTTTGATGGACAGAGGCAGTTAAGCCACACTGACAGTCCTTAACTTTTTTTTAAATTCAAACTCTAAGAGACAGATCGCACTTTTTGGGTCAAATGTGGTGAGCGGGTGGCCAAAGTTTCCCAAAAATAGGCGAGGGGGTTGCTTAGAATCTGTAGACATAAGCAGGCTAACTTATGGGTTGAATTCGCACCTTTCGGGCCTAAATGAGCGACCTGGTCACACCTTTCGGCCCGATACGTGTGATTTGGCCGAAAGAAAAAAAAACTTTTTTTTTCGTAGGTCGCACTTTTTGGGCTTAAATAGGCGACTCGGTCGCTCTTTTTGGCCCGATATGAGCGACCTAGCCCGAAAACTAAAAAAAATGAAAACCTGAGCTGTGAACGCTGATAGTAACTTGTACTGTGGCCGAACGGGCTTGGTTTGGACTTGAGGAGGCTTGACTGTGAACTAAAATGTAGAAAAACAAAGATCTAAGCTAGTTTTGACAGAAATTTAAACTAGGGAAAATAAAACTAAATTGCAAAAATAAAACCCACAGATCCTGTGGGATCGACCTGGTATGGTCACCAGTTCTATAGCAGGGATTTCTCCCTTACTACAAGGTAGGAATGGCTACCTTCCATCTATAGGATGGAAGGATAGGGTTCCTGGTGGTTATTCAATAAAAATGAAACAGAAAGGAAATAAAGAAAAGAAAAGAAAGAAATGGAAACCCCTTTGTACATACTAGTTATGGGTTTAGATCCAATACCCTGCATACAACTTGTTAGAAAACATACAAACAAACAATGGAGACTTGTAAGAACATGTTAGGCCATGAAACCTACAAGCAAAGATAGGTTAGAAAAAACTAATCAAACAAGACAAAACAAACATTATACCTTCAATGGGTGGAGATGTGCCACCATGCCCTAGCTTGGAGAAGCACCTCTCTTGATAATGGGGGGAGCTATGGTTCAATGGGAGGACAGATGAGAGGGAGAGTGAATGGCTTGAGAGGCAAAATGGTCTCAAGGCACTCACTCGGGAATCATAATAGTATGCAAGGAAGGAATGTCTTCAGAGTGACCCCCACCCCTCTATTTATATCTTTTTTAGGGTTCTATGCCCCTGGTCAAGGCTTTAGCCCCTTTTTTGGGATTTTAGCCCCTTTCGCTCAAACTTTAGCTCTTTTTAGAGTTTTAGGCTCCTTTGAGGGGTTTTAGCCCCTTTTTGGAGGATTTAGCCCCTATGAGAGCTATTTAGGATCCTTTTAGGGGTTTTTAAGCCCTTCTTCATGTTTTTAAGCCTTCTTGAGGGGGTGGGGGTCAAATGAGGGTCGTGCATGGGTGTCCTTGGGTGGTGCAGGCCATGTAGAGCTGAGTGAGGGATTTTTTGGGTTAACAAATGTAATGGAAACAACATTGACATGAGAAAATCTAAATATATTTTAAGACAACAGCCTAACCCTAACAGAGATAGTAAGGGAGTTGGAGGTGGCATACACTTATATATAGGGAAGGAAAACAACCATTATACTCTAGGTATGAAATCATTTTTAATTATAACATGAAAAAGAGAACAAAGACGAATTCAATTAAAAGTTCCAAACTATATCAAAAGGGTCCCTAGAAAAAGATAAATATGTTATCTCTTTGTATCAACATTAAGGATTTGGGAAGAATCACAAAACAACTTCCCTAAAATGTAGTCTCTTGATACAAACTATAATTTATCATGATTCATTATAAATTATTGTAGAGAAATATGAAAACAAGGGGAGTTGCGAAAGAAACAAGTCCCTTCCTTCTACCTTAAGAATTTTACAATGCAACAATTCTAAATCAATAATGAAGAATGAATATTTATTTCAAGCCTATTGGCTTCAATGTGAATTTGTATAGTTATGTTAGTTATTACTTTTCTAGCATTACTTCTCTATATTTGAGCACTGTATCATTTCAGTAAACTAGAAAACATAGGTTGTGTAACCCATCTTCTTGCACATGAAACCTACCCCATTTGAAACTAAAAAAATAATATTTTATGTATTATGAGTGTAGGTTGAACCATATTACATGTCTATAATGGAAATAGTTCCCTCATGGTAGAATAAATATTCACTAATCAGTGATAATGTATTAATCATGCATAGAAGCAATGGCTATGTTAATTCTCCTTCATTTTCAGTGTGAAGCAGTTTAGGCAAATTCTATTTAAAATGTCAAATGTAAACTACTATTGGATTGTGAGATGTATTTTTCCGAGTGCACATTGGTGTGAAAGTTTAAATACGTTCGATGGTCAATTGAATTAATCAATGTATGTCTTCAATATATTTAAAAATTAATGCAAAAGAGAAATATGATGTCAAATTGTCCTGCAACATGCTTTCCGAAGTTAATGCTTTGATTTTTAGGATTGACAATGGAAAGTAAAAATTAATGTAAAATAGATATTTGTTGTGGAATCGGCATACAACATGTTGGTTGAAGTTTCTTCTTTGATTCTTAAGATGGACAATGGCAAGAAAAAATTAATAGAGATAATATTTTATAATTATCTTTCCTATGATCTCCAATCAGGTATGCATCTCCAAAAATATGGAACGAATTTGTGGGAATTGTGATTAGTGATGAGCTAGAAAAGCTATAAGGATTGATAACAATGAATTTTTTTAATGAATAAAAAATGCATACAAATTTGAACGAAACACTCTCTGGAAAAACAATATCTGAAAAAGCACTATCTGGAAATGTTAGAAAAGTTTTAGGCTAAAACTAAGGAGATGAATCTACAACCAACATTGTTAGAAAGGGTATTTTTCATTTTATGTTGAAAGATGTAGCATCATATAAGTTGATTGTAGATTTACCTTGTTTCCTAATATAGTCAGGGTTGAAGCAATCGATTCCAATAGACCATCAACCTCCACCTAATAGATTGATTGTGCTGCACCAAGTCAGTAGTGAATGTCACTCTCTCGGCTTCTCCTATATGAGTAATTTGATAAAATGACAACAAATGTTCTTCTAAGTATAGCACATAGAGAACATCACTGAAGTAACCATGCTCCAAATAAATCCTACTGATTGATTTGGTCTAGATTTCGGAGTCATCTCGCATTCGAACTGTTGGGCCAACATTCTAATGCATGGAGGAGAAGATCTCTCTGGTGGAAACCATGTGTCTAGATGCCCCTGAATCAATGATGAAGGTTTAGGAACTAGAATTACCTGCTACTAGGAATTTCATTTCTCCTTTTTTTCTAAAATGGAGGTTCCATCTTTCTTTCTTGCGCCATCTAGGACAAGGATGTTGTTTTTCTCCAGCAGTTGTTCCATTAGGCCAATGGTTTTCTTCATGCATGATATTTCTGGATGCCATCCCTTGTGGAAATATGTGCATTTTTTTCTCTTTCTCTTTCTTGTCCTTATCCTTAGGAGGATTCGAACCCCCATCACCAGATTTGGGTTTACCAGATTTCCTCTTCTCTGGCTACTTTCAATTCTTTACCTTCTGCTTTCCCTTGGAGGAATTTGAAACACCCATGGCCAAAGCTTGATCCTTATATTTGATGGTGTCAATTTGATATACCTTGTATTTCTCATGGGTGAGGGATTCCATGAAGCTGGCTAGTGTTGGAATTTTCCAGTTTCGAAGTGTCAATTTGTCGAAATGAAAGGTGCTTACAAACACTAAAAATTATGGCCTCGACTTCAAAAGGATGGACAGTATCAAATGATATTCTTTCTTCTCAATACCACATTTCTTCAGCTTAAGCACTAGAGACTTGAACTTAGTGAAGAACTACTATATAATTTCAAAATGCGTTGGGCTCGGGCTTATGAGCTCGTTTTCAAGTTGATGTCCTCTTAATTCATCAGTTTTCCCAAAGAGTGATTCTAGTTTAACCCAAGCTTCATTTGGGGTTGTCAAGCTGTCTATAGGAAATAATAGCTCTCTTTAGATACTCAAGAATAGAAATCGATAGGACTCATCAATTCTATTGAATTACTTTGCTTTCTCTAAAGCAGAGTTTTGATCCACCTCTGTTCCCATGGTAACTCTGTAGAGACCCTTGGATCTCAATTGAATAACCATTTCTTCCTTCCAATCGAATAAATTGAAGGGGGTAAACAATATTTGGGTTTCTTCCATATATTCATGCGCTAATGGTGAGAAAATTCTTGAAAATCCTACAAAAAAACACTCAACTTTATCTAGAATTTCTCTAAAAAATGCATCTCAAGCGCTCGAGATTGATATGAAACTCACTAAAATACACTCAGATTTGATACCATGTGAGAATTTTTATTAAGAGAATGATCTGGTAGCCTTATAAAAACTCACAAATTGAATTAATTTCAAAAAATACAACAAAAAACGATGAAAGGAGAACAATTTTACCCAATAATGTGAACTAAAACTAGTTATTAGTAGACTGTCTAACATTTGAATATGCTAGTGATAGGTTTATATTACATATGAATTGGTTTGTGAGGCTTAGGAAGCCCAAAATGACTATACATGTGAAATTGGCCAGATTGGCCTCAATCCCCCCTAGGTGGGAAAACATCACTCCAACTCAGCCCAAATGGTCACAAATGGAGGTGTAGACATGGATGAAGTGACTTGGATAAATCATGACTCCTTGGAATTCGTGGGTGTGAAAAATAAGGTGAGTGAGAGGCTCTAGGTGGGCATTAATTGCTCAAAACAATCCAAAATTGGACTAAATCCACCCCCAACGCTCCTATTCAACCACAATGACCACATTCAATGAATGGGATTGCACCATCAATGAATGAGGGTGCACATGTGGATTTTTACTAGGTTGGAGTGCTCATGTAGGTATGAAAGCTCCAATTTAACTGGTTATTTTTCCCAATTAAGCTACCTAAGTCTAAACCATAGTGTATTAATGCACAATTGCAAATCAAATTGACTAGGGATTTAGACTAAGGTACTAAGGGGTTTGATTACTATTCTAACACCTTGGATTCCATCATTATTATTGGTGGGAATCCTCTCATCTATTAACGGTATACATCAATGACTAGTAATCAGATGGTGTTTAATTATGCGCGACATCAGCTCATTTATTCACATTATTTATATTCATAATAACGTTGGTTTGTATTGAATACCTTGGGAAATATAGGTATCATTAATCAATGCAATTCTTGAGTTGCACAAGATTAAAATTCCATGTCAAAGTACCATGAAGACTTGGATATTTTGCACTAATCAAAGTGCATGTATACATTTTTATAATATTTTCTTTTGACATGAATCCACTATGTATCGTTCGTGGCCATACTTTTTTACTATTGAGCATGGGTATACTTGCCTCAAGAAGATATTGTATATTTGGGTTACTTCCTTATTTGAATTGAAGTTGCTTTTCAACTCCTACGCTCAAGATCCTAATCCTTTACCATATTTCCCTCGTCACTAAAGAGTATCAGTATGAAGAGTATCAAAATAAAATAACTGCCAATGTATTTCATCCCTTAGCATAGCTTCAAACCTCAGACATTAGGGGGCATCTGTTAACAATAAAATTAACACCCTTGAGAGTGTTGGTCTAAAAACATATTTCTATTTCTCTTGCAGTGTGAAGAGCATAATTTTGGAACAATTGATAGATTCAATCTCTCATTTGACTACTTCTTGCATACATTAAAAAATGTTTAAAGACAAAAGTGTCTCTAAAGAGGCCAATTCCAGGACCACTTAAGGTCCAAAACCCAGTCACTATGACTCATATAGTGAAAAACATGCCTAACATGTGTATTAATTGTCTTGGAAATACTGAAAATCAAGTTCGATGCCTAAAAAACTAGGTAAAGTGGGTTTTTTGAAGAAAATAATAAAAAATATTCAAAAATATTAATCCCACATTCATGGTTAAGTGATTGGGTGCACAACCCCCAATGCTATTTAAGGAAGGCATATGAGGTGAATTGGAGCATACAAAATTGAGAGCAAAGGCATGCTAGAGGAATTGAGAACTAGAAATCAGTTTCTACTACAAAGTTTTTGGGCTTCAAAAGAATCGATGGTAGAGGAGTAGGTATAAGATATGGAGAAGGAAAGCACTTTCAAGGGTTGTAATCATTTCTCCATGTTCATATATTATGAATCAATTTAGTTTTATTCCCAGTTCTTGTTCAATGTTTTCCCTTCAAGTTTCATGTTGATGTAGAATTGGTAGGAAATTAGATCTAACTTATATTTCTTAAAGATAGTTTGGTAGTATAGTAGGAAGTATTTCTTGGTAATATTTGTAGGTTTGAAGGAGATACAAGGGGTTGTAATATCAACAATCAAGAAAATACATCAAACTTCATGGATATAAGAGGTTTTCTCATCCATTCCTTCACTTATTAAACTCCATGAAAGAAGGTTTAAGATCTTAGGATTATTGTGATAATTGGTTTGTTTTCTATCGATTGGGATTCACTCACCCCATATAAATAGGAGAGTAGGATATATATTCAGTTGTAGAATACTCCACTACCACAAGCAGTTCGGAATCATGGTAAACATAAAGGTGATGAATGTTCATGTGAAAGGAAATAGTAAAATACCAATCACGACATTATATTCCAACCTTTTATTGGTGGCTGCACCAACACACACCATATTGGTATGAACTAGGATGTGTGATGGGGAATATAGTACCCATGTAGTCGATGCAATATTTGGGAAGTTTTTGCTTGTGCCATCAACATAACCAACATATAATGTTAGATAAATATCTATATGATGATATCAAGGAAATATACCATGAGGATCCTCTTTGAAAAATATAAAACAATAAAGAGTAAAACCTTAAATTCAACGAACAAAGGGGTCTGGTAAGGTTTAAGCATAAAATTTCTTGAGGTACAACCGGTATGCGGGGTTCTTGAATATGTGAACTTAAAAATTGGAGAGGACATATTTCCTCTTTCAAATACATTATTTAACAACATATGATCCCTTCCACATGGACTCAAAATTTCCCTTTCCCAATATGTCATGATCTTGCTCGTAAATGAGGACAAGGTCTCCTTCCTTATAAGTACGAAAGTGGACATGATATTCGTAATGGAATTTTAATCCATTATATGCATATTTGATTATTTGGAGTGCCACATAGTTATCCTCATACGCTTATTTGTGGGTGATCAAGTGTTATCCTAGAGTAGTGGTCTCTCATAGAAGTTCAATAACAATGTGTAGGGGAAATATTTCACACTCAAATGGGAGAACCGTTTCCACTCCATGCATGAGGTGGAAAGGGGTGAATTCCATAATAGTTTTGGTTGATATGTGGTAGGCCCAGAAGGTTGGAAATATAATGTGATGTGATTTGGACTTGTGCTTAGCCATCATTTGTCGGAGCATGGTTTTTAGGATCTTCTTGACATCCTCAACTTGGCCATTTCTCTAAGGGTAATAGGAGGAGGAGAATTGGTGCTCCTAATTCAATAGGTATGACATATTTTAACACTCATATTTGAAGTTAGAGTCATGTTCATACATCAATTGATGAGGGACATTGAATCAAGAAATGGCATGGTTGAAAAATTAATGTGTTCTAGTTTGACCAGTAAAGTTAAATATTAGCATGACATTGGACCACCTAGTGAAGTATTTAATGGACACAATTATGTACTTAAATCAAGTGAATGATGTAGGATTTCATTCCATATAGTTAATATCCCATTTGCAGAAAGTTTCAATGGTGACCACTAGGTGAAGTGGATTCGGCAATGTTCTTTCTTTGGGGGGGGAAGGTTGGAAATTGTGGCAATCCTTAACTATCATGATGCAATTAGAAAATAAGGTTAGCCAAAAATAACTAATGCAGATGATTTTCTAGGAAATGGCCATCCTTGGGAGGTGACCATCGTAAAACTCGCTATAATAATCATTTCATACATGTGCATCCTCTTCAAGGGATATCATTTTCTGAGGCCTCTCGTTGGGATACAAAAATTGATATGACCCATTTATAAGGATCACAAAATTGGCACTAGTGACACATTCCATGATCTATTTCATTATTTTGTAATAAAATCCAATTTGTAAGAGGAGAGGCTAGGAAAAGGACCATGAAACCCTATCAAACTCCTTTGAGATATCAAGCTTGAGAACAAATGTTGGTGGGTTTCTAATATTAGTGTTGTAAATTTCCTCCTAAGC
The DNA here is from genome assembly GCA_001517045.1 of Pseudotsuga menziesii. Taxonomy (NCBI): domain Eukaryota; kingdom Viridiplantae; phylum Streptophyta; class Pinopsida; order Pinales; family Pinaceae; genus Pseudotsuga; species Pseudotsuga menziesii. The sequence goes on along the minus strand of LPNX010842547.1, from coordinate 184,120 downwards.
ACATCTAACAGTCTCATGAATATGCTTATTTTGCAAGAATCCAAATTGTTTGTTTGAGATTTCTATGGATAGAATAGGTTTTAGTCTCAAAGCTATTATCATGGATACCAATTTGTAAACCATTACACAAGGATATTGGTCTAAATTCCCCATAGTTTTTTGGGTGGTCAACTTTCGAGATGAGTGTTATGAATATTGAGTTCAAGTTTCATGGTACTTTCCATTCCCTTCTAATATATTCTACAACCTGAAGTAACTCAGAGACCAAGATATCAAAATAGGCTAAGAAGAATTTTATAGTCCACCCACCAGGTATTAGGTTTTGATATTTATGGAATGTCCTCAAAACTTAGAGTAATTCCTCCTATGAAATATATTTATAGAATTCATTTTTCATCTATTCATCTATTAATCTAGGTGAATTCCTTATTACCCTAATTAAGTGATTTGAATTACCCTGGTTCTTTTCTTCAAAGAGTCTATTGAAGTTCCTTACACCAAGGGCTACAACATCCCAAAACGTTTGCACATGCCTCCCTTCTTCATCAGTCGAATCCCATATGGTACTTTTAATATTTTGATAGGATGCGGATATATGAAAGAACTTTTTATTTTTTTTTCCCTACACCACCCATATATCCCTACTCTTCATTCTCTATTTCATTTCCTCCTCAAGAAATAGTTTATTTCAAGATATCTCCATCTAATTATTCTCCTTTAAAGCATCCTTGAAAAACTAGCAGTCCTTCAATTTCTTGGAATTGAACAACTAAGGCCTCCTCGATATCTCATAATTTTTTACCTTGTTATTGGTATATCCATTTGGCCCACACCGATACTATAGATTTAAGATATTTTAAAGAATTTACAAATTTCTTGTTGTTTGAGAGACCAATAATAGAGTCATAAGGTTTCCATCATTTTTCTCAATGGTTCCAAATTCATTTTCCAAAATCCATGTCAAGTTAGCTTTAAAATATTCCCTAGGCATATTAGAACAATCTTCTATTCCCAATATAATTGGAATTTTTTTGGAGAAACACATTCTGTCAACCTAGTTGTGAACCCTGCCAACCTATAAAAATATTTTATTATGAATAAGGACCTAGTCTAGATGTTTTCATACCACTACCATAATATACCTGCTTTTGACCCAAGTAGATTTTACTTCAATGAGAACCAATTCAACTATCCCAACATATTCCAAAGGATTAAGAACGAACCCATCTATGATATCGAGGTGAGAATATGCTATCCATACATCCCCATGTCTCAACATGAATTTTAGGTTTCCTATTATAATTAGATCATTTGTACTAATTACTTCAAGTTTCAAAAGAGAGAATCCTAGAATCCCAACTTCCCTTGGTATGGGTTGTAAAATTTGAGGACCTTGAAGTCCCTATTTAAATATTTGGAGAAGACTTCCACCAAAATCCATGGAAAAACTAAAAAAATTGTGTGTAAGGACTAAAATTTAACTCCAACTTGTGATTATGCCTCTTGTATTTTTTAAGTCCAAACCTGTAAAATTCCAACCCTTGAGAATCATGCTCATGGATCCACATATCTCTTCACTCTTTCCCATTTATTCCTGGATGATCGCCAAATAAATATTATGGGAAAGTAATAGTATTTTGAGGGAAAACGTTTTTTCCCACCCTCCCAGGCCCTCGGATGTTCATGAGCAAGAATTTCATTGGGAACCATTTTTGCAGTTGGGATTTTCTCTAAGGACCCCAATAAGGAAGGATTGTTTCCCCTGTTTGATTTCTCTCATTACCTTATCGTAATCCTTTTAGATGGATGAAGGCCTACACATTAGTAGTGGAGGATACTGTGGGTTGAGATTTAGTCCCAAACCTCCATACTTCTTAAATATTGAAATTTATTACCTTTTCTAGGCATTAATTCATAAGGGTGTCGACTTCTATAAGAGGGAGATCACGATGATAAAGACCAAAAATCCTCCAAAGAAATAATTGATCCTCAACAGTTTTGGTCAATGGACCTAACATAACCTAGATATTACCCACAAATAGGGACTTGAGCGGACCATTCGATGGATTAGAAGAACAAGGAACATATGTTGGATTCGTTAAATTGTTGGCTTCATGGGCATGCAAGAGTGAAGGAGACTAGCCTAGATCCAAATCCTAGGCTCTATCAAGCACCGAGAGGGATCAAATATCCCTAGATGCAAACCTCTTATGAGGTATTGCACATAAGGAGATATTCGAGGAGAGGTTTGCACCTCAAGATATTTGATCCCTTTCTATGCTTGATAGTGTTGGAGACATTTACCACCATACACACTTTTTTTGGTCAAATTGGCCTAGTTAAACCACTATCCTAAGTATAATTGACATTAATTGACATCATCCAGTCACACCCACACCTACCTTCAATCAAGGAGGCTGACTTAGCCTTCTCCTACATTCGGGGAGGCTAACTAGAGCACTCCGGGGGTGATCTGAGTGATATTAATGCACCTAATTTCTAAATAGTGGTTACAATCAGTTAAACAGCTCAGTGAAGGTGCCTCCATTCATTTAATTGATTATTTAATGATTAATTAATGAACTAGAGTCAATAGGGGCGCCTCCACCAACTTCTAATGTTCAGTTCAACTTCAGCTAACCTCATCGGGGTTCATTGAAGTCATTGAAGCGCTAGAACTTGATGGTTGGCTTTCTATGACATGTGTTTGATCTCTTTCAGTTGAGACTCAGTCATTTATTGCACTCTGACTTCAGTTAGGGTTTAGGTGAGTCAATTAGGGTTTTGATCAGTGGTTAACTGAGTGCAAACCATGGCTTACAGTCAGTTAATCTAGACTCACTCATTCAATTCGAATGACCTTCTTGAGGATTCGAATTGCTCATTCATTCATGCCTGTAGAATGACATTGTAATTGTAATCATTCATTCTTTGTGTGAATACAGAGCGGCTACTATTCTTGTAGACCAATTACACCATTTCATGAGTTATTTGTTGATTAATCTTTGATGAGATTGATGATTTGTTCCTAGATCAATATACAAGATTAATATGGTATCAGAGCTTACAGCGGGACGAAGCTCTATCTCTCAAAAACAAGATTTTTGACAGATTTCTGCATGAAATTTGAGCAATAGATCAAAAATATAGCACTGCACCAGAAGCCAAGGCTTACCACTTAATAACCCAAGTAAATAACTTGTTGATCAAGCTTGCTTGATTGACTATGCTAGGTGTGATGAAAGCCTAAAATGTACAGGTTGTCTAACCTTACATTTCCCTTTCTATTTTTATTTTCAGGTTTCTATAGGTGAAGCATTCACTCTAGCACATCTAGATGGCCTCCTCAGTATATCTCTTGACTCTATACAATTTCCACGCATGGAAAGGTGAGATTCAGCTGTGCTCCAGAGGACTTTTTAGAGTCACCATGGACACTGAAGATGAGCCTGGATCCGCCATAGAAAAATCAATATTCTTGAACAAGAAGGATGAAGCCTTTGGTTTCTTGTCCCTCTCTATTTCTCAAGACCTTCTCTTCCATCTTGCAATATTGAATACTCTGAAATAAATATGGGACAAATTGGAGACTCTATACGGAAAGCATGATGACTTGAGGGTTTACTAGCTCAAAAATGAACTCATGTCTCTCCAACCCTCCAACTTCAAGACTTTGGATGATTTCTTCACAAAGTTCAAGCATACTGTTTTACTCTTGAAGAAATGCAAAGTCTAGAAGGAGGATGATTAGCTCATCCTCTCCATACTCTCCAAAATTGGAGCCGATTATTTAGTTTTTTTTTCTACATTCCGTGTGGGGAAGATCACAACCCTTGGATGGAAGATGCCTACACTCAATGCCTTCATTGAGTCCCTAACATGTGAACATGAAAATCTTGTCTAGATGGGGATCATCATATTTTCCTATGATCAAGCCCTTCATGTCTCGGGGCCCAAAGATCTGAAGGGTAAAGGAAAGAAGCAGAAGAACCCAAAAACTAAATTTCATGCTCCTAAACCTAGAGTTGAAAATCAGCAGCATGATGAGTCTTCCAGCTCAAGGAAGAACAAAGGAAAAGGGCACCATGGCAAGGGAAAATTTCAAGTGTTCTTACTATGGGAAGGGCTTCGAACCTGAACATGCCTGCATGAAGAAGAAGATTGATGAAGCTACCTCTCTCCTTAAGAGAAATCACATCAATATTCTAGAAATCTTTCCGAGGAGAGATTAGCAAGATCGGGAACCACAACATGAAAACATTCATGCCCTCATGGCACGCACTTCGAAGTCCAAATCACTGTTGATTGAATTTGGAGCTTTGAACCACATGATGGATGAAAAATACTCCTTTTCATCCTTGGAGACCGGCAAATCCATCCCCATCCACATGGGAGATGACTCCACCATAATTTCAGAAGGACAAGGTACTGTAGGTATTGAAAATTCTTTTTTCTCTAATGTTTTGTATGTACCATCTCTGGCATCAAATATCCTTAGTGTCTATCAGATGACACATACATGAGTGCCTAAGAGAGTCTCTTTCAGCCCAAATTATGTTGAGATAACAGAAATTGCATCCAAGAAACTCATTGCTAAAGGCCTTGCAAACCATCATGCAAAAGCCTATGAGTTCTCTCCCTTTGTTGCGGATGCAAAGCTCACCGCTCTGATAACTCATGGAAATGAGGTTTTTAGGATGTGGAATGAGAGGTTTGGCCATCTTAATTTCAAATATTTTCAGCAATTACAGAAAAACTCCATGGTTGAAGGCCTCCCAGTCATCAAGGCAACCACGGAAATTCGCAAGGGCTGTGTGATTGGAAAACACCCTGAGCACAAGTTCGATCGGGGGAAGGCAAACCGAGCTACATGAATATTGGGGATGATACATTTTGATATCAGTGGTCCAGTTCCTATCACATCCATGAATGGATCAAGGTATCTCCTTAATTTTATTGATGATTTTTCAAGGTATACATGGGTTTTATTTCTCAAAAAGAAATCATAAGTATGTGAAAAAATTTCTGAATTGAAGGCCTTGATCGAAAATGCCTCTGGGCTTAAGATCAAGATATTGAGATATGATAATGGAGGGGATTATGTCAGTAATGAGTTTCTATACATATTCTCCCAAAGTGGTATTCAGTTCCAACATTCAATTCCCTACACTCCCCAGCAGAACGGAGTAGCAGAAAGGAAGAATCGGTTTCTCAAGGAGATGACCACCTGTATGTTGGAATCCAAGAAGCTTGCTGAAAATTTGTGGGCTGAGGCCATGCATGATGTAAAAGACATTTAGAATAGGGTTCCACACTCATATATGAAATGTAATACCCCTTTTCAACGATACTTCGGACACAATACGGATGTGTCGAACCTACGGGTGTTTGGGTCCACTGCATGGGCCTGGATTCTGCTTGATAAAAGAAGGGCTTTACAACCGCAAAGCATAGAATGTATGTTTATTTTGTATCCTGATGAATCTAAAGGTTTCAATCTGTTGTATATCAATACCAAACATATCATCATCGAGAGAAGTTTCAAGTTCGATGAGCCTCTTCCGGAGGTGGAACTAGTGAAGGAGAAAACTGCTAAATTTCCTTCCTACTCTACTGAATATTTGGATGATGAAATTGGGGGTGATGACCCTGATTTGGATCCTCTGATTTATGATATCAGTGTACATCAGTCATTAGATCCTGAATCAGAACCTGAAGTGAAAAATCATCTTCCTACATGGGCCCGACAGACACTCTCCTCCGCAGGAGACAACATTGGAAATCCGGATCATCCAAGGAGAACCCGGTCTGATTTCCAAAGAGCAGGTATTTCTCTCTATTGTCCTGATAATTTGCATCCTAAAATTGATATTTGATGTTTATTTTAGATACAAAATCCTACTATCATGCTTGGAAGGATCCGATATGGCAAGTTTACATGGATGAAGAGATGAATTCTCTTCATAAAAACACTACTTGGGAGCTAGTTTCTCTTCCTCCGAGAAGGAAATTGGTTCAATGCAAGTGGGTGTTTCAGACCAAGGTTGCTGCTGATGGAAGAACCTAAAAATATAATTCAATTCTGGTGGAAAAAATTTTCTCTCAGGTCCAAGGAGTGGACTACCATGAGACCTTTGCACTGGTTGCCAAAATGGACTCCATCCGCCTTGTTTTGGCAATTTCAGCATCCAAGCACTGGGAAGTGCATCACATGGATGTTAAGTCAGCCTTTCTGCATGGAGATATTCAAGAAGAGATATACATGAAGCATTTTAAGGGCTGCATCACTGATCCATCTTTTTTTTTCAAGCTAAAGAAGTCACTATACAGGTTAAAACAGGCCCCAAGAGAGTGGTATTCCAAGATGGATGCCTTCCTTCTCTCGCAAAACTTTCAGAGATGTAGATCAGATCCAAATGTGTATTTACAGTAGTATGATGGTCATATAATTATAATGTTTTTATATTTTTATGACTTACTAATCACATGTAGCACAATTGCCTCCATTTCAGCCATCAAAATTGCTCTCCACAATGCCTTTGAAATGAGTGATTTGGGGCTTCTAAAACCATTTTTGGGGCTTGAAATTGAGCAAAATTCTAATGAGATTATGGTAATTCAGTACAAATAAATTTCAGACCTGTTAGTAAATTTTAACATGGCTGAATGTAGGCCTGCACCATTCCCTTTACTTTCAGGGATCAGCCTTGAAGAAGGAAAAAGCACACCTCCCATGGACTGCACTATTTATCGATAGCTGATTGGTAGCTTGTTGTAATTGACACATTATCGGCCTGATATTTGTTATGCCATTAATGCTGTATCAAGATACATGCAGCAGCCTCATGATCTTCATTGGAAGTCATCCAAGAGGATCCTCTAGTATATTCAGGGAACCAGGACCTACGACATTCACTATGCTGCAGACTCCGAACTAGAGCTGGTTGGATACATAGATTCCGATTGGGTGGGTGATTATATTGATTAGAAGTCTACTTCTAGATATTTATTCATTTTTGGTGGTGTACCCATTTGATGTTCAAGAAAAAATCAGTCTTCCATAGCACTATCTTCAGCAGAGGCCGAGTATCGAGGAGCGGTGAATGCTTGCATCCAAGCAGTTTGGTTGCAAGGAATTCTTTCAAAGTTTGATCTTCGTAGTACTTTGTCCACTGTCCTCTTTTGTGACAATCAAAGTGCTATTAAGATATCCATAGATCCAGTTACCAGGAAGAGGACCAAGCATGTAGAGATTCACATGCACTACATCAGGGAGCTAGTGCATGACAGGACCATCATTTTGCAATACTGCCTGACTAATGAGCAGATTGCAGACATCTTCACCAAGAGATTTTCATAAAAGAATTTTAACTACCTCCGTTCACTGTTGGGGGTGAGTTCATCAGGGTGATTCAGACTACTTTCAGTGTTCAGCTTGAGGGGGGAGTTTTCCCACTGGGTTTTCCCTCTTTTCCTCACTTAGTTTGTTTTGAGCATTGTTTCAGTTTCAGCATTGTACAGGGTGACGTATGGACTTAGTTGCTGGGGCCCTAGAATTTTTATGCATTTATGTTTTCTAACTCTTCCTGAGTATAGGTTAAGGGGGGGGTGTTGGAGACATTTACCACCATACACACTCTTTTTGGTCAAATTGGCCTAGTTAAACCACTATCCTAAGTATAATTGACATTAATTGACATCAGTGGAGCATTAATTGACATCATCCAATCACACCCATTCCTACCTTCAGTCAAGGAGGCTAAATTAGCCTTCTCCTACATTAGGGGAGGCTAACTAGAGCACTCCGGGGGTGATCTGAGTGATATTAATGCACCTAATTGCTAACTGGTGGTTACAATCAGTTAAACAGCTCAGTGAAGGTGCCTCCATTCATTTAATTGATTATTTAATGATTAATTAATAAACTAGAGTCAACAGGGGTGCCTCCACCAACTTCTGATGTTCAGTTCAGCTTCAGTTAACCTCATCGGGGTTCATTGAAGTCATTGAAGTCATTGAAGTGCTAGCACTTAATGGTTAGCTTGCTATGACATGTGTCTGATCTCTTTCAATTGAGACTCAGTAATTTATTGCACTCCGACTTCAATTAGGGTTTAGGTGAGTCAATTAGGGTTTTTATCAGTGGTTAACTAAGTGTGAACCATGTCTTATAGTCAGTTAAGCTAGACTCACTCATTCAATCCGAATGACCTCCTTGAGGATTCAAATTGCTCATTCATTCATGTCTGTAGCATGACATTGTAATTGTAATCATTCATTCTTTGTGTGAATACAGAGCGGCTACTATTCCTGTAGACCAATTACACCATTTCATGAGTTATTTGTTAATTAATCTTTGATGAGATTGATTATTTGTTCCTAGATCAATATACAAGATTAATAGATAGAGTCTAGGATTTGGATATAGGTTGGTTCTAGTCGTGGGAGGTGACACAAAACTAGAGTTTGATCGGCATTGAAAGGAACATGTTAAACTGAATTGGTGTGGTCAAATCCATTGGAATTATGGGTTGGACTAAGAAGCAACAAAGGTATTAGATCCAATGTATGAAAAAGAAACATGGAGTGGAAGTATACAATTTTGATTGCTAAAAAATTGGAGTATGTTGTTTCTGAGTACTCTTAAGATAGTTCCAAAGAAATTAATAAATGATCTATTTGAGAAAAGAGAGGTATGGNAGAGAGAGAGAGAGAGAGAGAGAGAGAGAGAGAGAGAGAGAGCAAAAGTCTAAGGGAGACAAAGGGAGTGGTGGAAATACGAGGAGGGAGGGAGGGATATAGGGGGAAAAGGAGGAGAGAGAAATTGATAGGAAGGAAGGAATATCTCATTTTTTTTGTTTATAACATATTCTACAAATATCGTGCACTATGTGTAATTAGAGATTGTGCATGTTTTTTGTAACTACAAAATTCTCCTTGGTTTTGTAACTATAAATTGTGCATGTGTTTTGTAACTACAAATCACGTGTGCATGTTAATTAACCCATAGGGCTCATGCCCCTCCAAACCTAGTGCTAATAAATGTGACCATGTTTTGTTTTCTCAAATCAATTGTGGGTTTTGAAAAACTACAATTGCATCTAAAAGGTCCCTCAACAACGTGTGATTTCCCTAAAGTGTTGAATGCAACTTTATTTAGTCCAGTATTACATTGTGCAACAATAAAGTGAGAAGATTCAGGTTCTTTACCAGTATCTCAAGTTTAACATTTGTCCTTCTTCGAGCCCGACAATGATACACATAATTTCCATCTTGGAAGAATGTAGGGCTGACATATCAAAAGTGAGAAGATAAGAATGGGAACAACCAAGTTCACATAGGCATGAATACCTCCCACATTGATTATTTTTTTAAAAACTTATAAATAGTTTATACCAAAGGGGATGCTACCTATGACCTTTCATATGCCAAAATACATATCTATTCTTATTTGTAACTGAAAACATATTTACAAAAACATCAACTCAATGATTATGTCATCAACACGTTGTTTTGTGACCGTTACATTTTAAGCATCTCGCACAGTTTGTTCTATGGGTATATTGGTTGAATATTGTCTTTGTTTTTCTACATTTTGATTTCTTTGTTTTTCTACATTTTGATTTCTTTGTTGTAATACATTTTGATTTCTTTGTTCTTCCAATTTCTTCAACTTTCTCTCTCAATATGCTCTTTGTCAGTGAACATCTTGTTTCTTTGTTCTTCTCATTCTGGTCCTGTCAATTTGTCTAACTTTCCTTCTCGATATTCTTTTTGTCGATCTGAATTTCGTTTCCTTCGTTCTTCTCATTCTTCTACTGTCATTTCGTCCAACTTTATTTTTCAATATTCTTTTTATTGTTTTGCTTTTCATTTCAAGTCTTCTTCTCATTATTTTGTTGTCATTTCGTTAGATTTTCTTCCTTGATATGCTTTCTGACGTTCGACGTTCTGTATTTTTTGTTCTTCTCCTTTTTTTCTAATAGCATCTTCCACATGCACATATTCCATTTCTAGTTCAGAATCTATATCAAAAGTGTCAAGCATTAACATATACACTAAAATTTATGCATCTCCACACTAAAATTTATGCATCCATGAAATCTGCATTGAAATAACTGCGTCCAAAGAAATAACAGTTACACTGATAATTATGCAATGATAAAACACCATACACTAAATCGATGCAAGTCTAAAACACCATACACTGAAATCTATGCAAGTATAACATTCAATATATTTTCTAAAAAATTAGGTGATCTGGGATGATCAAACCTTGGAGCTCATCCCCATTATCCCAACACCCTTACCACTATACCACAAGTAGTTCTTATTATACATTGTAAAGAACTTATATATAAACTTGAATAATATGTTTATTTATATAAATATAAAATTAAAATTATATGTTAATTTATATCTAAATATAAATTTAATTTTAATATAAATATAAAATTATATTTTATTTTAATTTTAATTTTAAATTTTAATATGTTAAAATTTAAAAATTTAAATATAGTTTAAATTTAAATTATATTTTCATAGTTCCATAATTTAAAAGCCCTTATTTAAAACCTTGCAATACATGGTTTTTATTGTACATGGTTTAGGAGGTCCTTGCAAATGGTTTTAAAATCATTGAATGACTCATAAACAACCCATGGTTTTATTGTATATGGTTTAGGAGGCCATGCACATGGTTTTATTGTATATGGTTTAGGAGGCCTTGCACATGGTTTTAAAACCATGTGCAAGGCCAACATTTTTATGCGCATAATTAAATTTTTTATTTATTATTATTTTGTTAGGTAAAAACTTTACAACATATCCTCCATATTGGGTTGCTTTTCTCGATGACATTGCTTTTGGCGGGTAATTAAAATTTTTACTTTTTATTATTTTGTTATCAACAAACATTACAACATATCCCCCATATTAGACATCTATTTTGGTGGATAATTAAAAAAAATTATTTTTATTATTTCATTAGTAACAAACGTTACAACATCTGCCCCATATTAGGTTTTTTTTTTCCAACATTTATTTTGGTGGATAATTATAATTATAATTTTTTATTATTTTTTTAGTGACAAACGTTACAAGGTCTCCCTCATATTAGGGTTTTTTTTTTCCGACATTTATTTTGGTGGATAATTAAAAATTTTAATTTTAATTATTTTGTTATCAACAAATGTTACTCGACGTTACAAGATCTCCCTCATATTAGGTTGTTTTTTTGGCCGAAATTTATTTCAGCGAATAATTAGAATTTTTAGTTTTTATTATTTTGTTAGTAACAAATGTTACAATATATCCCTCATACAAGATTCAACAAACATTACAAGATCTCCCTCATATAAGATTCGACAAACGTTACAATATCTCCCTCATACTGGGTTGTAGAGCGCCTCTCGGTGCAATAAAGCAATTTGCCAAGAGTCACACTAAGTAGGTGGGATAAAAGGAGTTCATATCACACCAATCCCATAAAACACATACTCTCCTTTCCTATGGGAATACTTTCGATAACAGACAACCTCATTCCTTTAAAAAAAAAATTGAAATATTCGAATCACCATGCATTCTTAAGGGGAGATGAGGAACACCTAAGAACACATGATTACCTATTGGGAGGTGAGTATTGGAACATCAAATTTGAGATCTTGATCCCTTATCAGTCCTAAACTTGATTCATGGATCCATTCTTTCGCATTCAAAGAATCTATCTGAAGTATCCATTCTTCAATTAAATCAAAATATGGGTCCTTCAAAACCTTTAAAAGGGGTTTTATATGAATTGGTTCCCTCCTAATTTTTTCCAAGAACAAGATGATATTGAGATGTTGGATATAAGTAATTTTCCTCAACATATCTATCTAAATGATTCCTATCAAGAGGCCCTCCTTCAAGTATTTTGACACCCACCTCCAAACAAAAACTCTGGATGGGTATTCCACCAAAAGGTGGCCTATTTTGTGGAATTTGACACATTGAAAAGGTACATTAACGTAATACAAAGGTAGAAAAAACCTTCTATTCCCATTTATCAAGTCAATTGATTGCTACAATCCCTCTTTTGTCCAAATATTAACAAGAACCCTTGAAATTATTCTCCATGTGTTGCACTTGAAGTTGTCATAAATGTCTAAGGTGCTCAGATAATTACCTATAGCTTCCAAATCCTCCATCGAACACCATTACAAAGGGAGAATGGGGAGATTTACCTAGAATATATTTATTGTACTCCTAGCTAGAGATGGGTTCAAAAGTGGGATCTAATGTTGAATAATTAGTTAGGGGGAGTCCAAAAACCACTGACTCTTCAATATCATTTTAGCATCATCACTAGAGTTGAAGAAAAACTTGATCCATCCTTTTCTCAAAATATCCAAGGATGGTGTGGAGGAAAGGGTATGGATCTAGTGATTCAAAATCCAACCCCCCACTCCCTAAAAAATTCCTTTCTCTCGAAAAAAAACCGACTAGGGCTTTACCTTCCACATCCATCACCCGTACAAGGTTCAGTTCCTTTCCAATCACTAGTTTAATTTTATCACTCCCCTCTTTTATCAGTTAATGTTTCCACTTAATGGGGTCTTCTTGAGACTAGTTTGGAGCACGACTTTCGATATTTTCCAGATCTAAAATGTCACCAATAAACCCATGTTTCAAATCTTAGGCAGAATACTAATCACACCTACCTCTAATTCCTTCTTTCCCTGGATCAAAGAAGAAAGAATGACTAAAATAATTTATCCAATCCCTGAGGGAGGTTCCATCCAAGTTCCAAGAGGAATTTTCCTCAATATTCACCTCATTTGTGTATATATCAAGCTTATTTTGAGATATAGAAGGATGAAGGTTGAGTGGAATTGTATATATATCACTAAGGAAGGGAGCATGGGGATGTAGCTCCTCCAAGACCCCAACAATATCGCCTCACCCACTTAAACTATTGGGTTGGGTTGACTTCTCCAATACCTTAGCCACTGTTTGTGGATTTTCCATGTGGGAATTCCCTTTAGAATTATTTTCTAACCTTGGACCCACTAGTGCACTCCTCTAAGAAATTAATTGTCACCCCTCTAAGGTCAACTCTTGGTGAGCTTTCTCAAGTGAGGTTGTGTGAAGGGTACGGATGTTGGGATGATAAGTTCCTAGAACTATTTCCTATACATGCATTCGATTTGGAGATATGACACCTTTGTCAATGTCACCACTTAATTCCTTCATCTATGTACTGAGGGTGTAGGAACACTACCAGATTTTAATGAGCTCCTAATGTGACCTAAATACTACTTGTGAGGACAAAAAATTCCCTTCCCCTTCATCAAAATATACCAGCTCCTCCTCAGGGCCCATATGGAGGATAACTAGGACAAAAAACTACCTTTGATTGGCCTTCTTCCCAACAGATCGTTAATCCAAAAACCTAAGATGTTACATTCTATAAAAACCCTCATGCCCCTAAGTACAAATTATATATTGTATTTTATAACCATAAATTATATGTCATTTTCTAACAAATTAAATTTAATAATGAATTATGCAAATTATGTATTATACAATATATCTATATTCTTACATATTTAGTTTTTAATATTATTAAAATTATGATTTTAGTTGTTGTTTTTGTTGTTACCTCTTAACTTTACACTAACCCAACTTACTTTAAAACAATCATTAAGTGATAAGTTACTTACCTACCAAGATACCCTAACCTTCACTATATAATACTTCTAACTTAATATGGCATGGCATATGCTTAGTTTGACATGCAATATGCTTTTACTCTCTGAATATTTTCCTTAGGAATCCTATTTTAGATCCCAAATTTTAACATAATGCTGCTATGCAATAAATTCAAGTGATAAGTTTATCAATCAACAAACTGATGATATGGCCTAAACCAACCTTATGAAATAATTATGTTCAACTATATCATAATGAAGTGGCCTTTCAATACCTTCATTTGCACTACTCACTTTTTCTTGCAGGAGAAAAGGAAAAGGGAACCGAGGTGACAGGGAGGAAGTGAGACAACCCTGACCATCCATTGATTATAAGTGTAACTTTGGAAGTGGTCATGGTGGAACCAACTAAAACACAAACTTGTTGTGTGAAAGTATTCTTTGTGATAGTTCTTTTTCTCCTCTTTTGATGAATGATTAGATCTCAATGGATGCTCCAATTGAAGGATAGCATATTTCTTCTTAAACTATTAACCCTAAGAAATATTTAAGTGTAGTTAATGTTTATTTTAATGAAGGAATTGTAGGACCCCAAATTTCCCAAGCCTCTATTTCCATTCCCCTTATTGTTTCTAACGTTAAATGTTTACCCTTAATCCTAATCTATTGTTCGTAATTTGTAGAAACATTGAACCTAGGATCTTAGGTAGTTGATCTTCTAAATAATATAATGGAAACAACATTGACATGAGGAAATCTAAATATATTTTAAGACAACAATCTAACCCTAACATATATAGTAAGGGAGTTGGAGGTGGCATACACTTATATATAGGGAAGGGAAACAATTATTATACTCCAGGTATGGATTCATTTTTAGATCTAACATGAAAAAGAGAATAAGAAGGAATTCAATTAAAAATGCCAAAATATATCAAAAGTCCCCCTGGAGTAAGGCATGTCCCTGGAAAAAGTTAAATATGTTAGTTCTTTGTATCAATATTAAGGAGTTGGGAAGCATCACAAAACAACTTCCCTAAAATGTGTCTCTTAATACAAACTATAATTTATCATGATTAATTAGAAATTATGGTAGAGAAATATGAAAACAAGGGGAGTTATGAAAGAAACAAGTCCCTTCCTTCTGCCTTATGGATTTTACAATGCAATAGTTCTAAATGAATAATGAATAATGAAGATTTATTTAAAACCTATTGGCTTCAATGTGAATTTGTATATTTATGTTAGTTATTACTTTTGTAGCATTACTTCTCTATATTTGAGCATTGTATCATTTCAATAAACTAGAAAACATAGGTTGTGTAACCCATCTTCTTGCACATGAAAACTATAATTTATCATGATTAATTAGAAATTATGGTAGAGAAATATGAAAACAAGGGGAGTTATGAAAGAAACAGAGTCCCTTCCTTATGCCTTAAGAATTTTACAATGCAATAGTTCTAAATGAATAATGAATAATGAAGATTTATTTAAAACCTGTTGGCTTCAATGTGAATTTGTATATTTATGTTAGTTATTACTTTTCTAGCATTACTTGTCTATATTTGAGCATTGTATCATTTGAAACTAAAAAAATAATATTTTATGTATTATGAGTGTACGTTGAACCATATTAAATGTCTATAATGGAAATAGTTCCCTCATGGTAGCATAAATCTTCACTAATCAGTGATAATGTATCAATCTTGCATAGAAGCAGTGGCTCTGTTAATTCTCCTCCATTTTCAGTATGAAGCAATTTAGGCAAATTCTATTTAAAATGTCAAATGTAAACTACTATTGGATTGTGAGATGTATTTTTCCAAATGCACATTGGTGTGAAATTTTACATACATTCGACAGTCAATTGAATTAATCAATGTATGTCTTAAATATATTTAAAAATTAATACAAAAGAGAAATATGATGTCAAATTGTCCTGCAACATGCTTTCCGAAGTTAATGCTTTGATTTTTAGGGTTGACAACGGAAAGTAAAAATTATTACAAAAGAGATATTTTTTGTTGAATTGGCATACAACATGTTGGTTGAAGTTTCTTCTTTGATTTTTAAGATGGACAATGGCAATCAAAAACTAATAGAGATAATTTTTTATAATTATCTTTCCTATGATCTCCAATCAGGTATGCATCTCCAAAAATATGGAACGAATTTGTGGGAATTGTGATTAGCGATGAGCTAGAGCAAGCCATAAGGATTGATAACAATGAAAATTTTTAATGAATAAAAAATGCATACAAATTTGAACGAAACACTCTATGGAGAAATAATATTTGGAAAAGCACTATTTGGAAATGTTAGAAAAGTTTTAGGCTAAAACTAAGGAGATGAATCTACAACCAACATTGTTGGAAAGGGTATTTTTCATTTTATGTTGAAATATGTAGCATCATATAAGTTGATCGTAGATTTACCTTGTTTCCTAATATAGTTAGGGTTGAAACAATTGATTCCAATAGACCATCGACCTTCACCTAATAGATTGATTGTGCTGCACCAAATCTTGTCGCAGCCCACATAATTTTTTAACAAGGGGTGATAGATAGTTTTGTCCCGATAGACTTCTTTACAAGACTATTAGTCCTATAAACTATTGCTATGAGATATAATATCCTAATAATGAGATGAGACATTCCACCACCAATAAATGTGTTACCATGAGTTAGATAAACATAAAGTGTAAGTGGATTTGTGAATATATGATTTGGGATCATTGGTAGATAAGAATCACATCTCCATGCAATTTACATGAATGCATAAAATGTAGGTATGAAGTTTTGCACATTTGTTTTATCTTGTGTAATAGTGGTGTAGCTCACCACTAAACTAGCACTAAATTTTACTCTCGTGTACTTGTATTTCCTTCACTAATACCTAATAATAGTCAATGGTGTGGGATATTTTTCTATTGCATAACGCTAAAGTGTTTTTCTTGTTTTCTATCACAAAACACCTAATTTTATGTGTGAATAACTTATCCATTTAAAAAAAAAAAAAAATTGGCTTCTAACATATGAACACAAGGGTCTTTGAATGACCTTTTTTTGAATGAAATAGGTTTCAAATATTAAATCTTTATCATTTGTATGCAAGTGAAAAAATAAAGTTATATATTTTTTAATCTCCTAATGGATGGTATCCATTTATTTTATTTTAGGTAAGGAAGAAACACTCACTTAGATCTCACTTTCACAATATGGTCGATGAAAGAACTCAAATACAATCACATAAAAAATATCGATACTCTAAAAAAAGAATTATAGTGCATATATTCCGTTTTTGAAAACTTGAGAAAGAATATCTAATGTCGTCATTACTTGTAGAAATTGTCAAGAATTATGGTTTATTGAAATATTAATGGAAAACATCTGGCCAATACACAAATATATGGACTGAAAAGATGGAAAGCACAATAGCTAAGGCATAACAGCTCGATCAAAACTTTTCCTTGTAAGATGGATATGTTCAATCTGGAAAATTACAACTTTAGCACAGAAAGGACATTGCTTATCGGAATTACAATTACAATGGAAACTTTGTGAGACGAAGCAACGCCTCTTTAAATGGGTGTATCCACGATTTCCTTTCTCATATTGTGATTTCCTGCTCGGTCAAATATAGAATTGTTGTTTCATTTTTTATTGTTTCAGAAAGCTTATATAACTCGGATATCGCAGAAGTGAAAAATCCTGCAAGAAACATGTTGACCAAGTGAACCTAACGGCTGCGAAAGCTAAATATGTGACGAGATTTATGAAGAATGCGTGTGAATAGAAGGCTTAGACGAGGAGGGGGACTCACATATGACATAAGAAAGAGGAGAACAAATCAGAAACAAAAAGAAGACATGGTTTTACTCTGACATAAAAATTAGACTTAGGATACTAGTAGTAGTTGACGTAACGTGTTTCTTGAATTTGGGTGATAAATTGTTAGAACAATCTTTCCTCCACTGCATGTTAGATAACCTTTGTTATTTATGATCTGTCATTTTCAAGGTGCAGCCTAGATCAAAGGATTGTCATATATCTACATGTTTACTTAGATCCAGTAACAAAGACAATGGAAACAACACCTAAAGGAGCTAGTAGCAAGAGATCCAGATAGAGCTCATACCACTATGTCTAGGTAGTTGACCATGGATAGGAATTAGTGTAGCACCTATCAAGGGGCGCTTGGTGATTCTACTAATTAACATGCTCACATTCTTAATGTTAGATCTAAAATTTTAAGGAAACAAAATTTTTCTTTAACAAAATGACAGAAATACCATCAAACAATTATCATTTATACCAAATAACAGATATAACATAAAAACAATAATACAATGATTATTTCCAACTGAATTAAGAAACCATAATCACAAGCTAACATGTAACATTGTCGTAGTGTGTCAAATGCTACAACAGTTGTTGAAGATATGCCACAAGCTTTCAAACCAAATTTCAATCAACATGAGTCCATCGGATACCACCCTACCATACCCAATGGGTACTCTTCTTCCCCTCAGACCCCTTAGCCACAACATGTCTAAATGAATAAAAAGCTAACAAAAACCTTGGTATGTAGAGTACTACTATGAGGATCCCAACCTTTCTCATACCAAAGCAAACCACACCGTTTAACAAACACCTCAAAAGTACAGCAGGACCTCTACCGTCTAGCACTGGGGTGAGAGAGATGAGAGCCTCATGCTCTCTCTATCTCTTTATAACTTTTTGAAACCCTCATGCATCTCATCCATGCATTGTTTTTCGAATTATTTTATTTCTTCTCTTTTTAACTCACTCGCCCAATTTCATTTCTCTCAACTTTTCTATTTTTCTTATTTTTAATTGATATTTTACTCTAGTTTAGTTTCCTTAATTACCTATTTCGAAGATTCCTTCAATCTCCTAAATTTGAGTTTACAAATTGTTATTTTGCTAACCTTTCATTATTCAAAATTTCATAATTAAAATTAATTAATTTCAGATCTCCTTCACATAAAAATTAACTATTTTTTTTAAACTTTAATAAATATTATTTATTTTCATTAATAATTTAATTTAATGGTTATTTTTCTGTTTGTGGTAGGAAATCAAGGGTTCCATGCTTCACTCCTTCTCTTGAAATATTCACCCATTTAATATTCCAATTAATTGTCATGTTCTCGTTGTGGCAGGGATATCAAGGGTACCATGCTATGTGCATCGCATTGAAATACTCCCCCCATGGTGGGAACTTTGTATGACGAATCAGACCTCGTTAATTCAGTTTGGTCAACCCTGTTGAGGGACTAGTGGTTTTTAGATATTATGTCCATGTCCTTATTTTACTCCCCCTAGTAAGTTCCTCGTGAGTGACTGAATATGTGTCCTACCCTCACAAGAACATTGATATAACGAGAAAGATCCATGCCCACTCTTTCCCAACTCATCGCTTGGAAAATGTTAGTCTCACATCATATTTCAATTCAACCTTGTTACCTGATGTGGATGAATTGGGAATCGCAATCTAACACTTACACGTTTAAACATCAAGTGTATCAAATATTTTGAAACAATATTATAATATAAACATAAATACCAGTTTAACATTATTTGGCGATGACACCCGACTCAGTTTGGAGTCCATGGGGTATCGACGCAACCTTGTGTCATACGTACTTGTTTTTCCTGACACCTTTGACGACCCATTAGAGTACATGCTAAATATAATCATATGTAACTATAAACATTCCGTTAGCATTGATATCATTTCACATTTTAGATATACATTTGATCATTATTGAAATCATTTCATATTTTTCGTAAAATTTCCATCACTATTGAAATAATATCAAAATCACATAAAATTCCGATCACTATCAAAATCATATAGACTGATCATCATCAGCACAATAAATAGTTTACACAATTTTATTAATAATCAAATATCGGTTCGGTTGCACGCATGAGAGGGTCACTAGAAATGAATGCAGTCAAATAATAACATGACTTTGAATCTACACATAACGAGGTCATTCACAACCAAATTCCCTCGAACAATAATTTCGTAATCAATGTCAAAAGACAATGAAAATGAAAAAATGGAAATGGGGAACCACAATTAGGCTCAAACAAAGTTGGTCTTCAGTTGAAGGCTCTCCACGCATCTCAACATCTCTCATCATTGTCTACACAGCAATGCAAGAAAACTACCGCGGAAAAATGGCCTCGACACACGTCTACCAACACAGTCTAAAATGCACCCGTGCCTCATCCTCTACTTCCACACAGAAGCACCACTACCACTACCACACGGAAGTAAGCAAGACACAAAATGCATAGTTCGAACCGAATACATTGATGGTCGCCTTGATATGAGGACAAATAAGTCCTTCGATTATGCGATTGGTGGGAAGGAATTATAGGAACTAAAACTTTATTCTTAAAGGATTTGAAAATAGCACATCGATTAATACAATTTCTCTAAACAATTCCCAAAGTCCTTGCTGCAAAGAAAAAACGAATAATTATTTCTTCATTTCTAAAATAATGAATTTTTGAAATTTATATTCCATTGGAATATTAGGAGCTTGTAAAAGGGTGGAACAAATATTTTCTTCAACTAATTGTTTCTCTAAATAATGTATCCCTTTGAACTAACCTTAGTGCATTGGAAATATGGAAGGTTTCGGAGACAATGGAAAGGATGAATCCTTTATGGATGTCGAGACCAACTTAAAGGAACTTTAGATATAAAGATAATGATATTTCTAGGTGGTTACACAAGTTTTAAGTCTATGAGAAAGTTATGAAATAGATGATCAGATCAAGTCTTTGGTCAATTCTAGTTGTTCCTTATTTCTTCTAGTTCTTGTTCAGATAGAAAAGGAAGAGGATAATCCACCAAGCCCCATTGAACTCCTACCTAAGTGGTTAGAGTAAGAAGTTAGGAGTCGAGAAATTTTAATAGTACAAACTCTGATGCATTGATGACATCGGTTTGCACATTAATACTTAAGAGAGAAGTCATGGAGATAAGTATATTGGGATATATATATATATATATATATATATATATATATATATATAAAATAAGGAATCCCTTATCAATTCCGGTTCATCCCAAATCACCACACATGCATAAAACTATCAATTGAACAATATGTGTTATAACATTCTCTCCATGAGACGACATACATAAAAAATTGTGAGGCGTGTCTCTACATACCAACTCGTTGCTAAGCATTCCAACACCACTATGCTACAACTAAAGGCTTAAGATTTAAAAAACTAACTGAAGGTGAATTGGGAAAACATTGAAATTTAATCATTGCACACACTCCAAGACATGAATAAATTAGTATTTAAAAGTTTTCTTATTATTAAATTAAAGACAATACTCAAGAGGTCAAACATAGACATTCTTTTCACGCGAAAAAAAAACCTTCTTATTGTTATTCTATTAGAATCAAAGAAAAATTTACGTCATTCATCCTTCTTTACTACATCCTGCCAATACCTTCAACTATTACCAATCCAGAAACCAAAAAGGTTCATAGCAAGTTTGACCAATTCTGCTATCAAAAAAAAGTTTTGTCATAAGGCTACATACCAAATACACATGAACTTTAACCTTCAGTTCAAACAAAAACTGATCAAAATCATAAGGACTCACATAGCCAGACTATTATTGACCAAAATAACTAACTGATAGACATAAAACTAGAAGACTACATCAAGAATTCCATCTCCTGAACTCCTTCACTTATTATATAAACTTCGAGTTCCTCATAGAAGTGTATATATCCTTCATTTTCGTCTACAGCTTGTTTAGACAACTTGTTAGCTTCCAAATTATAATATTTGGATATATGATTTAAAGAAAACTAATGAAAAGAACTTATCAAAGCTCTAATTATCCTACACCAGTTTTTTAGATGAATAACCTATAACCTAGAGCCACCATTTTCCCATTCCATAATCACTTTGAAGTCACCAAATAAAGTGAGTGAAAGAATTCCATTAAGAGAAGGAAAAATTAAGATTCCCCACAAACTTATCAACCCAGCCCTTTTATTACCTCCCTTTCCACCTCCCATCCATAATCTAAACAAGTGATCCATGTTTATCATAAGAATCATACCACATCCGCAGTCACCATTTGAATATGCTCCATCAAAGTAACCAACATCTGAAGAGAAATTATGGATAGGATAGTGTAAAGTCTTTGGAAACTTTTATTTAACCAAACCTTTATAACCCTTGAAAAGACTAATTCATTTTATCACACATTGATGAACATTTGGAATAGCATCTTCAAAAACAATGTTATTTCTCATATTCCATATAGCCGAGATGATGAATATAGGAATACATTTGCAACTACTTTCTTCATGACACCAAGTATTGAAATTATTCTCAGTGTTGGAAACACCCCCAGAAGTAATAATATTTAGGTCTTCACAAACCAAAGACCAAATATTCCTGCTAAAAGGACAATGGATAAAGATATGATCCATAGAATCCAAATTTCTTCTACACTGAACACCATAGCCTGGACCCATCCAAAGTCTCTTCATCAAGTTCTGTCAAGTCAAAATCCCATCTTTAAATAACAGCGAGAAAAAACATTTGAATTTTTGTGGAATGTTTCAGTTCCACAATTTGCATTGCCACCAACAAATATTAGCATGGAAAAGAGTATTTATAAGAGAATCATAAGCAATATTTGCAAATATGCCACCAGATTGTTTATTCCAAACCCAAACTAATTTGTCTTCATCTTCATCTAATATGATTCCAACACTGTATAAAGAAAAAATGTGATTGTCCCATAAAGAGGCCCAAATGCTAGAAAGACCAATGTCTCTAGAATTAAACCAATACCCACCTATGATAACAACCCAACTTGGTCTTCGAATTTGGCTAAGATTTGTTAGACGTGTTCCTTCCAGATTCTCTAGAATTTCCACTAGAAAATCATATTTTCCATTGTCCCCTATGAAGGGATCAGTTCCACTATGAACATTCGTATTGTTGCCAATATCCCAAGAAACCCATTTCCTTATCCAATGGAAAATTTTAATGAAATTTTTCATAATAACTGAAGCACCATTATGATAAAACTTAGCATATTTGAACCAATTAAGAAATTAAACATCCTTGATATATTTTTATTTGATAATAATGCTCCACAAAACTTTATCAAAGAGACAATGCCACATACTTTTCATACACAGAGAAGAATTGAAGCCAACCATATTTTTGATGCCCCAACCCTAACATTTTAGGAAGATCAGTTTTTTTCCCATGGCACTAAATGAAACTTTTTCTCGTAGCTTTAACCATCCCAAAGAAAATGGAAATTTTAGATCCTATAATATTAATGATAGCTTTAGTAAATGTTGTCATTTCATCCCTTTGACCTAGGTTTAGTACTTTTTTTGTCAGTCAACAAAGCCCAAGATATGGGCCCAATAGAGTAGGGCTCAGACAGTAACGCCTACGATGAAGATGGAATCTCACCCGAGATATCTTTACAGGTAACTACTAGAACCAGGTTTTTGCAGTTGGGTGGGAATTTCTCCTCTCACGACACCTTACCAACTCACTCAACTGAAGCAAAGGTTTATATTTCCTATTCTTAGTGTGTTCGTTCAAGATATTAATCTACTCATCCACCGATAGAGATTACAATAGTTAATATAAATCCTTAGAATTTTTTTTGTCTACCAATAGTGCAATGCATACATATAAGAATTTATTCATAAACAAATTCTATTCAATTTATTCAGGTCTACTTCTTCACATCATACATTCATTCGACACAACCATACTCACCAAATACACACGGAGACAACATTTAATGTGGAAACCCATCTAGTGAAAAAACAACAAAGGAACTCTTCATCTGGCATGAGAAATATGTAGAACCTTTTGTCTATGCCCTCAGCTTTCAAACTCTACTCTATATATTCTCTACAATCTATACAAACGTCTCTCCTCTCATTATCTATAGTCTTGGGTCTCTGAAGTTTTCATCTCCTACACTCTATTTTCAATCTGCACACAGTCTAGATCAACTCTCTTCTCTACAACTCTACAACTCTGAGAGTAAACCACTCTAACTCTTCAACAATTGGGACATGAACCTGCAGAGGGAGACCAAAATGCACACAACTTGGTTTATCCCTTTTATAAGCTCTTACATGTTGTAATCAATCGACTCTATTCTTTTAGTTGACATGATTTCGTTCATATTCTCGTACATTCAGTTACAACTGTCAGTAGGTACTATCGGCCCAAAAATACAAATATTCGTTATTACCAAAGCATGTTTTAATATAACTGACTTCTTACCCATGATCAATTGAGTTGTCATTTTCAACTATTGTACTCTTCTTTTGTCATGGTTTCTTCTGTCACGAATTCCCTTGTCGTAGCTTCTCTTTCGTCGCGAACTCTTATCCCATGGTTTCTTTTGTCACAGCTCTTCCACCATTGCAGCTTCCTCTGTTGTGCAACTGCAATATTCATATTCCTGAGAAGAATTCTGGATGAATTATGCCTATATTTTCTTAGGGCCAACAGGACCCCAACACTCACTTGTGGCTCGTCCCGAGCCACACTAGTATGAAATTTCCTTTATTGCAACCTTGCCTTGAAAATCCTAAAATATTTTCATTATCTACATAGTCTCCTCTCGTACTTCTACTTCCTTCTTCTTCAAATTTTCCACAAGGTCAGAACTGATGTGTTACGACATTATAATTTCTACTAACTCTAGTGCTTATCACACTTTTTGGTGTATATGTTGAATAATACCTGTAACTCTTTCTTCCTCTTCCTGTAATTATGCGATCCTTTCAAACATGTTCTACTATTTTGTTCGCAGTGTTGCAACTTGTTGTTTTAGTGTTTGCATCTTAGCAACCTTGGATATTTTCTCTACTAATGGAAGATTCTTCATTTCATTCTTCATATGGTTCACCTCTATCTATGTGGTGTGAAACTGCTCTATGAATTTATCTAAACATTCATCGTCGATCAAAGCTTCATACGTGTGAGGAACTTGCTCGACCCCCTTGGAAAAAATTTCCTTCGCCTCTTCTATTCTCTTCGCAAGCTCAGTTGTTTCTTTTCTTCTTTCTTCCAGTACCTCTGGAGGTGTACTGGGTTGCACTTGTACTTCCAACTCCATGACCTTCTTGCATAGATTCTCTACAATCTCTCTAAGTCAAAACACCTTGGCTTCTATAAACATCTCATGGGTAATTCCTTCATCAGTAAAATTGTTGCAAGGGAGTGTTCTAGTTCTCTCGAGCCGGTGCTTGTCTTCCTCCTACATTTTGGCTTTCTGAATAACATGCACTTCATACATCGGTAGCGTAGAGAAATATATGGTAACATGGCCCAAATCTTTGACCACGGTATTCATCTCTAATGTCCCCAAGTGGAACGCTTAACCCAGTACTTGAGTCTTTATTAGTGTTATTGGAGTTGGAACATCACTAGGGAGCTCCTTAGACGAGCCCGCTAACTCCTTCGATGCAGGAAATTATGGCGTGTATTCGACCATGACTCTGATTTATTTTACTACCATACATAGAGTTTTCAGTAAATCTGTGATACTGCTTGTTAGCTCTATTTTCCGCTCATCCATCTTCTTAAGGCTATGATTGGCTATTTCTCTCATTATGTCCGTCTAAAGTGTATAATCATCATTTTTAAGGCCAATAGTTCCTGCTGACCTATCATCCTTCCTTTTCTTATGTCTCATCTCAAACTTATCTATTTTCTTCCTCTTATCTCCCACTTTTGGTTCTGTTGGAGTCATTCTTGACTCATTCTGGGTATTTTCTTAGTTTTCCTTTGATGGATTTTCTCCATGTCCCCATCCTTCTATGTCTATGGATCATCCTATCACTCGTCTTCATCTGGAGATAATTGTTGATCTGCGACGGGGACTCTCCATTTCTCCGGCCAATCTTGGATAATTTCCTTAATTTCTTCAATATATAGTTGATAATATGTTGCTAACTAGTGGCACAGTGGGTCTTGTTAAGGTTGCATCAGTATATGGTGGGGCTCGATCTAAAACTTGACGATGTTTATAAACCGCTTAACGGTTTCCTCGTTAAGTCTAGCCTGCTTCTTCACATGATATTGCAGGGCCCCTGCTTGCAAAAATAACTCTACATTGTCATTAGGGGAATTTTGAGGTCTAAAATGGGCCACATAAGAGATATAATAAAATATTATGAATAAGGAATTTTGTGGAGGAGATATATTTAAAACTCATCTCTTACAGTACAACCAATGTAACTATGGTTAAGTTAAATTAAAGAGATGTACAAAAATAAAATCATAAAAAATCTCTTTGATATGACTAAAAATAAAAGTACTTTCAATACAAAATGTACTCAATTAAAATACTCATTTAATTAATTAAACTTATATCAATTAATAATAAAAATTATTTAAATATCACATACCTACTCATTTATGTATTTTGTCCTACATGATATATATATTATATTATATATATTAATTGACTTATATAGCATGTTATGTAATATATATAATATAATATATACAAAATGTTAAAATACATGAATGATGAAATAAGTGATTTGTTTTGATATTACGTATTATTCGTTTCTTCCTATAAATATACTTAATATTATGATTACAATTTTGAAATTTTAAATAAGTTAAATCATTTGGTATTATATTATATAAATATACATATTACACATTATTCATTTCTTCTTAGAAATATACTATCATAATTGCGATTTTGAATTTTGATATAAATTAAATTTAAATTTTAAAAGTTACAGTATATTTTATAGGTGAATAAGACAAGTACTTTAAAGTACTTCACTTTTTATAAATATTTTATTCTCTCGAATGTGATTGGTTCTTTTAAAGTTGATTTTGATAGTACATATTTTTTTTAAGGCTCATTTTGGACCTCAAAATTCCCCTAATGTGTCTTTTTTCCTTTCCTTTAAGTCTTTTTTGAACCATATTTTTGGTATCCATCTCCTTGACATAAAACGGGCACATATACCCTCAGTAGTCTTTTGGTTCTTCCCATGCAACAAACGAAATCAAAATAAGTAGCCATGAATAATGGAATGTTCTACCTTTCTCCTATGACTCTTTTGCATTTGTTAATAATTCATTTGGCAAATATTGCGACTAGTTCATTTGGACCCCCTCTGTATAGAGCTCTCCTGTAAAAATCGTCCCTGCAATACATTTATTCAGTCGCATCTTTTGCACCGAATTTCTAGATATAACCTTAGTTGCAAACAAAACAACGTTGTAATTGACGAAGGCGATAAAAAATCCTCTGGTGTCCCTGGTCAAGTTATACTTGTCTTTTAACTTGTTCATCATCATATTTTCCTGCTCTTCTCCAACAAAAAAATGGTGTTGGGTCTAGGCCTACGAGTGGGAGTCTAGTAATTGCTGCAATAAGCTTGACATGAACAGAAACCTTCCGGTCGAGCCATAGAAATCCACCATGGAATGACACTAGAAACTATTTAACACGTGCATTATCCTATGCGGTGCGGCTAAAGTGCGGCATGTATATCAGTGACAATAAACCTATTTTATCCAATTCTCTTTCCCATTCCATTGGAACTAGGCGCGTCGGTCCATCCTCTATATCTCTGTCATAAATCATGTATTTATCCATTGCCAATTCTAGAAAATTTCGTAGGTCATGATTGACAAAAGTCATCTTCTTGAGGTTCGGGAGTATGTTCTACATGATCAAAACTCATTTTGGTATGGTCGGTGCTTCCAGTGGGTACCTTGCTTTCTTGGGGATTCTAATCTTAGGGGCATCGACCCGTTTGGGTGGAACATAATATGGAAGCATGGTTGCACGCCTTGCTTCTTCATCTTTCAACGATGGTGTTGGTGTTTCTTTCTTCTTTTGAGTACTAGATTGTTTCCTCTTTGGTAGGTCGGGTGTGTCTGGTCTCAACCTCACTGGAGGAATTACTAGTGATTGTGGCACTTCCTCTACAACCATTACCTTCGTTGGAACAAATATTGTAATGTATTCCATAATGGTCATGGGAAATGGTGTCTCAATAGCGGATTTTGCTGCTGTGCTTGTACTAGAAATGAAAATAACCAAACTCTATGGAAAAATCACTTCGTCTCCTACAGTTACAGATTGCAATGGAACACTATTACTTAGATGCATCAGAATGAAATGAAACTTCAGCACGAAGGTGATAATGTCTACCTGGTCAATCAATCATCCCTTCACATGAGCAGGAAATCAATGGAAAGGTGGTTCTCATTTTCGTCACATGGGTCAATCATTTGAATGATTACAAGGAATCCTCCATGAAAACCGTCACTCTCCTATCACATCAATGATAGTTATACTGCAATAATGATGGAAGTGACAAAAAATTACACCACCAAAATCTCTCGTTTCTTTAAATTAATTACGGTCAGCTGTCATTATTGTGACTTATACTCATCTGGTGACAACTCTTCTTTTCATTTTACATGTATTCAACCTTCAACGTATTTCTTTCATTGTGAAAGACAGATTTTCTTCGTTACATGTTAGAACACTAATACAAATCATTAGTCCCTAATTACACTACTTAGTCAATTTTGTTTCCTTTTAAGCTTTAATACACTATGTGGTGGACTAGGGGGGCTTAGTTGGATAAATGCCTAGTCAAATTGGGGCTTTCAAACCCACATGATCATTCCAGTTCAGTCAAACAGCCACATTTGCACCCTCATAATTTCTGGCGCACTCCCATTCATTGAATGTGGACAACTAGGTTGACTTGGAGTGCTATAGTGGGATTTTGGCCAATTTTGGCTTGATTTGGTGCATTAAATGTTGCATTGAGACTCTAAACCACCGCTATTTCCACACCTATGCTGTCCAAGGTTTAATAATTTACCCACATCACTTCAGCCATGTCCATTCAGCAATTTGTGGCTATTTGGGCTGATTTGGGGCTTGATTGGCCCACCTAGGGGGGTTTGATGCCAATTTGGCAATTTTGAATTGTATGCTCACAAATGGCTTCCAAAGCCTAACGAAACTCCAATGTTGTATTATATACCTAATAATAACATGTTTCATGGTTAGATATTCCAAAATTATCTTGATCCAGTTCACATTGTGTGTGTAATTTATCTTTCAATTGATGGTTTTTTGCCAGTTTTGCACCAAATTTGATTTGTGAGCTTCACTAACGCTCCTAGATTATCCTATTGTTTGAATTTCTCACATAGTATCAGATCCTGTTGGATATTTTTGAGTTGTAGATCAATTCAGAGTGATTTGACCTGCATTTTTAGTGGACTTCCAGATAAAATCGAATTGTGTTTTGTAGAATATCCAGCAATTTCTTTATCATCAGTGTAGAAAGAAATGGAGGATACCCACATATTTCTAACACCCTTCAATTTATTTCATTGGAAGGAAGATATGGTGATTTAGCTGAGATCCAAAGGGATTTACAGAGTTACCATGGGCACTGAGGTGGAACCAAATTCTGTAGTTGAGAAGCCAAGTACTTCAATAGATTGGATGAAGCATTTGGATTGTTGTGTCTGAGCATCTTGAGAGAGATATTGTTCCACATTGATAGTTTTACAACAACCAATGAGGTCTAGGTAAAACTAGATACACTGTTTAGGAAAACTGATGAACTACGTGGTCACTAGCTTGAGCCCAGCGCACTATGACACAATACAGGAATTCTTCACCAAGTTTAAGTCACTTGTGTTGCAGTTAGCAGTGTGGAATTGAAAATAAATAGGACCAATTGATCTTGTCTATACTTTCAAAGTTGGGTCCATAATTCTCATTTTTTGTGAGTACATTCCACTCCAGCAAGGTAACACTTTGAAATTGGCAAATGACCAGTCTAGAAAACTTCATGGAGTCACTCACTCAGGAGCAAGACAATATTGTCCAAATGGGCACCATCAAGACCAAGGATCAAGCACTAGTAATGGGAGTTTCAAATTCCTCAAAGGGCAAGCATAAGTCCAAGAAGTCGAAGCTTCCAGAGAAGAAGAAAAACCAAGAAAAACCGAAATATAGTGATGCAAGTTCGAATCCTTCCAAGGAGAAGGACAAGAAGGGAAAAGAGAATTCCAAATGCACCTATTTACACAAGGGATGGAATCTAGAGAGATCATGCATGAAAAATACCATTGACACCATGGCGCAACTACTGGAGAGGAGTAACATTCCAGTCCCTTATAGCGTAAGGAAGAAGGATGGCAACTCCAGCTCAAATGAAAGGAAGGAGAAATGTCATGTTTTGGTGTTAGGTACTTCTAACTCTTCATATTTTGTCATTGATTCAGGTGCTTCTAGGAACATGGTGGCCAAGAGAGAGATCTTCTCATCCACGAGTTCAAATTCTATCCTAGTAGTTCGAATGGGGGATGATTCAGAACTCCAGAACAAGGGGATTGAGAGGATTGATTTAGAGCATGGATACTTTATTGATGTATTGTATGTACGATGCCTTGCAGCAAATTTGTTTTCAGTATATCATATGACCCATAAAGGAGAGCCAAAGAGAGTGACCTTCACTCCAAACATGGTAGAGATTACAGAGATCTCAACAGACCAAGTCATTGCAATTGGGTATGGAGATCACCATGAGAGGATGTACAAGTTCTATAGCTTCCTCCCCACTTCCAATGACCAGTCACTTCTCTCACATGCCAATGAGGTTTCGAAGCTATGGAATGAGAGGTTTGGTCACATGAACTACAAGTACTTATAGGAACTACACAGAGATTAGATGGTGGAAGGTCTTGCACAAATCAAATCATCAAATGGAGCATGCATTGGGTGCGTAGTTGGAAGCATCCTGAGAAAATATATGAGAAGGGGAAAGCAAGGAGAGAAACCCAACCACTTGGGTTAGTGCATTCAGAATTGATTGGTCCATTTCCCACTCCATCATATGATGGATCAAGGCATGTGATTACACTCATAGATGATTACTCTCAATTTTGTTGGGTGTACTTCCTTAAATTGAAGTCTGAGGTGTTTGAACACTTGAATATTTTGAAGGCATTGGTATAAAATCAGATTGGGCATATGATTAAGGTCCTTAGGACTGATAATGGGAAGGAGTATGTGAAAAAGAACCTACAAAAACTTTGTGAGGAGAGTGGCATCCAAATGCAATACTCAACTCCCTACACACCACAGCAAAATGGTGTGGCTAAGAGGAAGAATAGGTCACTCAAGGAGATGGCCACTTACATGATAGAAGATAGGGATATAATTCCCAATATATGGGATGAAGCCATTTGTTTTTCTTCTCATATAAAAAACAAACCGTTTCAAAAATCTATAAAAGGAATGACACCTTACGAGGCATGGTTTGGTCAAAAGCCAAATGTCTCAACTTTCAGAATTTTCGAGACTAGAGCATGGGCTAGAATCCCCTTTGAAAATAGGAAATCCTTGCAACCACAAAGAAAGGAGTGCATCATGGTTGGGTATGGTGAAGAAAACAAAGGTTACAATCTCTTTGACACCTCCACTTGCAAGACATTTGTTGAGAGAAGTGTGAAATTTGAAGAAGAGACAATTCCTGATTTCGAGCTTGCACCAGGGGAATGCTCCTATCCTCAACTATTCGAAGATGTAAGTGATGATACATGATATATTTTTTCTGATATTTCTGATAAAAATGTTTCTGAACATGATATTTTTGTATATGACTCACCATCTAGGCCCAAGTGGGCTGAAAAAATTGTACAAGCAGTTGGGGAATTGGCAGGCAATCCCCATGAGCCTAGGAGGACTAGATCACAAACTAGTAGAGATTCCTTTGCAAGTGATAGTGATCTTGTTGGGAATTGTTATATGATGGTTAGGTATAATCCTTATAAATATCAGCAAGCTTTTAATGACCCTAGATGGAAATTAACAATGGAATATGAATTTTAGTCCCTCCAAGAGAACAATGCGTGGGAATTGGTTCCCCTTCCTCCCAAGAGGAAGCTTGTTCAATACAAATTAGTTTTCCATACCAAAATTTCTTTGTATGGTTCTAATATAAAACATAAGGAAATATTAGTTTCTAAAGGCTATTATCATGTCCATGGTTTTGATTACACGGATACCTTTGCACCGGTTGCGAAGATGGACTCAATTAGACTAGTTCTCGCACTAGAAGCTAGTAAAGGTTGGGAAGTTCACCACATGGATGTTAAGAGTGATTTCTTAAATGGTGAGCTACAGGAAGAAATCTATATGCAGAAGCCTGAATTTTTCCAAGAGGATCCTTCATTGGTATGTAGGTTGAAGAAATATTTGTATGGACTCAAGCAAGCCCCCAGGGCTTAGTATGCAAAAATTGATGCTATTTTTCTCTCAATTGGTTTCAGTAGATGGAAATTAGACCCTAATGTGTATTTGAAGAAACATGACAGTATTTTTAGGTAATTTTTATTTATGTTGATGATCTCCTCATTACAGGTAGCTGTACCAATTCAATTGTCCAAATCAAGTCATCTTTGCATAGTGAATTTTCCATGATCGACCTAGGATTGCTAAGGCAAATTTTGGGCTTGGAAATTGAGCAAAATGAAAGGGGTATCAAGCCGATTCAAGTACAATTTGCTTTATACATGCTAAATAATTTTAACATGCCTGAGTGTAAGGAAGCCAAGTATCCCTTTCTTTCTGGTATTAAAATGCATGAATTTGGCAATTCTCCATTGGTGGATATTACACTCTACAGGAAACTAGTGGGCAGCTTGCTATATCTCACTCACACAAGACCTGATTTGTCTTATGCTGTAAGTGATGTAGCAATACATATGCAACAGCCACATGAGATCCATTGGATATAAGAAAATATTTAATTCTTCAGTATGTCTAAGGAACCAAGAATTTCACGGTGCACTACACAACAAGTTCCTCACTTCAACTAGTTGTATTTTCTGATTCAGATTGGGCTGGAGATCTTACTCATAGGAAGTCAACTTCAGGTTTTGTATTTATGTTTTTTGAATGTCCCATTTTCTGTTCAAGTAAGAAACAGCACACCATTTCACTTTCATCAGCAGAGGCCGAGTACAGGGTAGCAGTCAATGCTGCTACACAGTGTGTTTGGTTGCAGGGAATTCTCTGGGAATTTGGTGTCACAATTGATTCTCCAACCAACATTTGGATGGAAAATAAAAGTTCCATAAAAATATATACTGATCAAGTAAAAACACATAGGGAAAAAAATATTGAGATACACATGCATTAACTTCGGGGCTTACTGCATGACAGGGGGATCTCACTGTAGTATTGCCCATCCACCGAGCAAACTGTTGATATTTTTACCAAGGATTTCACAGAAAAGACCTTCACTTACTTGATATATTTGGTTGGGGTGAGTGAAGGATGTTAATTTTATGTTATTTACTGCAGGTCCATCTCCATGTCCATTCTTGAGGGAAGGTTTTGTCCCATGTGGTTTTCCTTCTTTTCCTCGGTTCATATGGACAAATAAATTGTAATTTTTGAATTATGTATTTGAAGTGACTTGAGCCATTGTTGCCAAGGCCTCCATAATTTTGTGAATTGTACTTAGTTATTGGATTAAGGGAAGGTGTTATAACAGTAATCCAACTCATTAGTCCCTAATTAAACTACTTAGTCAATTTTATTGCCTTTTAAGCTTTAATACACTATGTGGTGGACTAGGGGGTCTTAGTTGGACAAATGCCTAGTCAAATTGGGGATTTCACACCCACATGAGCATTCTATATTATTCAACCAACCACATGTGTTCCCTCATCATTTTTTGTGCACTCCCATTCATTGAATGTGGACAACTAGGTTGAATTGGAGCGCTAGAGTGGGATTTTGGCCAATTTTGGCTTGATTTGGTGCATTAAATGTTGCATTGAGACTCTAAACCACCCATATTTCCACACCCATGCTATACAAGGTGTAATAATTGACCCAAAACACTTCAACCACGTTCAATCAGTAATTCTTGGTTATTTTGGCTGATTTGGGGCTTGATTGGCCCACCTAGGGGGGTTTGATGCCAATTTGGCAATTTTGACTTGTATGCTCACAAATGGCTTCCAAATCCTCATGAAAATCCAATGTTGTATTACATACCTGATAATAACATGTTTCATGGTTATATAGTCCAAAATTATCTTGTTCCATTTCACATTGTGTGTGTAATTTGTCTTTCAATTGATGGTTTTTTTGCCATTTTTGCACCAAATTTGATTTGTGAGCTTCACTAACGCTCCTATATTATCATATGGTTTGAATTTCTCACACTACCATTTTTCACTTGCGTCAGACAGATAGTTTGCAACACTTATTCTTGTCTTGTGACAAACTGGTAGTCTGGGATCAAACATTAAAGAAAAAAAATCGCATAAGATTTTGATCTTTTTCTTTTTCCTTTTGTTTTCTCTTTTTATTTTTCTCTTTTTCTTTTCCTTTTCTCTTTTTTTTTAACTCTCAGTCGACCAAGTCACGGCTATCCTAGTAAGGCTTTAGCTAAATTCTATTCATTGATCCTATGAAAGGTGTTCCATATAACTTTCACAATTGCATTGATCCTTCGTCAGAGATATGAGTTACAATATACGGTCCTAACCAGTGTGTTTTTATCTTTCCCTGATGCTTTAAAATTTTTCTATCATACAGAAGGACGAGTCCTCTAACCTGAAATTGGTTATTCTTGATTTTTTTAACATGCCATACTTTATGTCGTTCCTTATCAATGTTTTAAAATAAACTACAACAAAATGGTCTTCTTCCAACTGTACCAATTGCGATAATATTTCCTCGACAACACCAACATCTATCATCTTTGTAATCACAACAATTCTTAGGACAGGTACAATATACTCCATCGGAATCATAGCCTCTTTTCCATACACCAATTGAAATGGATTTCAACCTGTCAAATTCTTAAAGGTCGTGCAATATACCCACAGTAGTGCATAAATTCTCTCGTCCCTGTCATCTCTCTAAACATTCCAAATCTTTGTTAATGTGTTCTCAAGGATTTTGTTGGATGCTACAACATCACCATTTTCTTGAGGGTCATACAATTTTGTCTTTATATGATGGATCTAGAATTCTTTAGTCAATTATTCAATCAACAGATTGAAAAAATACGTACCTTGATCACTTATAAAAATATTTGGGCATCCAAATCTAGTCATGACATTATTGGATAAGAATTTTGCAGCAGTTGTGGCAGTACAATCCTTTGTTGGCACTGCTTCAGCCCATTTAGTCAAGTAATATGCCGTAGTAATAATGTATCTTGCACCTATTCGCTTCCCTGTTGGACTACAAGGTCCCACAAAATAAACATCCCATTTGTCAAATTCCTGCAAATTTACCTGAGGTACTAACAAAATTTCATGTCGTCGCGGTATATTTTTGGTTCTCTAACAGACATCACTGCTGGGATAGTATTCTCAGGAATTTGTATGCATGGTGGGCCACCACAATCCTGCTTGCAATATCTTGCACACTGTATTTTTTCCAGAATAATGGCTTCATACGACACCAGCATGTGCTT
This sequence comes from Pseudotsuga menziesii, assembly GCA_001517045.1. NCBI lineage: Eukaryota > Viridiplantae > Streptophyta > Pinopsida > Pinales > Pinaceae > Pseudotsuga > Pseudotsuga menziesii. Next base: position 148,834 of record LPNX010842547.1, on the reverse strand, counting down.
TGTTCAATATTATTGGCTGCTCGTTTTCTAATATGCAGCGATGAAGAATCTCATCAGGGCCCATTTTATATAATTGTCCAGTGATCAACTGGAAGTTTGCAGCTCACACGACTAACTATTTTTTCCTGTGCAGTATTAAGTCCTTCTGGAGCATATCTCGTACTAAAAAATTGTATGATATATTTGTATGGGTCATCGAACATCGTGATCGCAAATAGTTGTGCATCAAGAAGACTATCTTCTAGGTTCATAGGTTCTTCTCCACTTTTGAGCCTCAATAGTTGTTCTGGTCTTGAATTCAGTCAACCCGTCTTAATAATAACTTCAAAATAAAATTCTTGGAAGAGGAGGAGCCACCGAAAAATATTCCCCCGCAACACTAGCTTATTGACCGGGTATTTCAACACTAAATGATCTGTGTACATTATGAAATTTACACCTAACAAATAGTGTCGAAATTTCTACAGAGTGTATACCATAGTTATTCCTTCTCTTTCTGTTGTGGTATAGTTCTTCTTTGTTGTTGATAATTTTCTGCTAGAAAAGGAAATAGGATGATCAACCAATCCTTTGTCAGGATGTGCTAGTACCACGTTGAGCGAGATAGATGACGCATAGAAATGTACGTTAAATTCTTTCTTTCAGTCTAGAAATACAAGTATGGCTGCTATGACCATTTTTTTCTTCAGGAGATCCAAACTTTCTTGGAAATTTTTCGTCCACTCAAAATTAATATCTTTTTTTAACATTTTTTCCATTGGAGCAGTTACCTCTCCATATCCTTTGATAAATTAATATAGTATCATTGTTAGTGGAGTATTCGACAACTGAAGAAATCAAATACTCTCTTATTTCTATGGGGTGGGTGAATCCCATTTGATAGAAAACAAATCAATTATCACAATAATCCTAATATCTAAAACCTTCTTTCATGGAGTTGAGAAGGGGAGGAAGAGAGGAGAATACATCTTTGCAGCATTTCTATTTGATGGAGTCCCTTGATGGATGTCCTTGCAGATCCTTGAGTCTCCTTCAAACCTGCAAATTTCACCACAAAATCCTTCCTACTATCCTACCAAACTATCTTTGAGAAAATATGGGTTATACTATAATTGCCTACCAATTCTACATCAATAATGAAGCTTGAAAGGAAAACATTAAACAAGAATTAGGAAGAATATTGAATTGATTCATAATATATGAACATGGATAAATACTCATAGCCCTTGTAAGTGTCTTCCTTCTCCATATCCTAGACCTTATCCTCTACCATCCATGCTTTTGATGCCTAAAAACTTTGTTGTAGAAAAGTGATTTCTAGCCCTCAATTCCTCCAACAATCCTTTTCTCTCTAATATTTCTCCTATAATTCACCTCATATGCCTTCCTTTTATAGGATTGGGCTTTGAGCACCCAATATCTTAACCATGAATGTGGGATTAGTATTTTGAATATTTTTTATTATTTCCTTCAAAAAACCCACATAACCTAGTTCTTAGGCATGTCAACTTGATTTTCAGTATTTCCAGGACAATTAATACCCACGTTAGACATTTTTTCTACTGTGTGAGTTACAGGAGTTTGGTTTTCTCCCTTAAGTTGTCATGGACTTGGCCTCTTTAGAGCCACATTGTCTTCAAACATATATTCCTTTGTGGAAGTAGTAGTCAAATGAGAGATTGAAGCTCTCAATTATTCCAAAACTCTAATCTTCATGTTGCGGGAAAAATAGAAATATGTTTTCATACCAAAACTCTCAAGGGTGTTAATTTTATTGTTTACATATTCCCCCTAATGTGTGAGGTATGAAGCTATGTTGAGGGCCAAAATACATTGATATTTATTTTATTTTGATACTCTTCATACTGATACTCTTTAGTGACGAGGGCATGATGGTAAAGGATTAGGATATTGAGCGCAGGAGTTGAAAAGCACCTGCAAATCAAACAAGGCAATAACCCAAATATACAATATCTTCTTGAGGTGGGCATGACCATTCTCAATAGTAAACAAGAATGGCAATAAAAAATACATAGTGGATCCATGTCAAAAATAAAAAAATAGACAAGCACCTTTTTATGGGTGCAAAATATCGAGGTCTTTGTGGTGCTTTGACATGGGAGTCTAATCTTGCATAACTTGGCCAGTGCATCAATGAGTCATACAACTATTTGTCCCAAGGTATTCAAATAAACCAACGATAGTATGAGTTTATATCATATGAATAAATGAGTCGATGTCAAGCATAATAAAACACCTTCTGACTACTGGTCATTGATGTATAGTGTTAACAGATGTGAGGAGGCCCATCGATAATGATGATGGACTACAAGGTACCTGAGTAAGAACTAACAAATGTGAATAGATGTTCTGAATTCAAACATTTGTAGAATCAAACAATTAGGGATCATTGATGTATACCCACTGTCATTTGTGAGTAATCCTACAACTAATGATTGTAAGATCCAAGGTACTCATTGGGGTTTCTAGATCCATTTCCTAAATAATGGTTTGGAGTCGATAGGAATAGATCTATTAGAAGGAGGTCCTTAATGCATCCCACATCAGTTGACATGAAACTGAGATCAATAGGTTGATATCATTTGGTAGAGTTGTGAGATCCAACATTGTATACTGACACAAGGAAGGCCGACATGATTGGTCAGGAATATTTGAGGAATGACCGACAGTGGTTTGACTTGCCCTAAACACATAAAACGACTTATTGTGACACTTGGAAACATGAGAATTGATCAACCAACCATTATGAAATTTACCAATTCCATATGAATTAACGAAAGATCCATAGATGACAGGAAGGCTAACCTGTCGGTGGATATCTGTTCAAATTATTGGTACAACTTCCTAAGTCAAATGTAAATGATGTACTTATAACCGATGCAGGGATATGTGTTATGTTCAGGGGGACAAGGACCGACTGTTTCCATATTCTCCATGATGAATTATGAATATATTTAATAATATTCCTTTTAAATTTTTCTGTTTTTTATTTTTTAGTGTTTTTTCATGTATTAGCTTGAAAAGGAATAAAGAATGCTATAGTACATAAAAGGGAACTATTGTTACAAGGGCGTGCCCCTATGTTTTAAGAGAACAGGTCAGGCCAAGGTGAGGATATGTACTACAAACATGGGTTGATCTAGTTGTGTGGACTCTTTTGGATGTTCCCTCTATAGATAGTCTATTTGAAGTAGGACTATGTGTCGACGAACAGTGAAATATAACCAACTAACTACGATTTTATCCAATATGAGATCTTAGCCAAGTAAGAAAAAAGGAGTGATGGTTTTACTTTATATTGATTCTTGTAAAAAATACCAAAACCATGAAACGTGGTTTGGCATTCAAATCCTAGATCAAATAGTTTGAACATGTCGATTCCGCCAAAATCTTGTAAAAGGAACCATAACCCAACCATTTAGGAAACAAATAGGCTTCAATATATGCATTTAATATCTGAAATAACAAAGATAAGCAGATTACTCATTTTTTACCATTCTTGTAGGAATCACCTCTTTCAAGGATGCACCTCAGAAGCAATGAACCATTTACTTGGTAATATCTCGGTTGTAGATGAGTCTTCATGTTGGATAAGGAAGTCAAAACAGTTCAAAAGTGTGTTTTGAATTTTCCATATATTCGAATTTTTATGAAATTTTTTGGATATTTTATTTTGAAGAAAAATATACAAAGGGAGAAATCATTTAAACTACTCTTTTTAGTGTGTGCAAAGTTATTGCAAAAATTCTCTTGAACTTAAACACACTTTTTGGTTCATGATGTAATCAGTTTTACTTTATACAAAGGATTGTGACTTCAAATTTTACTTATGCTTTGAAATAATTGTTCAATTATGGTGCCATGCAATCAAAATATATGCTTTCTTTATCGGAATGATGTATGACAAAGATTCCAATCAAGTACGTAGTTAGCTAAGGAATCAGCTAGACTATTTGAACTTCTAGGAACATGAATGTATTCAATGAATTCAAAATGGCATTCTTGAAGATTAAATTGTAGAAACGTTCTAAACCGTATAGTATTTTGAAACTGATACTGACCATTTTACTAAGATACAACAAGTTATGATTCTAGTTTAACAACTATTCATTGGATACCAAGGGTGTTAGCCTTGACTAGAAGCTTAATGGTTGCAGTATACTCTGCAACATTATTGGTCACAGGTCCAAGGAAAGAGCCTCCCAATCTAAGAACTTGATTGTTAGGTGTGAATATTACCCATGCAGTGGAAGCACTGTTTTGATAGCCACGACTGGCGCCATCCTCATATCCCAAATAAGTGAAAGTTTCCAATGACATATTCCTAGTATAGATACCAAGGAAGATATGTGTCTACACAAAATAACTATTGTACAAAAGTTTTTTACATAAAAAACAACATAATACAACAAATCATTGCAAGGGATCAGTTCCTACACAAATTATTTTTTCATATAAAGACCATTTATGATCACTGACAAGGGTTCCCTATCATAATTGACTAACTCATATGCACCTCTTTTCAACACTGTTTTGACGACAAGTGGGACAAACCATTTAGGTACAAATTTCCCTTTTCCTATTTTAGCATTGTCTTGTTCATAAACCAAAACCAAATCACCTTCTGAAAAAGACTTGAGGATGAGAAGCTTTGTCATATTGGGATTTGACTCTTTTCTTGTGTGCTTCTATGTTTAACGAGACCTCTCTTCTAGTTTGATCAAGAGAATGAAGCTGGAGGAGTCGTTATTCTTATGTAGAAGTGTTAGGTAAGAGTTTGATAGCCAATTTTAATGATGTGATCTCACATTCAATCAGCAATACAGCTTCTTCTCCATAAACCAATTGGAAATGAGTGAACCCGATCATGATTTTATCTAAGGTATAGTAATCCTAGAGAGCAGAGAACAACATCATATGCCAGTTAGTTTTGTTCTCATTAACGTTTGTTGAAACATAGTAATCAAAACCTTTTTGATGGATTCTAATTGACCATTGCATTGGGGATAATATGGTGAGGAAAAATCCTGTCGTAATGTTAACTTGGTCATAAGTTCACCAATAAAGGAATTCCTAAAATGGATACCATTGTCTGTAATGATCTCTTTGGGTATACCAAACCTAGTTATCACATCATTGAATAAGAAATATGATGGAGGCTTTGTCGTGTAGTCGAATGTATGCATTTCCTCAGACCACTTTGTAAAGTAGTCCACTGGTACAATGATGTAGTGGTGTTCATTAGATGAAGTTGGGTTGATTACCATTTAATCAATGGCCCATTTTAAAAATGGACCCATGGTTATTGCATGGTGTAACAGAGCGTGATGTGCATGCATTTCATGTATAAATCTGGCAAGGATGACACTTTTTAATGGCATTAATGCAATATTTGAATATTGTGGGCCAAAATTATCCTACACACAATATCTTCTGGGCAGTTTCCCACCCAGAAAGATGGCTGCCACATGCTCTTGAATGGAAGTCATTAAATACCTTCTCGGCTTCTTCATGGACTAAACAATGTCTTAGAACTAAGTCTAATCCTCTACAGTATAAAGTATCCCCAACAATGAGGCATCTTCATGCTTGGTATCGGATACAACATTGTTCAATTATAGAAAATTGAGCATCAATCCTTTGGGTTTGGAGATATGTAATTAATGTTCCATACCAAGGATCAGTAGTAGCAATGAGAAATAAATGTTCATATTCCCAAGACTCTTCTTTGATTATTTCCGCTTTATTGTCAGGTAACTATGACACTAGTTCTACAAATGTTAAATACTTCTTGGCTTTAGTTTTTATGAATTAGAGATCAAATTATTGCAAAATTACTCTCCATTTTGAATACTTTCCCCCGATGATTCAACGAGACAAAGTGTTTCTCATTAGGGTTCATTTCAACCACTATAGTCATTTTTCTTGGAGATATATAATGCCTAAGACTTTGGATAGCATGAAATGCTTCTAGGGATAGCTTCTACACCTAGGAATATTTGAATTTGGGGCCAGCAAGGCCCTTACTAAGATAATATATGACATGTTCTCGAGATGAATCATCCTCTTGGACCAAAACCATCCCTGAAGTGGATTCGGTTGCTACCAAATATAGAAAAATTTCTCTAGTATAGTTTGGGGGACTAAGCACTGAGGTTGACATGAGGGCTGTTTTCACGGCATCAAAAGAACGTTGAGCTTGTTCATCCCATATGAACAGTGCATACTATTTTAAGATACACATGAAACCTTTAGAAATTTCAGCATAATCAACAATAAATATTCTCAAGAATGTTTCTTTTCCTTGTAGGATTTCAATTTATTGAATTGTTTTTGGGGAGGGAAACTACAATATTGCCTCGACCTTAAGGGGATCTACATGTATCCTATCCTTGGATACAATTAAACCAAATAATCTCCCAGAATCCACACAAAATATGCACTTATGTGGATTCAATCTAATGTTATATTGTCAACATCGAAGGAAAACAACATGTAAATCTGCACAATGTTCATCTCTTCTCCTAGATTTGGTTGTTAAGTCATCGACATAAACCTCAACAATTTTCTTAATATCATGAAAAGCATATGACATGGCTCTTTGAAAAGTATCCCCAACGTTTTTAAGTACAAAAGGATTTTTTCGATACACAAAAGTGCCCAATGGGAAAATGAAATTCGTTTTGTGTTGGTCTTCTTTCTTAATCTTAATTTTGTTGTAACGAGAGAATCCATCCATAAATGAAAATATTTCGTTACCGACACACTCATATATAATCTGATCAATGAATGGTGTGGGATAATTATATTTGGGGAAATCCAAATTTAAATTCCTAAAGTCAATACAAACTCGGATTGTCCCTTTTTTTATTGACCGAAACAGGATTAGATACCCACTCAGTCAACGGTACAAAGTAAATGAAGCCAGCTTCAACAAATTTTCTACTTATTCCTTGATGGAAATGTATTTCTTAGGATTTACTGGATGTAAAATTTTGAAATATAGGTTTGACATTTGGATACGTTTTTATCTCATGTTCGACAATGCTAGGATCGATTCTTGACATTTCTTCATATGACCAAGCGAAAACATCATGAAACTCTTTGAATAGAGAAGTATATTGTGTGAGTTCTTCCAAAGAGAAATTGGAACCTATATTGATATTCTCAATGATGCCAAGCTTAATGGACATGTTTATAGGAATAGTTTTTTATATTTTTTCCGAATTTCCTTCTGAAAGCATGTTGTGTGTTTGGACTGGGCATTAATACCTTTCCATATTATCATCAAGGTAAAAAATTTCATGTTTTACTTCCAAGGAATCCAATTTAGAAAGAAATGATGATCTATGATGCATGTCATCCCATGGTCATTCTGATATATTCATTACTTCCATGATAGATTCATAGATAAAAAGGTTTGATCTAATATGTCATGAGTGTTGGGAGTATCGATAACCCATACGGGTGATGTGTACAGATCATATTCCTCCAATGGAGAAGGATTTTTATCCGATTCTGTTGAAGAATTTTGAATTGCTTGATATGAAATTTCTACAGTAGAAAAAGGTGTACTACTCCTAGTTTCATCAAGCATTTCTGAATTTATTTCCTTTCCTTCACTAGTTTGAACCTGGATGTCCTCTACTATAATTTATTCTGATGAAGTGGAACCCATCGTCATATTGGATTCGGTAAAAAAAGTTAATGGAAAGGGAACTTCTGATGTAATGGTCAAATCTAGAGCAGTTTGAGGTGTAGATGTTGGAGGTGGGATTGTGAAGGTTCCCATCAGGGAAGAGTCTTTGCACATCCCAACTCCCAGATCTTGAATCACTACTTGTGAATTTTCCACAAAAGGTACATTTGAGTGGATACCAGTTTCAGGTGTGTATTAATCTAACTGATTGATCATAATAATATTCTCTTGACGAGGGAACCAAATTACTCGGAATACCAAAGACACTACTTTCGTCACTACATGTATCGAAATGTATCCCAATAGAATATTGTAATCTATGGCTGCATACACTACCCGAACAGCAACGTGAACTATTTTACCTCCCAATTCAATTGGGAAATCCATAATGTGTCCATGAGGCAGGAACGCATGTCCATCAAATGCTTTAAGTACTTTGTGGGATGGTTTCAAAGTGGGTGATCCTAAGCCTTTCCAACATCCTAAATACATGACACAAGTAGAGGCTCCTTCTTTTATAACAGTTCGAAAAATATTCATCCCATGTGACAAGACTTTAATCTGAAAAGTGACATGTGATGGAAGCCTACTTGTTAATTTTTCTAAGTCAAATGTGATCAAACTAGTATCATTTGGATCAACTATGCCTATGGAAGACAATAGTGCTTTTCTTTGAGTTGGAAAACTATGTAATACCTCTAAGGTAGACATGGCACAAGGTTCTTGAGTTAAGTTTTCCACTATACTATAGTTTTGATCTTCTTTCGCATTAGGATTATGTTTTGATACACTTAAAACCCCTTTGGGGGATCGAGGAACTATGTCAATGGTTGGTTTTTCGATAGTGAGAGAACCATTTGGTTTTGATCCTGATGGGTCTAGAACACTAGTTGGGATGTCATAGGAATGAGCCCTTGTTTGAACATTAGCATCATGATCTAATCCAAATATGTTGACTATGGGTTTATTTCCCCCTTGCGGGGGGGTTATTTGGTTGGCCCCTTGCTGGGGTATCGGAGCTACAGAAACCATATGTTGTTGTTGTGGAAAAGGTTGAGTCAATACAGTAGGTTGTTGTGGTCCCCTGCATTGAGATAACATTTGATGAATTTCATCCATATGATGGTATAGGTGAGTAGGATGATCTCCTTGAAAAATTATGCAAGGATACATGTTTTTTCTTTTCTCTTCATTTACTTTTGGTTGATTATTCATTCTAGGTGCATCTCCTACCCTAGCATTAGAATTTGGATTTTTCTATTGTTTCTTATTCTTTCGTTTTTGGTTTGTGGCTTGGATCGTGAGGATTTCTGAAGTTTGGGTAGGATTTATATGTTGTTGGTTTTCTTGGCCATTCATGGGTTGATAATTTTTAACTGACACTCATCTCATTTGCTTGGTAAGTCAGTCAATTTGGATTATAGAACCAATCACACCATTGTAATGAGGTCCTTTTGATGGACTTGCTGGATTGGACGCAGGTCTTGCACCAAGAGGTATTAAATCATAGAGTGTGCATGATTGTGAATATATCAAAACCATTTGTTGGGAAATCTGAATGATTTGTTCTTCTGTCATGGCTTTTGACATAGCTACATCTTTGGAAAGAGTAGGAAATAGTGATTTTACAAAACAATATGCTGAGAATTGATCTAGGATTTTTGCATTAATAATCCTTTGGCGTCTCCTCCACTCATGTATATGATCATATATCTGAGTAGAAGTGGATTTCCTGAGCAAAGTCAAAATTTCAGTACCCGTCTCATAATGGATAGGTAATTGAAAATGTGTCAAAAATACCATGGCCAAAGATGAAAAATATGTGAATGTATTATGTGGCAATTCAATGTACCATTTCGCAGTGGTTCCTGTGAGGGTCTGTTGAAACAACCTCAACCTAATACTATCATCGACTAGGGAATTGGATGAACACCATAAATGAAATGTCATCACTTGATTTGACGGATCGTCCCCTGGTCGTCCATCGGACTTGGGTATGTTTGAAGGAGGATTGGTTGGTATGGTTGGCCATCCATTCATATGCAGAACAATATCGTTGGTCATATGGGATAAATGCGGTAGATTCAATATGGCTAGAAATGGTTATTTGATAGGTGCCTCCAAATATGTTTGATATGTGGATGGAACTTGATAGTTCCACTGACCTGGGATTTGATTTACATTCCAAGGTGGATTTCCTCGAAAAAGAGGACCCCAAAAATATTGGTTATTCCCAAGAGTTTTTCCATTCCATTGCAAGATGGAATTGAAAGGTAAATTACCGCCTTGTGGATGTGGACTCCAAAACGGTTGGTATTTTCCCAAGATTTGACCATTCCAAGGATATTTTCCTTGTAATTGAGAAATATTCCAATGTGTATTTCCCCACTGTGAGGATAGATTCCCGAAATATTGGTTACTCCCAAGACCCATAATACTCAAGTTTGAGATGGGATTGATAGGTGGAATGCCCCCTGCCATAGTGGTCATTGGGGGTGTAGGGTTTCCCCCTTACATTGTTATAGGATTAGTAGGAGGATAACCTCCTATGACATTTCAACTCATTTATGGATGATTGCTCCAATTGGTATTCATGTTCCAAGGTCCATTTCCTCCACTTGGAATATTAACATTCCAAGGTATAGAGATTCCTCTAAAAGTGGAACCTAGAAAAGCATTAGGTTGACCAGAAGGATTCAAATTAAATCCTTGGAATTTTTGACCTAGATAAGCCCCACCATATGGGAAACCCATATTTGGTAAGGTACACCCTCTAGTAGGGATAACTGTTTATAAGTAGATGTACTTCCAGGATTGGAACCTGGAACTGTACCAATTGGAACTGAAGTGTTGGTTGAACTTATATTATTAACAAGAATGTTAACTATTGGGATTTTTATTAGGGTAGAATTGGAGGTATTACCTCCTCCATCCACCATTAGGAGTTGAACTGGTGTGGTTCCAAGAGCTTCTGAAGAAGCCAAAGGGTTCTATTAGCACTCCATTTGCAACAGTCGATTTGTGGGCCTAACAATGTTCAAAAGGGTCCTATTCATTTGAAAATTATGTGAACTCCCTTCAAATTATTAGAGGCACATTTTCCATGTTTTGAGATCGTCAGATAATGAAGAGAGATCAATATATGGTGGTAGATTCCTCCGAAGGTGAAGACTTGCAACAACATAGATGATAGAGAAAGGCTTCGTAGACCAATGATCCAGGAGCACAAGGAAGAAGAGTGATGATAGATCATGGTTTTGGCCAAAGACGTAGGAGAATGGTCAAAGTTTAGAATTTGCAGAGTCCTTTAAAACTGGCAAACAATGAAGGGCCAAGATCAAGGCGAAGCTCGATCGATGGCCCGAAACAGTTTCACTGAGCAAACATGCTCGATAGAAGGAACTTTCTCAAATCATGAAACAGGTTAAGGGATGACAAGATATGACGGCAGGGATGAAAGCAGAAGCAGATCTATAGTCCCATCTCATTTCACAAGCCAGACTTGTGTCGATAAAGTCGCGATTCCAAATCACGAAAAGTGGTATTGGCTACAAATATCAATGGTCATGACAAAGAAGGGAATAGAGCTACGGCTATGGCTCTTTTCACGATTTGAACTAGCACGGGCAACGCCAAGGTCCTGATTCACAAAGAGGTGGTAGGACCCACTCAGGTCGACAGTTGCACGGAAAGGTTGATTACGATCGATAGGTAATTCACACCTCACTCTAAAGCTGCTCGTTGTATCAAGAGAGGAGAAATTGGCAGCAGAAGTAAAGAAACATGGACGATGGACGTGAAAGGTTCCCCAAATCAGAGGGATAAGGAGGAAAAAAGGCCTGTCTAAAATGGTCTAAGTTGGAAACTAGCCATTAGTAGGAAACATAGGGATCGCTTTCACATTCTAGGATAAAGAAAACTCTATGCTGTCAGTCCACGTTACCATGCGCTATAGCTCCATGATGTTTATTAAAATTTGTAAATCGTGGCAATAGTTCCACTCTCTAGACTGCTAATGTTTGATTGTGACTGGAAATAGGTTTTTAGGTTTGTCTCAGACAATAGTCTCAGTGCTAATAGTATAAATACACTCCCGATAGAGGGAGATACAAGTTGGTTGGTTGGGAAACTCTCAAGGGTTGAGGCTCTCCATTGTAATTAGTCTCTAGTTTTTTGTGTTATGAATAAATTTGTAGAGGAAGGATTGTATTTCAAAGCAGAGATTCCTGTGTCATTGTTTCTTTCAATATTTAATTTATTTACGTGAAATTTTCATCCTGTTTTCATTCGAGTTTGTTAATTTCTTTCATGTCTGAAATGAGTGTATAACAGTTTGGAATTCATACATGCTATGCTTCATCTGTTGTTTCAGACATTCATTTAAGTTTTCTTCTAAATTTACATAGAATTCATCTTGTTGGTGCTCTGCGTAATGGATTGTTCCCTCTCATCTACTAATCACTCGCTGAATATCTCCTGATTGCAAGATCGATGGCTATCTTGCCTCTATTTGTAAATTCATGCCATTCTTTACTTCCTGCAATATGTTGCCTACCCGGACCTTCAACTCCATTGCCAATGGTCCCTTACTCTAATAGTCCCATCTACATCTTACATTAATGCACCCCTCCCATTCAGGATTTTGGCCTTTTGACTATTCTTGATCGAATATCCTACGTGAAGTAAACCTGAAAATAAGAGAGAGATCCCTCTCTGACTATGCAGGGCAAGAGGTGCAGTTTGAAGCTATTATGTTGTTTCCCGGGAGAGAGACCTTTTTCCGCCCAACCTATGGGCACAATCCAGGTGCTAACAAACTGGCGTCGTTGCTGAGGATGAGATTAAAGATCATCCCTGGGAAGAACAACTAGTTTTAGATCTAGTTGTTGATGGTGAATAGTGATCAGACATCAAGAAGGTTGAGCACTTTTCACCTGACAACTCCACTCTTGAAGGTTTCAGACTTCAGCGACTCCGTTGGTGGTATGACCCTGAAACCAAATTGTTAGAAAAACTGACAGGCTCCACCAAGGAGAATGGACCCCTTGTAAGGCCGAAGAATGCATGGTGAAAGGTTAAGACACTTGAGTTTACATTTCTTCCAAGATGCCTTGTCTTGTCTTGTAAGTTTGTTCTTATCCTTTCCCAGATTTATCAAAACAACCTTCTATGGTTCAATTCATTTGGAACAGAGCTATGAATATATTCATATTTATCCTTATTTACGAACCAAAAGCATTGCATCGTCTTGTACATTTTATTTTGACCAATATTTTTCTCTCGAATATATTGACGTTAAAGGAAACCCTGTGAACCTCATGAAACCTCAGTTAATAGCGTATCTATTGCGCCTAACCTGGTCTCTCCCAGTATTCCAAGCTAGTACTGTGGAGAACATCCTATAATAAACAATCAGAATGCAAAAAGATTGGAGCACAAAAGATATTTTATTGATCGTGGGCCACTTCGAGCGGGAAACCTCCTTTGAGCAAGCTCAATACAAAATAACTCTTCGGTGCTTTCAATAGCCTCAACACATACTTATATACTAAGTCTAATCTAAAAAACTATTACTCAACATGAATGTGGGATAATGAAACCTATTAACTGGAGGACTTAACAACTATTACTTACTCCCCATGAATGTGGGATAATACATCATACTAATTGGACGGCTTAAAAAGCATATCCGTCTGATAAAATATACCAACAAAATAAAGAGGGCAGTTGACACGGGTTCTTAACATCCCCTCCCTCTTAGAAAAAAACTTTGTCCTCAAAGCTTTAGATGTGGAAACAATTGCTGAATCTGAAGGAGGGGTTCCCATGTAGCATCCTCTGGTTGCATGCTGGGCCACTGAATTGAAGACCTTTGTGATGGACCGAGAGAGAAGCTGACAATTGCACTTATTGAGGATGGCCTCTGACTTCGAAATGATGGATCCTTCAGTAACCCATTCTGGTAAAACAATTTGTGCGCTGATGTTGGTGCCGATCACTTGTTGAATGCGAGAAGGAGGAAGTGTGAATTTATAAGCAACGTACCCAATCTGTTGAAGAACTAGATATGGGCTAGAGATATTTGGAGTGAGTGTTTGATGCCCTTTGTCTTTCACGGAGGATTGCTTGTAACTCTACATACGAAGAAAAACCATATCACCAACTTGAAAAGTGCACTCAGAATGGTGTTGATCAGCATGTTGTTTCATGCGGGATCTTTTCATGTGAAGATTGTCCTGCAGGAGGTGAAGAATCTGATGTCGGTTTTGAAGAACCATGTCAATTGCCTGAACTAGTGAACTACTGGGGGTGGATGGGAGGAGTACTAGAGGTGTGTGACCATAGACTGCTTCATATGGAGTCATTTTAGATGCAATATGGTAGGAATTATTGTACCACCATTCAGCAAGAGGTATCCACTGTTCCCACTGATGTTGTTCTTTAGAGATGAAACAACGAGGATAAGTTTCCCAATATTTGTTGATGACTGTAGTTGGACCCTCTATTGGTGGGTGATAAACTGAACTCATATGCAGTTTTGTGTCAGGGAGGCGAAAATGACTTGTGAAAGTTCTGTTGTGGTCTAAGACAATGGAATAATGGATTCCATGAAGAAGGAATATCTGGGCCATGAAAATTTGTGCGATTGAAAAGGTAATATATGGATGGATTGTAATTTCACCCTTGTGGTGCTGACAAGGAACACATTCGGAAACCATATGTTGAATTTCAGGTTGCACTCCCTTCCAAAAGAAGTTACAGCATGAAAGCTCATATGTTTTGATGAACCCAAAGTGCGCTACCAATGGAGAAGCATGGAGTTCATAAAAGACCGCATGTTTAAGGTTTGTGCTCTGGGGAAGCACTAGACGACCCTTGTATCCTAGAGAAAATCCATCCCAAGAGGAATACAGTACCACAGAAGGGTTACTGGCCAACTGCTGGATGACTTCAGATAATGAGGATTCATTGACATAGCCTTGCTGAAGAGAGTGTAACCAAGTTGGAAGAGGCATAGAAATAACTAAAAGAGAAACATGGGCATCAAATGTGTGGAAAAGAGCATCCACCGCAAGATTGTCCCGAGCCTTCTTATAGTCATAATCCCTGAGTTTGAGAACCCATTGCGGTTGTGTTGGGGATGAGACCCATTGTTCCAGGAAATATTTCAAACTCTGGTGATCAGTCTTAATGCCGAAAGGATTCTCTAAGAGGGATGGCCACTATTTCTATACTGTGTGCAAAATAGTCATAATTTCCTTCTCATATGTAGAGGTGGATAAATTATTTCCAGAAGTGCATTTGTCGGTGAAGGAATTGGGATGTTCATCTTGAAATAGGAAAAACCCAAGTCCATTGTCGTAAGCATCACACTTAGGAGTGAAGAGATGTTAAAAATAAGGCATATGAAAGGTGCATCGGAATGAAAGATCCAAGGGAGTAGTTGAGACTACTGAAGATTGCATCTGAATGAAATGGAGCTGAGTGATGAAACCATGTGAAATTTTCTTAAGAAGCTTTTCCATGTGATGTGAACTGATGAGGCTGAGAGACCATGGTTGTAAGCCCCGCAATGTGTGTTTGGTACCATTGATTGAAAATTGCATCCAAAGTTCAGCAAAATCCCATAAAACGGGTCCAAGTGTGCGTAACCATTGAGCACCCAAAACCACATCACATCCGCCTAAGGGCAAGGAAAACATGTCAGAGTGTAAGTTATAATCCCCCATAGATATGCGCACATTATGACACTTCCCTTTGCAAGGTAAGGTGCCACCATTGGCAGTCATGACTTCAAAGCTGGAGCAAGGATGGATGAAACAATCAGCCTGTTTGGTGATCCTCAGGTCAATGAAGTTGTGAGTGCTACCAGAATCAATGAGTAATGTAAGAGGGAGGTTTTTGAAGAACCCTCTGACCCACATAGTTTGTGGGGTGGTGACTCTGGCTAAGGCATGGAGAGATATCTCTGGTTGGTCCTCTGGAACAGGAAGTTGTTGAATGTCACCATCATCATTTGTGGGATCCTGAGCATCATAAAATATTTCAGGTGCTAGTGGAGAATCCACATCTAAGACATAGAGCTTTTGATCAACACATCTATGTCCCTGAGTGAATTTCTCGTCACAATTATAACAAAGCCCTTTTTCTCGACATTTCCACATCTTTGCTTCAGACAAATTCTTAATAGGAGTGGTTCTAGGAGCTGGCAGATTTTGGGTTCTTTGAGGAACCATAGGTATGAATGGAACAAGAGTGGATTTGGAGCATTGTTGAGCCCAAATCTTGTCCTCTGCTAGCTTAGCCAACCCAAGGGCTTCCATCATTGTCCGGGGGAAGAACATTTTAACCTCAGAGTGTATTGCATCCTTTAGACCACTGATAAAACAACTAAGGTATAATGCATTAGGCAATCCCTCGGTGTGATTGGCGAGTTTCTCAAATTCTGTTTTATACTCCCACACAGTGCCAGTTTGGTGAAGTTTGGTGAATGCTCCTATGAAGTCATCAAAAGCACTAGGACCAAATCGCTGCAAGAGGAGTTGGGAAAATTTTGTCCAGTTTGGCTCGGCATGAGCATTGATGTACCAATGGAACCATTGAAGTGCTTCATTTTCCAAATGAAAGGATGCAAGGGAGACTTTATTGAAATCAAAAGTGTTATGCAGACTGAAATATTGTTCTTTCCTATAAATCCATCCAGTCAGATCATCACCATTGAAGTGAGGAAAATCCAGCTTTGGCCCATGGTAGTGGCTAAACACTAAGAACCCAGTGTCTGCAGAAGACTTGGGCTGGCGGCAGTTGTCCATGGGTGAATGCTGACGATTGAGACCAAGAAATTTTTGATCGAGATCCTCAAGTTTGGACTTGATGGCGGCAAGTTCTTCTTCCATTTGTGTATTTGCTCCGGCGTGGGTAACAACCATAAGCAGGGTTTTTATTTATTTATTTATAAGGTAATGGGTAGAAAAGAAAAAATGGAGAGGGTTTTAGAAAAGAAGAATTTTTATTTGGGAAAATTTGGGGGGGCGGGGGGTAATTGGGGTTTTACGGGGTTTTGGACACTTTTTTAGGAACAAGAAGAAGAAAATGTGAATTTCAGAGGTGGGATGAAGGAATTGGAAAATTTTTCAAAAAGGGACAAGGAAGCAGAATTGGAAAACAAACACCGTGGAAACATTTGAAGGAGATTGGGTGAGAATCAGAGAAGCTATGAAAAACTTTAAAAATCAACAAACATGGAATTTCGGCCTTGAGGAAGTGAAATTAGGAATAGGGTCCTCAATGAAGGAATATGCATAATGGTATTATGGGGGCGATAGTGAAATTTCAAGGAAACAAAGCTAAATCAAGGAAGATATGGCTGAAAAATATAATTTTTTTTCCCTTGAAGAACAGATCTGTGGTCTGTGGCAGTGCTAGAAGCTGCGTTTTATCAGCAGGAAATGGAGTAAATGATCTGTGACAATTCTGAAATTTTGCACGTTATCAACTATAAATAGAGATGGACCCCAGGTATAATCAGCTTCCTATTGGTTCAAAGGTAGTCACTCGACCACCAAGGCTGTCTCAGGCTTGAGTATTGGGGCAGTACCCCTCACTTCACGACACAGGTAAAATTTCTAACTGCTTGGCTAAAAACTACAGCTCTTTGGTTTTCCTCATGAATGAGAATCTAGTCAATCTGGTGGGGGTCGTTGCCCTTTTCATTTGGCAGGTCCTCTCAATGGCCAGCTACTTCGGGGTTCCTGTGGTACTCCTCACAATGATTTTTAGGGCTATGTCCAAGTACTTCCCACAGTTAAGCGGATAGGGTGTATTCCCTAATCCGAATGAAAAATACTGCTGCAAGAAGAAGAACTATTGCAATAATCATAGTTCCAAAAAAAATGTGGTAGAAACTCCACCCAATGCTCAAAAACCCGTAATTAGAGCCAGGGTTTTGAGACGAAAACTTTTAAAATAGCATAACCCGATCTAGATTGCTCAGAATCACTATTATAGCCTATTTCTAGAACTAGAACAACCACTTTGCTTCTACCCTCAAAATCGGAATAGAAATCTGGGCACCCGGTCAAAAGAATTTCGCTCTGTAATTTCCGCGGTTGTCACCGAAATTCTAAAAAATTGTTGATTTTAAATCAGCGATATCTCCACTTTTAGGATTCCAAATGAGATGATTTGTTTTTTGAAACTGTGTATTTTTTAAGGAGGAATTCAGATATGTAACTTGTTTCTTCTGATTTTGTGCAGAAAGTTTCAGAAAGTGATCTGAAAGTCACCGCCCAATTTTTCCCTCTTTTTTTTTAAAAGAAAAAAAAAATTCCGACTTGTCCCAAGGAAAGTGCTCTGATACTAGATGTGGAGAACCTCCTGCAATAAATAATGAGAATGCAAAAATATTGGAGCACAAAAGATATTTTATTGATCACGGACCACTTCAAGGGGGAAACCTCCTTTGAGCAAGCTCAATACAAAATAACTCTTCGGTGCTTTCAATAGCCTCAACACATACTTATATACTAAGTCTAATATAAACAACTATTACTCCACATGAATGTGAGATAATGAAACCTATTAACTGGATGAATTAACAACTATTACTTACTCCTCATGAATGTGGGATAATACATCATACTAATTTGACGACTTACAAAGCATATGTGTCCGACAAAATATACCAACAAAATAAAAAGGGGGGTTGACACGGGTTCTTAATAGGTACAAACCACTACAATTGCCTCCTGTCCTCCATGATTTTCCTGTGAAAAATTACAAGTACCTCCCCAAATTTGATGGAGAATCCAAAGACTTCACTACTGAGAAACATTTACAAGCCTTTGAACATTTCTCTAACCTTTTTGAGATAGAACATGATGATGTTTGCATGAGAAATTTTTCCCAGTCTTTGCAAGGAGATGCGAAAGAATAGTTCAAACACTTGCAGCCTAAGTCCATCAATACATGGGAAGAGTTTTCTTGAACCTTTTTAAAGTTTTGGGGTAGGAGAAGGTCACTAGATCAAATACTTTCATAATTTTAATCCTTGAAGAGGCATGAGGGTGAGGCCATATCTAGTTTTAACAGAAGGTTTGCAAGCTTTTATTATAACATGACCAAGGAAGTCCAACCTCTTTAAAATGCTACTAAGATATATTATGCAACCACCTTTCACCCTTAACTGTCATTACTTCTTATGGAAAGAAAATCAACCACTCTGCAGCATATGTTTACTAATTGTTTGGAGGTTGAGGAAAACATTAAGATGTCCAAAAATTTGTCAAGTCAGGAAAGTGGTGGTGAAATAAAAGATACATTAAAGTTAGTTGGGCCCTACAAGCAGAAAGGGAGAATCCCTGTTCAGCTAAAGCTTCCCCTGGCTAGATAGAAAGATGATCAGACGGATATAGAAGCATATCGTTATGCAGGCCTATTTTCTGAAGATTTCAATCTACTCAACACCGGGTCCGTAAAGAACGATTTTAAAAAATATTCCAGTGTACATGTGTACGATGAGTATGAGGAGGAGTATCCAGAGGCTATACCTAAAGAGACAGCTATAGAACCAAGGTATGCTAATGGATAAAATCAAGCTGCAATCCAAAGTCAGAAGGTTGAGACAGGAAAGGCTGATAAATGTGCTGAAGGTGATAGCCTAACTCTATGTTATTCCTATTTTGAATTAATACGACACATGATTAAAGCCTCTAAGCAGAAACAAAATTTAGAGGGTATGGTGCATTCCATAAACTTATGCGAAAGAGAAGATGATAAAGAGGAACAATCATGCAATCCCTCTCTGTTTATTGATACATCAGGAATTTGTGATGAGGTGTTGAGTCACGAAGAAGGAGGTAGTAGTCCTCAAATAAATAATTTTTTAATTTTATGCCTTTAGGAATATCACCCCATAAAGGAGGAATATGCCTACTTAGTTTTGTTGAAGAAAAGGAGGACGTTCATGCTTAGGCACATGAAGAAGGTGAAGCTCTAGTTGCAGAAATTTTGAGCGAAAGGATGGATGTTTCATTGGAGAATGATTATGTGGACCCTTTTCTAGGATCTTCCAAGTATCAGTGTGATAGCTCACTAAAGGAAGGGAGTTTCGGACAACTTTCCCATGAACAGATGATAGAATATACCAGAGGTTGCCATGTTTTCTATGACCCCATAGCAGAATACATGGAAGGGATGGGTAATGGTAATGACTGGTCACATCTCTAATGTAAATATCAGTTTATTTGTTATTGCCTTCTTCCATTATGTATTTCATTCCTGTTCATAAAGCACGAAAAGGAAACAAAACTATTAGGCAAGTTACTTGACTGGCTTCATTGGAAGTCTAATTTCACTTAATTGGGCCTATGCACTAAATTAGGTAGAGTAGCTAGGAACAAATAAGCTCAAAAATCATCAAGCATTTCCTTCATTTCTATTTTAGTTTCTTTTCATTTTCAGTTGTAAGCATAGGTTTGCAGTCACAACTGATCTCAGTTTCAGAATATGGCCAAGAGCATGGTTTGCAAGGGTGACATAACTTCACTAAAGAAGTAGCTCAGAGCAGAATGGAGGCTTGGAAGGAAAGATTGGGGACGACCGAATGGATTTGGAACTTGGTCTACGAGGGTTCTTTGCTACCTTGCTGAGAGGATAGAATCCCTTGTGGAGCCATCTGTTAGCACTCTGTTTGCAACAGTCGATTTGTGGACCTGACAAAGTTCGAAAGGTTCCTATGGCATTTGAAAATTATGTGAACGCCCTTTATATTATCAGAGGCACATTTTCCATGTTTTGAGACCGTCATATAATAAAGGAACCTCAATCTACAGTGGTAGATTCCTCTGGAGGTGAATACTTGCAGCAGCATAGATGATAGAGAAAGGCATCGTAGACCAATGATCCAGGAGCACAAGGAAGAAGAGTGATGAAAGATCATGGTTTTGGACAAAGATGCGGGAGAATGGTCAAAGTTTGGCATTCACTGAGTTCATTAAAATTGGCAAACAATGATAGGCCAAGATCAAGGCGAAGCCCGATCGATGACCTGGAATGGCTTCGCTGAGCAAACATGCTCGATAGAAGGAAATTTCTCGAATCACGAAACAGGTTAAAGGACGGTAGTATCTGACGGCAGGGATGAAAGCATAAGTGGATGTACGGTCCCAACTGATTTCACAACCTAGACTTGTGTGGATAAATTCGTGATTCCAAATAGAAAAAAGTGGTACCGGCTGCAAATATCAACGGTCACGAAAAAGAAGGGAATAGATCTACGACTGTGGCTCTTTTCACGATTTGAACTAGCACAGGTAATGTTAGGGTTCCAATTCACAAAGAGGTGGTAGGATGCATTCAGATCGATGGTTGCACGAAAAGGTCGATCATGATCGATGGGTAAGAACACTCCTTGGTCTAAATCTACTCGTTGTATCAATAGAGGAGAAATTTGTGGCAGAAGTAAAGAAACATGGATGATGGATGTGAAAGGTTCCCCAAATCGGAGGGCTAAGGAGGTAGAAAGGCATGTCTGAAATGATCCAAGTTGGAAACTGACCGTTAGCAGGAAACATAGGGATCACTTTCACATACCAAGATAAAGAAAAATATGTGCTGTCAGTCCGCATTACCACACGCTATAGCTCCATGATGTTTATTCACATTTGTAAATCATGGCAATAGTTCCACTCTCTATACTGTTAATGTTTGATTGTGACTAGAAACAGTCTTTTAGGTTTGTTTCAGAGAATAATGTTAGGGGTGAAATAGTATAAATACACTCCCAATAGAGGGAGATAGAATTTGGTTGGTTTGGAAACTCTCAAGGGTTGAGGCTCTCCATTGTAATCGGTCTCTAGTTTCTATGTTATGAATAAATTTGCAGAGGAAGGATTGTCTTTCAAAGCAAAGATTCCTGTGTTGTTGTTTCTTTCAATATGTAATTTCTTTACATGAAATTTTCATCCCGTTTTCATTCCAGTTTGTTAATTTATTTCATGTCTGAAATGAGTGTATAACAGTTTGGAATTCATAAATACTATGCTCCATATGTTGTTTTAGACATTCATTTAAGGTTTCTTCTAAAGTTACGTAGAATTCATCATGTTGGTGCTCTGCATGATGGACTCTTCCCTCTCATCTACTAATCACCCACTGAATATCTCCTAATTGCAAGATAGATGGCTATCTTGCCTCTGTTTGTAAATTCACGCCATTCTATACCTCCTGCAATATGTTCCCTATCAGGACCTTCGACTCCATTGCCAATGGTCCCTTACTCTGATAGTCCCATCTACATCTTACATTAACGCACTCCTCCCATTCAAGAGTATGGCCTCCTGACTGTTCTTGATCGAATATCCTATGTGAAGTAAACCTGAAAACAAGCGAGAGATCCCTCTCTGACTGTGCAGGGATAAAGGTACAGTCTAAAGCGGTTACGGTTGTTTCCCAGGAGAGATCCCTTTTTCCACCCAACCTATGGGCACGATCCCAGTGCTAAAAGGTTCAGTGTAGGATTTTGCATGTTATTTGAATATGTGAAAAGAGGGTTGAGGTCATCTAATGATTCATTTACCACAAGTATTATTGGGTCTGAAAATATTCAGAGGTGGATTAACAGGATCAATTGGATGGTTTTTGTTGGAGTATCGATACAACCTCCTCATGGTATAACCAGCACAGCTCTAGGAATATAAAACACGTGGACTAACTGCCACTCTTGGTGATAGGGCCTTGTGTTGGGTTTCAAATTTTCATCAACATCTTAAGGTTTTGGTGTAACAACAAACCTTACATGGTATTAGAGCATAGGTCTCAGGTTCAATTCCCTTGAGCTACGCCTTAGGCGGGGTGTTGGAGTATCTATACAACCTCTACATGGTATAAACGTCGCACCTCTAGGAATATAAAAAAAGTGGACTAACAGTCACTCCTGGTGATAGGGCCTTGTGCTAGGTTTCAAATGTTCATCAACATCTGTAGGTTTTGGTGTAACGACAATCCTTACATGGTATCAGAGCATAGGTCTCAGGTTCAATTCCCCCGAGCTACAATGGAGGTAGGGTGTTGGAGTATCGGTACAACCTTCACATGGTATAACTACCACACCTCTGCAAATATAAAACAAGTGGACTAACCACCACTCCTGGTGATAGGGCCTTATGATGGGTTTCAAATGTTCATCAACATCTGCATGTTTTGGTCTAATAGAAAACCTTACAGTTTTCTATCGTTTCAATTTCAAATGGAGAAATATTATCAACTGTTTCTATAGATGGTTCAAGAATAGGTTGATTTTGATCTTCTCTATTATTGTTAATTGAATTAAAAAATGGTTCAATTTCAAAGTCTTCTAATTTTTTGTTTTTGTATTTGTCTCTGTGTTTTAGCGGGACCCTCAAGTTCTAGTGACTCACCTCGCTATCGATGTGATTGGAGGGTCGAGAGAGAAGAAACTTTGAGGCTTGATTTTTTAGAATTGAAAAAAGTATAAAAATATAATCAAACAATTCTAAAGGAAATATAGACTCCAACAGAAACAAAAGTGTCCATGCCACTAAAAATATTCCTAAGGAAGCCACAAGCAAACCTCTTTCCAAAAAAAAAGGTTTAGTGAAAAGTTTGGTTATTAGAAAGCCTTCCAAAAATTAGTATCTCTTGAGGGACACCACGCCTAAAAAATTTACTAATTAGTAAAGCTACGATAAATAATTACATTGTTCTGCAATCGCTAGGGGTCCAAGTGTTAGCTCTTGGCTACTCACCCTCCCAAGGAGTTGAAAAAAACTTGTTTCTATCTCAGGTATTGCAAGTGTCCCCCACTCTATGAGAATTGATTCACAGTGAGATATAGGAGCTAGAGAAATATTCAGAATCAAATTATTTGACAAAATATGCAAGAGAACAACAAAAGAGACTGAAATAGCACATGTGAATAGTGCTAATAAATTATCATTATATTACAATACATCTTGTATATGTATATAGTACATATTTATAATACATTGGGGAAAATTTGTGAGCCCTTGGAGGCCATGTGAATTCATACAAGTTTCATGCTAGGATTTGACGCCTAAACCCCCCTGGATTGACCAACAGGCTCCCAAACCGAACCAAATAGTCATGAATCCATGTGTGAACATGTAAGGAGCATACCTGGGTCATAAATGAGAGGGACTGATAAGCATGGGAGAGCACATGGGTGAGTGGGAGAATATTTAGGAGGCAATAAATGCATGAGAATACCACAAAACAACCGCATTCATACACTAGTGCCCCTAGTCAAAGTTGGAAGTGGTTTGCAATTAATGCAAGATCCTAGATGACATAATGATCAAATTAAAGTGCCTCAACTGTCAATTAATGAGCCATAAATCACTGATTAGACCAATATTGACCAGTATAGCCTAAGTTATATGATGCAACATAAGCACAAGGAAAATGAAAATGTTTCCTAGGTAGATGACAATGGTACTAATGTATATTAAGGATCTAATACCTCGCCCTTAATCCTAAATTAGTACATCTTATACAAAATGATTTATTAAGGCCTTGGAAACTAAGGCATAAGCCACCTTTTACAATAGAATTTTATTAGTCCATGCAACCGAAGTAACGAGGAAAACCTCATGGGACAAAATCTCCCCTCAAAAATGGACATGACAGAGATGATCAAAAATATCTTCAATGGGTTGTCTTCTTCACTTGAATGATATGAAATAAAAAATTATTGGTGATGGACTTGGTGAAGATGTTGTGGATTCCAAGATCATTCATCAATGCATCAAAGTGTTGTAGACAAAGTGTAACACCCCAGTTTTGACCCCATTTGCATTAAATATATATGATGTAAATATTGTAATTAATCATGGTGTGGAGCTAAAGGAAAAATCCCCACCATTGATTTAGTGTTTTATGTTTCAGCGATTAAAATCGATGGCGATGGTGTTTTGTGCTAGCCGACACATGATCATTTTGGACATCATATAAATATACAATTTAGTTAAACACCCACACCTAGCTATGTCAATGCAACAAATAATGAGAAGGATAAGGGGGGGATGTTTAACATTGAGCCTTTTGGGAAAATCCATGTGTCAAAAGGAAACACCCAAAAACATATTCCTATTCCCTCATGCATTCACATTGTCATCTTCCCCCATGTTTTGGAGATCGGCGGGATGTTTTTGATCATCCATCCTTCACGTTTTCAGTTTTTTTTCCTCATTGTGCATGCCCGGTCCATCATCGAGCTCTCACTGAAATGTTGTGGTCCATTTATTTATCATTCTCTATTCCATTTTGTTCACGTGTACTGTTCCTTTTCCCTACTTGCAGAACCATGTTTTGTTATGAGTTGTTCGCCTGCTGTTACCATCCTTAGTCGCATAAAGGTTAGGGGTATCCTTTGTGTTGATGTATTTGTAACTTCGGAATGTATTCATCTATGTATCTTATATCTTGTAACCCGATGTTTATTTCGGGATGTGTCTGTAATGAAATTGAGTCATGATGTCATGCCCCGATGTTCCGATCGGGACGATATATAATGTAAACAAGTCATGTCAAGTCATTGTGGGTAACCCTCCTATTGTATCAGGGTTAAAGTCCCCGCAGTTTCGGGGCACTAGGGTTATTAGACTCACCTAGTGAAGTCAGCCCTAGTAGGGTTTTAGTCATGCCACGAAGCAGTATAAATAGAGAAGTGACTTCTCTATTTATCACACATATTATACACACTCAAGTGTATCGCATAGTTGAGGAAGGAGAAGACACTGGGGCTAGATAAGAAGAAGGTTACTGCTGTCGGGAGATCACTTACTATTTTGGGCTTTTCTATTTTGCTAATTCTATCTTTGAGGAAGTTGTNATGGTTTCCCCGAGGAAAAACATTGTGTTCATTGTCTCTTGTGTTTGATTGTTGTGCTTGTTATTCTCTCAGTTAAAGATCCTAATAATGCTAGCTTAATATTGAAAAACTAACATGTAATCAAAGCTAACCTAAGAAGAAGACATTGTGCAGCTGCGGGAACTAGGGATTCCTAGTTTGTGGATCTTCCTCCATATATTTTCAGCAAAAGTAAGGTGGAATAACTCTCCTGCTTAGGGCACATATTTTTGTCGAAGCATAATCCAATTCTGAGGTTTTTTAGTTTTGGACCTGACACTACTGCCAGAAATTAAGGATTTTCACAGAAGAGGAATTTTTCAATGAGCCTAGTCCCAGATTGATCTCCTCCCCAAAATTGAAGTTAGGGATCAATTTCAAAGCATTTGGTTGGACAGAACTCCAGAAAAGCAAAATCCTAATTTTCTCCTGAACCAGTACTGTAGGATTTCAGCTCCAAATCCAGATCCGACATCTTGACCTAGTAATATCTAAATATTTTGTATTTCCATTTGAGGTTCTCAGTTAAGATGTGTCATCATACCAATATTGATGAAAATATTGAGGGAGATGATAACTTCTGAGCCTAGAAGTATAGGATCTCCGTGGTCCTGGAAGAGAATGAGTTGGACTCCTACATCAATGAGGAGATTCCAATTCTAGAGGGAGATGAGGCTAAGGCCTTGCATAAGAATAAGTTGGTTATGGAAAAGAGAATCATTGCTGATTCTACCAAGGTCACCTTATCCCATAGGTGTCCTCTCTCAAGACACCAAAATCTATGTTTGATGCCCTAACCAAATTGTTTGAAGGGAATAACATAAACCGGAAGATGACTCTGAGGAATCAACTGAAGAATGTGAAGATCCAGAATGCAAAGACCATCCAATATTACTTCACAAGGGTTTCTCAGATCAAAGAAAAATTAGAAGCAGTAGATGAAGAAGTGGAGAATGCAGAAATTGTGATGACCACCTTGAATGGTCTTTCTAAGACATGGGACTCCTTCATTCAAGGGATCTGTTCTAGAAAGAAGTTAGTCAAGTTTAGTAGACTGTGGGAAGAATGTTCTCAAGAATAATCTCAGATAGAAGCTCGAGAAGAGAATATGGGAAGTGAATATCAAGCTCTCACAGTACAATCCAAGAAACCCAGATCCAGCCATCATATAAGTAAGCACTCTCATCAAAGGAATAACTCTAGAAAGCCTAGAAATAACTCTAAGTTCATTTGCTATACATGTGATGAAAGAGGACACTTTTATAGAGATTGTCCTAAGAACAAAAGCAGCTCTCACAAGAAGAAGGGAAACAAAAGAAGACATCATGCTCAGGCTGCAGAGGATGATGAACCTTCATCAAAGAGAACCAGATATGAAAGTGAAGATTCTTCAAGCAAGGATGAATATGTTTTGATTTTCTCACAGGAAACATTACTCATGGAAGAAATGATTGGCTTATAGATAGTGGGGATTTAAAACATATGACTGGATTCAATGAATGCTTTGTGAGACTTTCAGAACATGAATCACCTCACAAGGTGAAGCTAGGAGATGACTACCAATATCCAATAAAGGGTGGTGGGGAATCTTCCTATAAGCTAGACTCAGGAAAGTCTATGACTATGAAGGAAGTATTATTTTTGCCAGGACTCAAGAAGAACCTCCTCTCCATATCGGCATTAGATGAAAAAGAAATGAGGGTTACATTCATAGATAGTCAAGTCATCATGTGGCCAAAAGGAAAGGCTATTGATGATGCAATAGTGATTGTGAACAAGAAGGAGGTTTGTACAAATTGAAGGGCCATCCTGAACAAGCCTTGGTGCATGACATAGTAGAGTCAAATGAAATTTGGCATAGAAGGCTTGCACATGTGCATTACAGAGCACTACCTCTTGCAAGCAAAGTTGTTGAAGGTCTTCCAGAAATACAAGCAAAACATGATGGGGTCTGCAAAGGATGTGCTAAAGGAAAGAACAAAAAGAAGACATTTCCAAGTAGTGAAAGAAAAGCAAAATGAATCTTGGAAATAATCCACTCCGATGTATGCGGTCCTATGTCATCAAGCTCACTAAGAGGGTATGTATACTATGTTTCTTTCATTGATGAATTTTCTAGGAAGACATGGTTTACTTCATGAAGAACAAAGGCGAAGTGTTCAGAAAGTTCAAGGAATTCAAAGCCTTGATCGAGAATCACACTAAAAAGAAGATCAAGACCTTTTGATCAGATAATGGTAAAGAATTCACTTTGAATGAATTCAAAGAGCTATGTAAAGACTCAGGGATGAAGAGGGAGTTGTCCACTCCTTATAATCCACAACAAAATGGGATTGCAGAAAGGAAGAATAGAACTATCATGGAAGCTACAAGAGCAATGCTTCATGATCAAGATCTTCCTATGCATATTTGGGCAAAAGCTGCCAGAACAGTGGTGTATGTACAGAACCGTACTCCACATAGAGTAATCGAGAACACGAATCTTAAAGAATTATTCTCTGGCAAGAAACCAGAATACAACCATCTCAGAATATTTGGCTATCCTATGTACATACACATTCCAAAAGAGAAGAGAACAAAATTAGATCCTTCAGGAAAGAAGGGTATATTTCTGGGATACTTTGAAAGATCGAAGGCTTACAAGAATCTATTTCCTAGGATACAAGAAGATTGAAATCAGCATGTATGTAACATTTGATGAAGACACAGCTTACAACAAATCCAGAAAGAGACCTACTGAAGAACCTGAAGAAGCAGAAGCACCCAAAATTCATGATACAACCATGAACAAAGAAACTTAAGAAGAAGATTGAGAATTTGAAGAACCACAAAGACCTGTAGATCCACCTCTGGAGAAGAATCCTCATAAGAGGAAACCTGCTTGGGTACATGAAATTATCCAAGGTACGGAAAGATATGGGGCTCCAGAAGAGAATCACAAAGAAAGAAAGAGGACCAGATCCTGCTCCGGGTATGTAGCTTTACTATGTGATTTCATTGGTAAAGAACCTTCCAGTTATGAAGAAGCGGAAAAATGGAAAGAATGGAAGGATTCTATGATCGAAGAGTACCAATCGATCATGAAGAATGATGTTTGGGATGTTGTCCCAAGACCAGAAGGGAAATCAGTTGTGACTTCCAAATGGATCTATAAGATCAAGCATGCTACAGACGGTAGCCTTGAAAAATATAAAGCAAGATTTGTGGCTTAGGGTTTCTCTCAGAAAGAAGGAATAGAATATGAAGAGACCTTTGCACATGTGGCTAGATACACTTCCATCAGATCAATACTTGCTCTGGCTGCAGTGATGAAATGGAAGATACACCAAATGGATGTCAAGACTGCTTTCTTGAATGGTGTAGTAGAAGAGGAAGTGTATGTAGAACAACCACTTGGTTTTGAGACACATGAAAAAGAGTCTCATGTGTGCATATTGAATAAATCCCTGTATGGTTTGAAATAGGAAGCCCGGACTTGGTATGGCAGAATTGACAGCTTTATATCCAGTTTGGGCTTTACCAAGAGTAAAGCAAATTCCAACCTTTACTACAAGGTTGAATATGGCAACCCAAAGATGCTCCTACTATATGTAGATGATCTGTTTGTGACAGGTATGGATGGGTTGATTGCTGATACAAAGAGAAAGCTTGCTGCCGAGTTTGAAATGAAGGACTTGGGTATGATGCATTATTTTATAGGTATGGAGGTGTGGCAGAGTGCATATGGAATCTCCCTTGGACAAGGGAAGTATGCAATAGAGATCCTAAAGAGGTTTGGGATGACAGACCGCAAATCCATGGCCACACCTATGGCATCAAACTTGAAGCTATTGAGCGATGCTTCATCAGAGTCGGTTGATGCTATGATGTATCATCAGATGATTGGGTCCTTGATGTACCTGACGAACATGAGACCAGACATTTGCTTTGCTGTGAACACCTTGATCCAGTTCTTGATAGATCCAAGAAATTTTCACTTAATTGCTGCAAAGGATATTCTAAGGTACCTGAGGGGTACAGTTGATTATGGGCTCAAGTATGAGTTGAATCAGAAGATTAACCTGGAGGGTTATGTTGATTCAGATTGGGCAGGTAGTGCCATCGATAGGAAGAGCACTTTAGGGTGGTTCTTTAGTATGGGATTAGGTGTGATATCTTAGTTTAGCAGGAAGCAATATTGTGTGGCGTTGAGTACAGCTAAAGCAAAGTATGTCACAACTTGTTTAGCTAGTTGTGAGGCAGTATCACTAAGGAAGATACTATCTGATTTGCTTGATCTCTAGTTGGATGCTACTTGTATACATTGCGAAAACTAGAGTTGTGTGAAGTTGTCGGAGAATCTAGTGTTCCATGACAAGTTGAAGCATATCGAGATCAAGTATCACTATATCAGGGATATGGTGTAAAGGGGAGCAGTGAAGCTCCAGTATGTTGCGACGAATGATCAGATAGCTAATGTGTTGACGAAGCCATTGGCTAGGGTGAAGTTTGAGTACTTCAAGGAGAATCTTGGTGTTCTATAGATCAATGTTCACTCCAAAGGGAAGTGATGAGTCTGTGAGCCATTCTGACATGGGAGAGGATTAAGTTCCTTCCATGGTCAGATGTAAGGGCTGAGCCATTATGTCATGGTGAGAGGATTTAAGTTCCTTCCATGTCACATAGGAGTGCTATTGCCATTCTGGGAATGGAGGTGCCTGGTCAGTTACCAGGAAAAATAAGTCTAGGGCTGAGAAGCCATTCTAATGTGAGAAATGGATGTGTTCCCACTTGATCATATGTAAGGAATGAACCATTCTGTCATGGATAAAGGATTAAGTTCCTCCCATGTCAGATGTGACTGTTGGCCATTCTGACAAGTAGGTCAGATGTAAGGGCAACTGCCATTCTCTGGGAGAATGGAGGTACCTTGTAAGTTACCAGGTAGCTCAGTTTAGGACTGGGGGCCATTCCGATGTGATGGTAGGATTAGTTCGTTCATGATAAAATGTGATTGCATGCCTTTTTGATGCGATGTGTTTACACATGGTCGAATGTAAGTGCAGAGCCTTTCTGACAGGATGAGGTCAGATATAAGTGTTGAGCCATTCTCACACGATGTGTTTACACATGGTCAGATGTGAGTGCTGTTCCTTTCTGACAATATGGGGTCAGATGTAAGTGCAGAGCCTTTCCGATGCGATGTGCTTGCACATGATCCGATATGTGTGTTGAGCCATTCTGACACTATGTGTTTACACATGGTCATATGTGAGTGTTGGGACTTTCTAACAAGATGAGGTCAGATGTGAGTGCTGGGTGTGCCTTTCTAACAAGATGAGGTCAGATGTAAGAGCTAGGTGGGCCATTCTAACTTAAGTGTTAGATATAAGCATCGATGAAGACCTACATGAAGGATAGGCCTATAGGATTGACTCTGTAGAGATTCTTGTGATGAGAAGAATCGAGATAGCACCATTCTGAGATAGCATGGGATGACGATCCAGACTTGACGATGATCCAGATCAAGTGACGATCCAGATGTGATGATGACCCAGACTTGATGATGATCTAGAATTGATGATGATCCAGATGTGATGATGATCTAGAATTGATGATGATCTAGATCAAGTGATGATCCATATGTGATGATGATCTAGCAGTGATTATCTAGTAGTCATGATGATGTAGATTCCGTGATGAAGAAAGACTTGAAGAAGAAGATGACTTGAAGACAAAGAAGATGAAGAAGACTCAAAGATGAAGAAGACTTGAAGATGAATATGACGAGATGATCCAGTCAATACATAGAAGAAGACGAGTGCTGAAAATTGTGTCGAAAGAATACCTTCCTAGTTAATAGGGAGTTTTGATGTATTTGTAACTTTGGAATGTATTCATATATGTATCTTGTGTCTTGTAACCCGATGTTTATTCTGGGATGTGTCTGTAATGTAATTGAGTCATGATGTCATGCCTCGATGTTCCGATTGGTAGGATCTATAATGTAAACAAGTCATGTCAAGTCATTGTGGGTAACCCTCCTATTTTCTAAGGGTTAAAATCCCCTCAGTTTTGGGGCACTAGGGTTATTAGACTCACCTAGTGAAGTCGGCCCTAGTAGGGTTTTATTCATGCTGAGAAGTAGTATAAATAGAGAAGTGACTTCTCTATTTATCACACATCTTATACACACTCAAGTGTAGTGCATAGTTGAGGAAGGAGAAGACACTGGGGCTAGATAAGAAGAAGGTTACTGCTGTTAGGAGATCACTTACTATTTTGGGATTTTCTATTTTGGTGCTGATTCTATCTCTGAGGAAGTTGCGGGGTTTTCTCCATTTATGGTTTCCTTGAGAAAAAACACTGTGTTCATTGTCTCTTGTGTTTGATTGCTTTTCTTGTTATTCTCTCAGTTAAAGATCCTAATAATTATAGCTTAATGTTGAAAAACTAACACTTTGTTTGCTGAACAAATGAGCAGTGGAGATCACTCGATTTGATGAGAAAGAGTGGTCATTTTTGGTTTCCTCAGTGTTGTTTTGCAATGGTCTCATCTGTCATAGAGTGAGTGGAATTCTGTTTTATTGTGTCGACATCGTGGTTTGTTGTGTGTGCATATTTTTCCTTGGTCTGAATTGGTTGGAGTGGGATTGGGTCTGAACTAGCTTGATAAACATAATGTAGGAATGAACCTCACAAATAGATCTAGAGGGGCTGGTTTTCTTCTTTGCACACCCTAAACAACACTAGAATGGAAGGCATAGTCTCAGGGACTGTGTAGCAGAGAAGGGGATGCTTCCTTGTGTTGGGTGTGTAGATGTTTTAGGATCCAATCCTGATCTACTACAAGTGTCCATAGCTCGGTGGTTGAGCTCACTAGCTTAGGATTTCAAGCCTACCAACTCCTTTGCAGCCTGATAAACCAATCTGTTACTTGGATTGGCTAGTGCTTAATGTGAATGTTGGCTTGATTGTATGCAGTCTAATAAACCCAGTAGTATATTGGATTTTTTGTTTACGGCCTGATAAACCCATCTATGTTGGCTTGGCTAAGTTTGTTGTATCCTTTTCTATGTGTGAGCCTACTAGTGTTCCTTATTCCTTGTGGGAATCATGCCCAACTCAGGGGTGGTAGTACTGTTGAGAGATTGATGAGCGCACTGGCGTATGGTTGGGTGGAACATTGTAGGGATGTAGCTAGTTTCAGGAAAAACTTATTTCAAGATAAGTATTCTTGTCTATGTTAATATATGCAACTATATTTTCTTAATTAAATATGATAAACATGCCTAATGTGTTGAATTGATGAATTGATTCCGCTGTATAATTGAAATTGTATGCATATGTGTATGTTTTCTTTCAATGCATTTTTAAATTATGTTATAGGGCTTAGATGGTCAGATTGATGATGGAATGAATGATCAAATCTGTCCAAGACTTATGTTAACAGGTTGAATTTATTTTCCGCAACTTACAGGATGCGGGATGTAGAAACGCCCTTCTCTGAATTCTCTTTCCCGCAAATTTTCCTTTTGCAACTCTCCTTTCCGCATGTAGGATGCGGGATGTGGATTCAAAATATTTATTTCCGCAACTAATTATTTCATAAATGGTCTATTTCATATGAAGGATGTGGGATGCAGAATGCGGGATGCGAGATGTGGGACCGCAATTTTCGTATTTCCCCGATTCCGCAAACTCAATATTTTTGCACTGTTGATTCTTGCAAGATGATTCTCAGCCATTGATCTATCTCTAGATGCAAAATAGATTGTGACCATTGATTTTCGTCGTGATATTTCTCCACCATTCGATCTCCTTTGAGATCTTTCTTCATAGATCGTCGACTTGATCACTGACAGGATCGATTATCTATTGTTGGGAAGTTAGATAATGTATCCTCAT
This sequence comes from Pseudotsuga menziesii, assembly GCA_001517045.1. Taxonomy (NCBI): domain Eukaryota; kingdom Viridiplantae; phylum Streptophyta; class Pinopsida; order Pinales; family Pinaceae; genus Pseudotsuga; species Pseudotsuga menziesii. The sequence goes on along the minus strand of LPNX010842547.1, from coordinate 115,337 downwards.
ACTTGAACAGAGTGAATGCAAGATGAATTCATGCCTTTATAGATTTATGCAAAGGAAGGGGGAATCCATCAAAATACATATAGAATTCAATGGACTTTGAGCTTGATGCTCCTGCAAACATTAGAGCGAGCAGTTATGGTCGCGTTCTCTCTCTCATGTGTGAGATGCGGGATTCAAGATGTGGAAATTTCCTTCTGTGAATTATGTTCCCCACATATTTTCCTTTCGCAACTCTCCTTTTCGCATTTGATATGTGGGATGCAGCTTCACAATATTTATTTCCGCAACTAATTATTTATGCAACAATCTATTCCACATGCGAGATGCAGGATGTGGAATACAAGATGCGGGAACACAATTCTCATATTTCCTCGATTCCATAAACTCAAGCTTTCTGCACCATTGATTCTTGTGGGATGATTCTCTACCATTGATCTATCTCCATATGCAAAACAAATTGTGACTGTCAATTTCCACTGTGATCTTTCTCTGTCATTCGATCTCCTCTGAGGTTTTTCCTTCGTATATCGTCAAATGGATCACTGATGGGATCAATTCCTATGCTATTGGGAAGTAAGAGAATTTACATAGAGTTGAATAGATGGAACTTCAAGCTGGATGCTCCTGCATCAGTTAGAGAGCAGTTATGGTCACATTCCTTCTCTGGTGGATGGGAGGGGACGTGACAGTGTGGTATCAGAGCTACAGATTGTAGCATTGGGCCTTGATGGGCCGAGTTGAACAATTAATAGAGTTGTTGGTAAATGGTTTTTACTTATGATTTTATTATGTGGCTAACAATTTTTGTTTATTAACACATTTCGCAGAATTATAGTCACCCTCAAAGGGCAGCATTCCAGATAGTGTCGTTCAGTAAAGTTGGTTTGGCTAATCCATGAGAACCAACATGTGTGATGATGTATAGAACCCCAATGGATACAAGGAAGATTCTATGGGGGAAAATGTCCAAGTTGGGAATGTTGAGATAAAGTCCAATGGTAGGAGGTTTCAAGATACTTCCTTAGATTTTGCAACCACCATGAGAATCCTAAGGGTGGATATGAGTTGGAGGAGCTAGTCCGTGAGCCGACTAGTTGAGTTAATTGACTAATCGGAGATTAGGTCGTGCCAGTCGACAAAACCGACAAGTAGTTATTCATAACTGTTCTATAAATCATATATATTAGGCTGTTGAGCCAGTTAAGAAAGTGGTTCAGTTTTGTATATGTATGGACCCTCATGTGATTCTATAATAGAATCTGTCATTCCTTTACCTATTCTTGCCTCTTGTCTCGATATTTTTATATGACTCTTTATGTATTATTGGTAACCTTATGTGATCTGGGAGATTACAACATTGGTTTCATTGCCCGTAGTACATATACAGGTGAAATGACCATACATCGATGATATTAGAGAAAGAGATTAAGAATTGGTGGGAGAGTAAGATTGCAAATTACTTACAAAACTATGTGAGAAGAAACAGATTAACCATTGCTCAGGTGAAGGAGAAATTCTTCACCGAAACACATGAGAATTTTGTAAAATCGGTGCCTCATTTGTTGAAAAAAGTCATGGATGAAAAAGACAGAAGCAACTAAATACCAAGAGTTACTAGAGAAATTGATTGGAGGCAGTAGAACAAACCTATCAGAGTGGTTTGAAAATATTACAGATGAATTCTGTGAAGAACAAGCTATGGAGGAAAGATTCTTTGTCGAAAGTATTGAGAGAAAATTTTATATGGACTTCACTGAGCAATTTATTTTCACTTTACTGACCCTTTTGTTCAAATTATTAATCGAGAAGGGAAGGGGCCATATTATAGAACCTCGTCCACCACTACACAAAACGCCACCAAATTCTAACTTGGTTGAAAAATAGAAGAAGTGGGAAATATTTATTACAGAAAGGCAATGGGAGTATTTCCTGAACAAATAGACAGAACTATCCAGGCTTACTAAAGCATCGGGTAGGCTATGGGGGGGTAGTTGGCCATGTGGCGGGGGAAGAGTAAAATAATTCTAGTCGGTCTGAGAAAATACCACCAGCAGCAATGAAAAGTCGACCTAAGAATGAAATTGAGCGAACAATGACTCATAAAGGTGCATCGAACCTATGGAAAATAGAAAGGGAGAAGAGGCAGAAAAGAAGGGAGGAAGTACGAGAGCAAGCTATAGCGCTCCAAAGAAGAATGGCTTCCAGGGTGACAGAGCATGAGAAAAATACACCGTAGTCAAGTCATGACTTACAGGAAGAAGGCATAGATGAATAAGTGTCACCAATGGAAGAATATTTATGGATAGAACACTGAGAAGCTCTCCAACTGGACATTCCCCGGGAGGTAATACCTCTATATCTGACAAATTAGAGCACCCAAATGTAGGCCATTGTCAAAGAGGACCTACGATTAAGAGCTGGTGAGTTTAGTATATGGAGCTGACTAGACAACAAAGTAAATGATGACAATCATTTAGTGATCCGTCAACAAGAGGAAGGAAATTGGGTTACACTTTAGGCGTACCCGTCCAACCGAAGCATTCATTTACTCTACCCAGAACATGGAGGAGCACCCCCCTGACCAAAAATAGCTTTACAAGACACCGACCAGTTTGATTCATGAGAAAACCAATGCAGTTGGACATCAACAGAAGAAGTCATTCCAAACTGACTACTTGGGGGAGAATAAAAAATAAACAAAACAAATCGTGGGAACAAAAGTTTCATCGACAACACTTATGACCAAAGAGGTACGTAGAGTATCCCACTACCCCCACCCCCACCCCCACCACCGACACCTCCTAGGAGAGATGTTGACATCAGCATGGGTCACAGGTCAACACATATCCCTCTCTATGAGGGTGATGAATATCCCAGATGACACTGGTTCGTCTATGAGTCAACATGGGAGGAAAATCAAGTTACAAATGAAGAACGACAGATGGTGCATTTCGTCGGTGCTCTATGGAAAAGAGCATTAACTTGGTATATGACTCATGTCGAGAGAACAACCTGAGCATCCAAAGCTGACATTAAAGAAAAATTCTTATCTTTCTTTAAAACACCAAATGAAAATCATCTAGTAGCAAAAAGGCTAAAGACAACATCTCAAAATCCAACAGAGTCTGTCCGGGACTATGATAAGAGATGGAAGGACCTTCTGAGCCAACTAGACTATGTAATTGATGAAAAATTATTAATTCAATGGTTTCTTGCAGGCCTGTCACAGAAAATACGGTGGCATATAATCTTGGAGACATTTAAAACATATGAAGATGCACTTACCAAATCTCTGCAAGTAGATATGGATGAAGATTTACCAGCATATCCCATTGATACTAGGCTGGAATAATAGTTGGAAATTATGCAAAAACATTTGAAAGAGCTGAACCTCAAAAATTAGGATGTCTGGTGCACAAAGTGCTCCACGGTTGGACACACTAAAGATAGTTGTTGACAAGACATAAGTCGACAAGATGTTCATTTTGTTCAAACAAAATGCTTCTACGAAATTTTCCAAGAACATGGAGAGCATACAATGAAATATTTCCCATATAACATGAAAAATGGAAAATCATCTCGGTGCAAAATTTGTGAGGTAAAGAGTCATGCAATGACCAATTGCCATCAGAAGCTGAAGAATCGACAAAACTATCAAGCAGTCTACCAAACGAATGTAGTCGCACGGAATAATCATAACATTTTAAGGAGTAATGATCAAAACCAGCTGAATAATCAAATATATGAAGGTCTTCGGTATGAGCACCGGTTCAACAATTGTCATGCAAGATTTTGAGGTTGAGGATGATTTTCTGGAAATCATGACAACCGACCATGACAGCCCATCCACTTCTTTACATGTTAAAAAGAAGGACACCACTATGCAGACTGTCCATACAAGGATAGAACTCATCAAAATTTTTGTACTAGCTATGGTGTGGGTGATCACACACTGGAGGATTGTCCCATCATGCTTGACAAGATTAATAAAAAGAAAAAATGTTAATGTCTTGTCATGTGTTCAGAAACATGATGTGATACATACAAAGAACCTACATATAGTAACTCGACAAGGAACGAACATAGAAAATCATAACCCACACATAAGCAAAATTAAAGAAAAAAATGATTACCCTAATCCGACAAAACAAAAACAATTATATAATGATGCATCAAACATGTTTCAGGAATTTGCTAGACAGGAAGCAGTCAATGATAGATGACAAAACACACCCGAAGAACTATTCAATTTAAAACAAAATGATAAATCGGTGTCTCAATTCATTGAATTATTCTATAATATGAAGCACAAAACAATACAGATAAACATACAAAAAATATATGCAGTTTGAATAAAAAAGACAAGAGTGATGCTAACCCACTTGTCGATATTGAAATTGAAAGATATCATGTTCGATAAGTCATTCTCGGTTTCGGTTCACAAGTAAATATTATGACACAAGATACATGGGAACAGTTGGGTAGGACCCGACTAAATGAATCAGGCATATATTTGAAACTGGCTGACCAAGGACTGATCAAACCAATTGAGGTTTGAAGAAATGTCGATACAATGATAAAAGGCATATCGACTAAGATGGACTTCGAAATTATCGACCCTAAGGAAGGATCTAGCTCCTTCTTTGCCCTGGTAGGTCAACCATAGGGAATACAAATGAAAGCATCGATATCTTTAGACAAAGAAGGAATAAAACTAAAAGGGAATGGACAGAAAGTTATTATGCCCATTCATCCTTCCCAAGGTGAACCTTGGACTAAACTTATTGATGAAGAAGTCGAAATTCGACAACTATACCAAATACACAATAATGAAGACTATACTGAACCCAATAATTATGGTGAACTTCATCTAGGGAACCAGGACTCGATTGGATATAAATCAGATGCAAAATTATACAATTGGGAGATTGAAAATTATGAAACATAAGCACAAGGTTGTTGGACCATTCAAGCTATCCAGAAGAAATCAATCCAACAATGCTTTTCTATATTGACCATTCCAAAAATATTTGAGAAAAAAATAAGCGAATATACCTCATTAGCACCAATAAAAGAAGATAATGAACAAAATATTTGGTATAAAGAAAGAGAAACACCATCTTTTCATGTAGAACAAGTCTCTAAGAACCTAGGTGAACATGGTTGGCTTCAAAGCCTAGTCGAAACGTTTATAGGGAAAACTGCTCGATGGTGGGACACCCATCGGTCGAGACTCCAAACATGGAAAACAACCTCGAATTTATTTGTATAAAGATTTAGAGGAAGGAAGCTAAGAAAACAGGAACAAATACGTGTCTTCATCCAAGGACAAGATCCAGAAAAGCATATATGAATATGTGAAATAGAATGGACAAGACTTGGTTACAAGACGAATGTATATGGCCACACCTGTTTCCCTCAACACTATATGACCTACCTAACAAGTGGTATTAAATGGAAGAAGCATGAGGCGAAACATTCTTATGGAATTAACTTACAGAAAATTTCACTAAGGACTTTAGCTTTATACCAGAAGACACAAAACTAGTCGAGGCTACAAAACAGATAAAAACATTTATACAACCGACTAGTAATGAACCAACACAAAATCAAATCCAACCAAATATAGCATGATATAACATTCGGTTTGACAAAATACCACAGTCAACAAGACTCCAATTATAAAATGAACACACAGATGGGAGGAGTTTTCAATGGAATATCGATCACCCAGAAACAATCAAACCAGTTAAAACGATATTCAAAATAGAGTCGACCGACAAAGACGACACCGACCAAATGACAGCGGCAGACTTTCCACCAACATTCTCACAATTCAAAGAAGGTAGTCGACATATTAATGAAAGTAAATCACCATAATGGATGGATGCAAAAGTAAAAACTAAATAAATTGACATTTCTAATGATAATAGACCAAAAATGGCAAGAATTGGTGACTATTGGAGTGAAGAACAAACCATAGATATTATTGACTTATTAAAAGAATTTAAAGATGTATTTACATGAAAGTATAAAGACTTAAAAGGATTAGTAGAAGAAATGGACGAGATGAAGATAGACATCAAACCTGATACCTGACTTGTCAATAAAAGACCTTATAAGTTGGCACCTAAATATAAATAAATAGTCAAAAAGGAGATCAACAATATGCTTACAGCCAGAATAATTTACCCCATGGACCAGTCGGAATGGGAAAGTCTAATGGTCATCCAATCGAAAAAACATGACCCGACAAAACTACGAATCTGTGTCGATTTTCATGAATTAAACAAGGTTAACTTAACATATCCATTCTCGAGTCCATACATTGATGAAATCCTAAACGAAGTCACAGGTAATGAATGCTATTCATTTATAGATGGATTTTTAGGGTACAATCAGGTGCCAGTATCCAAAGAAGATAAAAAAAAGACAACCTTCGTATGTGAATTTTGCTCATTTTCCTACAGAGTCATGCCATTTGGTCTCAAAAATGCACCTGCAGGTTTTTCAAGAATAGTTGTTAAGACATTTCAAGAATACATCTAGAAAACAATGGCAGTATACTTCAACGACTAGACGATCTACTCTATGCTGAAGGACCACTGTAAATGGTTAAGGATTATGCTGGAACGCTGCCGATAGATTCAGCTATCTCTAAATATAAAGAAATTCATATTCTTAACCCCTATAGGAATCCTATTAGGGAATATCATATGCAAGGAAGGTATCAAAGTCAACTTTGCAAAGATAAAAATTATCCTTGACTTAAAACCACCAATGAACACAAAACAGGTTAGAGTACTGTTAGGACATACAAGGTACTATAGAAAATTCATTCGGCACTACTCTGATATGACATACCCTCTAGAAGAACTCTTAAGAGAAGATCAAGAGTTTAACTGGGCAGAATAATGTGATAACTCCTTCGACACATTAAAAAGATAATTAGTTGAGGCACCCATTCTTAGCTTCTTGAACTGGTCGATCAAATTTCATGTGCACATTGATGCCTTGGGCTTAGAAATAGGAGCAATCTTGACACAACCTGGCGAAGAGGGCATGGATTACCCAATCATATACAGTAGTAGAAAATTAAACAAATATGAATGCAACTACTCCATGACAAAAAGGGAGGCATTAGGGATGGTCTTTTCTCTTCAAAAGTATAGACACTACCTACTAGCTAACCCCTTCATATTCTATACAGATCATCAAGCATTAAAATACCTCATCAATAAACCTTTGCACCATAGAAGAATCTATCGTTGGCTATTACTATTCCAAGAATTTGAATTGGATGTTGTAGTTCGACCAAGACAATTGAATGTCGGGCCTGACCGCTTGTCGAGAATTGACACAGGGGAGGAGCTGATGCACATCTATTCCGAATAGAAGCTGTTCCTATAGAGCTAGAAGAAATAGCTCATTTTTTGGAGAATGGTCAAGCACCAGATGGAATAAGCACAAAAAACAAAACAAATTTTAGCCATGAAAGCTGCACCATATAGCCTTATTAATGGATTATTATATAAAATAGGTTTGGATGAAGTACTCTATCGGTGTGTGTAGAACATGAATAAGAAAACATTATGCATGAATCACACTATGGACTAGCATGAGGACACATTCAGTCAGATACAACTGCAAAGAAAATACAACAATCAGGACTATGGTGGCCGACACTATACAAAGACTACAAAAAGTTGGTGAGAAAATGTGATCGCTGCCAATGGCTAGGTCGACCACTACCTAGTACAAAAATGACTTTAATATCAATAAAATCAAGCCTCACATTCAAAATATGGGCTATTGACTTTATAGGTCCATTTCTAGTCCCAGCAAAAAGGACAGGTCCAAGATATATTATAACAGCAGTTGAATATGTCACTAAATGGGTAGAATCAGAACTTGTCGACACCTGTTCTAGTGAAGTAGCTGCGAAATTCATATATGAAAAAATAATCACTTGGTTTGGTTGTCCTATAACCTTAATCAGTGACCAAGGCTCACACTTCATCAATAAAACAATTACAGTATTGACAAAACAGTTCAAAATTGACCATCGACGAAGCACAGCATATCACCCTCAGTCGAATGGATAAATAGAAGCATTCAACAAAACATTGACAAGAGGTCTAACAAAAATATGGAATATCAAAAAAGATGACTGGGATGAGAAAATCCTTGCGGTATTATGGGCATATAGAACAACATATAAACGCTCGACCGACCAAACACCCTTTCAACTAGTCTATGGCTAAGAAGTAGTCGTTCCTTTACATTTTCAACAGCAGACACTGGTGATAGCCGACATCTTACATATCAATGTCGAAGAAGCAAGAAGGGATCGACTAATGCAATTAACCAAACTAGAGGAACATCGACTGCTTGCTATACAACACCAAGAAATTCAGAAGCAACAACACAAGGATTGGCATGACCAAAACATTAAAAGTCAGAATTTGTTGATCGGAGACCTTGCATTATTATACAACAGTCGGGTGAAGGGAAAACCTAAAAAGTTACACACATAATGGATGGGACCAGATATTATTGAATAAATCAATGGCAATGGATCCGTTCGAATGAGAACATTACAGGGCACGGTATTTCAGAAGCTGGTAAATGGTGCCCGCCTAAAATGGTACCAAAATAAATAAAAAACCGATTCTATAAGTGTTACAAAAAACTATAAAAAGAAAAAACCTAAAACCCCAAAAAAATCAAGAAAAATCATAATTGAATTTGACATGCGTAGTAGACCATTCGACAATAATCGACATTTTTACCATCGACATACCATAGATAGACCATACCTCCATCATTAACAAGAAGATAAAAACGTCAAATCAACTCATCATGACTATAGTTAGAGGGAGCACTGAAAACACAACGTATTAACTCACCATCATTAGATCGTCTTTTACCATTAAATATGTGATTAATAACACCTTCGACAAGATCACTATCCGCTCTGCCTATAAATACTATGCCATTCAAAAATCACATACTGTTTCATCAAGATATAGAGCGACAGAATTACTAGAACCTATTGAGCAAATAAACTACCAAGAGAGCCAAACAGACAACTGAAAAAATGGCTCCAAAACAAACTTGAGCCTTGAAAGCCAAAATAAAAGATCTGGAATCTGCCAGAAATCCACTAGTAAAATGATTAAAGAACATTAAAAACACGAAAGTGCAGGAATTTTCATGGGTGAAGCACTGGACATAAATCAAAGAATGGGATTACCAGGGAAAGTCAATAATTACAGAGGAAGCGGAGAAGGTAAATCCTAGCACAATTATGAACTTTATGAATGCACCACTCATGGGAAGTTTTGGAGGAATGAAGGAAACCATTGTCAAATTCATAATCATTCGGTACCACAATGGGAAGTTTTACTTCGACACACCGGTGGAAATATCAGCTGAAACCATTGATAAACTCACTGGTTGTCCAACCAAGGTGACCCTGTTCCTATAGGAATCAAGGAAGGATTAGTCGAAAGAATAATAGGAATGCCGACATGGAAAAATTCAAAATGGATAATAATCGGGTAGGTCCAAGCCACCACACCCAAAATGGTGGCCAAAATCGTGTCCATCGACCTAACTGTCATAGGACACGGCTGTGACTTGAAACTCGACATGCTAGAAGAAATCAACTGCATAGAAAGCACATGAAAGGTATAGGATTGGGCCCAATACATGGACGACATATGCAAATCCATATGCGAGAAGTGCCAAGAATCAGGTGCTATGATTAGATTCCCATCACTCTTAATATGGATAGCTATGTGCCACCTATGTCCAGTCGGGCATAAATACTTCTTGGAGCCAACCAGGTTTTAGATGTGGCACTTTAAGCTATTTTCAATGGCTAGAACCCCATTAGAATAGGAAGAAGGCAAAGTATTCCTGGAACACTGGTTTCAAAATCTGAAAATATGAACAGCTAGATGGAGGGTTCCTCAAAACATCTGAAGATGTCTTCCTCCTACAACACACATCCAACTAGAACTAGACCATAAAGTAGTGTGGTATCCAATAGTTGAGGATATCTTCACAGAGTTAGCCAGGAAAACCAAAACCGACATCCCAATATCGAAGGCTGCAAAACAAAACAATCAAGACATTATAGATCCATTGACCGACCAAGAGAAGGAGGAATACTATGAATTCAAGCTTCATATTAGTACTTTCACATTAGGGAATACTCCGACAGAGGGGCAAAAACCCCTCCAAATTGAAAATGCACCGACCAAGCAGCAAGTGGTCACACTGACAGAGAAAAAAATTATCGTGTGAACTTAACAACATGAGAAAGGAGAAGAACAGATAGAGGAAGATAGTCTATCAGATAACCCAGAATATGCTATGACAAAATAAAATTTGAGGAAAATAGATAACGTAATAGCAACCTAAAGAAAAAAGAAAAGAACTTAGGGAAAAGGGAAGCATAAACTTATCTTATTAGAGGAGTCGGAAGATGAGGAAGAAATCTTGGCTACTGCTGCCAACATCATGGAGGATGCTGAAAAAAATAAGGGATCAGTCAAAACCCAATTCAAGAAGTTTGTCGAGTCAGGATCAAAACAAGGCAAGCTAAAGAAGGTAAGAACGACTACCCCACCTGCAATAGATTTTATTGATTTAACCCCAGAATCACTGAGACCTTCTTCGACTAAGATAACACTAGAGTCAACCGTGGCTATATCACAAAGCTACAATGAGATTATCCCTGGAACCCTTAAGGAAAAAATTGATAAATATGTTGAACTTCAACAATTTATCAATAATTTTCCAAATCTATTCCTTAAATCCCAGCAGATCAACACCACTCACAAACTTGTCGAGTCAATTTCTGTCCGAAAAATCCTCATTCCACAAACTTCATCACTACCATTAGTCATAGGACTTATCAAATCATCATATGTTCGCAACCCTGACCTGACATCCACCGTAGTCGCCACCTACGTCTCATCATTTACACCAACCTTCCAAAATTGTCTAGTCAATGAGGCAAGGAGAGGATCACTGGCCCTCGAAGGTAATTAAGTAGAATTAGATGCCGAAATAAACAACCTCATGGAAGATGAAGGAATAGAAAACCCTTTCGACCCTCCAACAAAAGTCAAGGACTCCATACCAACAGATCTTCTGACCACCCCTCTAACTCTAGACCATTCACCATCACCACCAACATTAGAACCAAAGTCTCATCACAATCCAGAACCACCATCTTCACCACCACTATAAGCATAAACAACCACAAACCTCATCCTAGAATCCCAACAAGCTAATCCCACCACAACACAAGTTTATTCGACTGAGAATCCACCGACTGAAGAACACCAAACAACACAACACCAACCAACATCAGTATCGACAGGATTCGAAGTGGTCCATAAGTCTAAGCATAAAATCAAGAGAAAAGAGAAAAATAAAAAAGAAGAACATCAAAAACAACAAACACTAACAATTGTCCACCTTCATCAACTAGGATCGACTTCTGCAGTCAAAACACCAAAGATAAAAGATGGAGAGTTGGATCAACTCGTGGAAGCACTCACCGAAGATGCATCAACAAGAAATCGAACAAAACAAGAAATAATTGAAAAGATGAAAATATAACAAGTCGAATTCTTGACTAGATGCAGGGATTTTACACAAACAGTAATACCAGGGACAGCTGAGACTGACACCGACAAACCATTGGAAAGAGTATACCAATTGTTTGAAAGTGTCATGTCGAACCTACCGACACATCTACAGAGTAAGAGAGACAAACAAAAGGAAGAAACTTATGTGCTACTAAGGAAGCAGTACACAACATTTTCTGAAGCACACAAGGTATTGTAGGACCACTTAGAAGAATCTGTCACCACAGAAGAATTCCTATGAAGTTAGTACACCTATTATGGACAGGTATTCTAGTAGACTCTATAGACCCGTGAGCACATCCATAACTTAGAAAAACAACAAGGTCTGGATGACACCATGAGAAGTACAATCAAGGACCGGATCATATTAGAAACAACAAAGCTGGAAAAGTTAGAGAAACAAGCTCATCAATGGACAAACCAAGCACTCCTAAGCATCGAAACACTAGACAAGATCTACCCACAGATGAAAAGATTGTTAGATACAACAGATGAAAAAGCTCAAGCGTTGGGACCTAACTTGGAGAATATCATAGACTGTTCCATTCAAGAGAATTTGTTGACTCTATCAAGCCTCACAACCCTAACCATCAATATCCAAAATGTTCTATGCAGCTGGGTAGAGTTTCAACACCAATTGGCCATCAAAGCATAATCTACTGTATAAATATGTGTTCAAAAACGATCATCCATTCGTTTACAAAGCCCATGAGGACAAAGAAAATGCAGTAACTACTTTAGACAATAGATTTTGAGTACTCTCCTGTTTCTTTGGGATGAAGAAATATTTTGTACCTGGGCGAGATGTTGGAGGAGCTACTCGGTGAGCCGACTAGTTGAGTTAACTGACTAATTGGAGATTAGGTCGGCCTCCAAAGGTCGTTTTGATTGACCAAACCGACAAGTAGTTATTCATAACTGTTTTGTAAATCATATATATTAGATTTTTTAGCCAATTAAGAAAGTGGTTAAATTTTGTAATTGTATGGACCCTCATGTGATTCTATAATATAATATGTTATTCCTTTACCTGTTCTTGCCTCTTATCTCTATATGTTTATATGAATATTTATGTATTATTGGTAACCTTATGTGATTTGGGAGATTACAATAAGATGAAAAGTCACAGGGAAGATAATGAAAGATTGGTTAAGGTTCTGTAAGAGCAGAATCATCTAAATGCATCCATGATGCAAAGTTTGACAGACATTCAGAGGCAGATGAACTCTAGGTATTGGACAGTGAGACCAGAAGGAAGTAAGAGAACTGCTAGAGGAAGAAATAGATCTCCTATTGGGTCATCTGACTCTGAAGGATCCACTGCTGGTTCAAGTTCTTCTTCTCATGAGAATAAGATAAATAGGAGCTACTAGAACCGTTCACATGATGAATTTAAGAAGGCAAGGCCTCCTACCTCAATGGTGGGATAAAGAATGGTCAAGAAGCTAGGATGCGAAAATATTTCCAAGTCCAATACTAATAGGGAAATATGAAGGCTAGGGAAGCCACCTTCAACTTGACTAGAAGAGTGTCCATATGGTGGGAGCACTTTAGGAAAGTAAAAAATATTAATGAAAGGAAGATTGTGTGGAAATAGTTCTAGAAGCATTTCAAGAAGAAGTACTTCTCTGACAGGTACTATTATGGTAAGATCAAAGAATTCCATGAGATAAGATTGGGGAAGCAGACCATGGAAGAGTATTAAAACATGTTCTTGGAGTTGTTGAGGTATGTCAGGTACATCAAAGATGAAAAATTAAAAATCCATCATTTCCTGACTGGATTGACTCAGTCTTACAAAGACAGAATTGAGTTTTATGAACCCAGAACTCTGGAAGAAGCAATTATGAAAGCTAAATATTGCTATGAGAAAAGCGAAGGAAAACCTAATTATCATAAGACATGGAAGGACACTAATAATGAGAATTTTGACCAAAGAAAGAAAGGTTTCAAGCCTTCTAACTTAAGGAATCAGCAGAAGCAGCCATGCCAAGTTGAGAAGCATCTAACTAGAGTGGTGGGAGAAGAGCCAAGAGATCCAAAATAGAACAGAGCACCACTCCAATGTTGGAAATATGGAGGACCCCACATGCATAGGAATTGTCCACTTGAGAATGAGAATGCAAGTCCAGCTTACAACATTCAAGAGGAAGAAACAGTGGGTCAAGTAGTAAGGGTCATCCCTAGAATCTATGCAGCACTAGAGGACTACCAGGAAGATCACCATTCAATTGTGGTTGAAGTTGCAAGTAATATTGTTGAGAAATATATTTCTATTTTTGCTGACCTTGGTTCTACTCACAGTTACATTGCTCCTAGAGTAGTGGAGATTTGTGTTTTTAAGAAAGTAAATCATATCAAATCATGGTTAGTTTAGATAGCCACTGGAACTAAGAGAAAGGTTAGTGAACTGGTAGAAAAATTTCCATTGGTGATGAATGGAATGGTCACTTTTGTAGATCTGAATGTTCTACCACTCGGTTCCTATGATGTTCTCATTGGAATGGATTAGCTAGAATCTCACAAGGTAAAACTTGAATTTTACAATAATAATTTTGAATGCATGGATGAATAAGGGAACCCAATAGTTGTAAGAGGCATTTCAAAAGTGATTTCTGTGAGGCAGATTTCAGCAATGCAGTTGAAGAAGTTTTGTAGGAAGGGTTTCTAGTTGTATGCAGCTCATATTGTGGAGGAAACAGAGAATGAAAATCCTAGGTTGGAGGCATTTCATGTGTTGCAGGGATTTAGGGATTTTTTTCCTGATGAGATTCTAGGGATTCCTCCAAAGAGAGACATTGATTTCACAATTGAGCTTGTGCCAAGGTCAACACTAGTATCCAAGACACCCTATAGGATGAGTACACCAAAAATGCTAGAGCTAAAGATGCAGTTGCAAGAGTTATTGGAGAAGAAGTATATCAAGCTGATTATGTCTCCTTCGGGAGCACTAGTTTTGTTTCTGAAGAAGAAAGATGGTACACTCATATTGTGTATTGATTACAGAAAATTGAACAAAGTCACTGTAAAGAACAAATATCCTTTGCCTAGAATTGATGACCTCTTTGATCAAATGAGAGGAGCAAAGGTATTTTCCAAGTTTGACTTGAGGTCTGGTTACCATCAAGTGAGAATCAATGATGAATACATTCATAAGACAACCTTTAGAACAAGGTATGGACATTATGAGTTTGTAGTGATACCATTTGGTCTCACAAATGCACCAGCTACATTTATGTGCCTTATGAATAGTGTCTTCAGCAGGTATTTGGATAAGTTTGTTCTTGTTTTCCTTGATGAGATTCTTATTTATTCTAAGAATGAGGAAGAGCATGAAGAACATCTAATATTGACATTACAAAGTTGAGCAAGTGTGACTTCTATAAAGATAGAATTCATTATTTGGGTCACATTATCTCAGAAGAGGGTATATATGTGGACCCTGACAAGATTGAAGCAATTATGAATTGGCATACTCCAAGGAATGTGATAGATGTAAGATATTTTATGGGACTTGTAAGATACTACAGGAGATTCATTGAAGGATTCTCCAAGGTGTCACATGCCATCACTTATTTTCAAAGGAAGCGAATAAAGTTTGAATGGAAATCGAGCTGTGAAGAAAGCTTCCAGTAGTTCAAGAATCTTCTCACAAGTGCACCAGTCTTGAATGTTGCAGACCCAAAGAAATATTTTTTGGTGTGTACTAATGCATGTGGTCAAGGACTTGGAGGATTTCTTATGCAAGAGAACCACATGATATGTTATAAGTCAATAAAGTTGAAGGATCATGAGAAGAACTATGCCAATCATGATCTGGAACTTGCAATCATAGTACATTCTCTCAAGATGTGGAGGCATTAATTGATGGGCATAAGATTTGAGCTAAGAAAAGACCATTGTGGTCTGAAGTATTTGTTTGATCAGGCTACTCTAAATGCTAGGAAAGCTAGATGGCTGGATTTTTTTATGTTAGTTTGATTTTAAAATAAAACACCTAAAAGGAAAAGATAGTAAGGTAGTTGATGCACTCAATAGGAAAGTGCAGGAAATGCATGTGGCATCTCTTAGTATTTTCTACTTAGATTTGAGACAACATATTGTTAATCATGATGTTGAAGATGAATTATGTATGCAGGTCAAAGAAAAATCGCAGCAGCAAATCCTTGAAAAGAAATATGATGGATATAAATTATAAGAAGATGGAATCCTTACTTATAAGAAGATAATTTATATTCCAAATGTAGCATATTTGAGGAGAGTTGTTATGGATGAGATCCATTAAGCTCCATATTCTGGACACCCAAGATATCAGAAGACAATTTCTACAACTAGAAAGCATTACTTTTCAACAAGAATGAAAAAGGACATGGATGAATATATTTCAGGGTGCATGAAATGTTAGCAGGTGAAGGTTGAGAATCAACACCCAGTAGGTTTGTTGCATCCCTTTCCAGTTCTAGAATGGAAATGGGAAGTTATTTGCATGGATTTTATTACAGGATTTCCAATGACTTGGATACAACATGATTCCATCATGGTTGTGGTGGACAAGTTGACAAATGAAACACATTTTATATTAGTCAAGTCTATGCATAAGACCGATGACATTGCAAAGATATTCATGAAGGATATTTTCAAATTGCATGGATTTCCTAAGGCAATAGTCTGTGACAAAGATGTCAAGTTCACTTCCAATTTTTGGAAGGGATTGTTTGCATATTTGGGTACAAAGTTGAATTTCATCACTTCCTACCATCCTTAAACTGATGGAAAGACATAGAGAGTTGACCAGGTGCTTGAAGACATGCTTCGCATGTATGTCATGGGAAAACTAACCAAGTGGGAAGATTATTTACACTTGGTAGAATTTGAATATAACAACAGACAAAAAACATCCTTGTGGATGAGTCCATATGAAGCTTTGTATGGCAGGAGGTGTAGTACACTAGTGACTTGGGATAATATAGTGAAAAGGTTGTGCTTAGTATAGAATTGCTCAAGAAGATGGAGCAAGAGGTTGTAAAGATTAGGAAGAATATGAAAGAAAACCAGGACATACAGAAAAGCTATGCAAATAAGCCTAGGGTGAATAGAGAGTTCAGTGTTGGGGATCATTTTTACCTCAGAGTGAGGGAAAAGAAGAGTTCCTTGAAGCTTGGAAGTTGTACCAAGATGTCACGTAGATACCGTGGGTTGTTTGAAGTGATTGAAAGAATAGGGCCAGTTTCATATAGACTTGCATTACCTACTTGCGCTAGGGCTCATAATGTTTTTCATGTTTCTTTACTTAAGAGATATGTACATGATCCTAACCATGTGATAAATTGGGATTTGATTCAGGTGGAACCCGAGGGAGAATTCCAAATCGATTCAATGTGCATCCTCGACAAGAAGGTCACACTGCTTTGGAACTGAGCCATAGGGAAGGTAAAGATGCAATGGGAGAACTACGGTCCTGAAGCGGCTACATGGGAGATATAGGATGCCATGCGATTGGCACATCCATTTTTGTTCAATTATGTGGAGCACTAAGGGAGGTACCATAAGCATCTTTGTTCAATTTTGCTAAGCACCGAGGACAGTCATGTTGAAGGAGGAGGGGAATTTAACACCCTGATTTTGACCGCGTTGTCATTAAATATATATGATGTGAATATTGTAATTAATCATGGTGTGGAGATAAAGGAAAAATCCCCACCATTGATTTAGTGTTTTATGTTTCAGCGATTAAAATCGATGACGACGGTATTTTGTGCTAGTCAACACATGATAATTTTGGACATCATATAAATATGAAATTTAATTAAAAACCTACAACTTGCTATGTCAATGCAGGAAATAATGAGATGGGGGAAAGATGTCCTAAGGATAAGGGAGGGGAATGTTCAACCTTAAGCCTCTGGGGAAAATCCATGTGTCAAAAGAAAACACCCAAATGCGTATGGCCATTCCCTCATGCATTCATGTTTTCATCTTTCCTCACGTGTTGGAGAGAGACGGGATGTTTTTTATCATCCATCCTCCACGCTTTTAGTTTTTTTTCCTTGTTGTGCATGCCCATCCATCATCGGGATCTCACCGATACGTCGTGGTCCATTTTTTATATCTTTATCTATTCCATTCTATTCATGTGCAATGTACGTTCACCCTGCTTGTAGAACCATGTTTTGCTCTGAGTTGTTCACTTTTTGTTACCATCCTTAGTCATGCAAAGGTTCGAGGTCCCCTTTGTTTGTTGAACGAATTAGTGGAGATCACTTGATTTTATGAGAAAGAGTGCGTTATCTCCCAAAATAATTTATTTTTATAGTATGAATAATTTAACTCATGCAATGAAGGATATCAATATCACTAGCAGTTTGAAAGCGTTTGTTTTTTATTTGGGTAAAAATTTCACAAGTTGTAGCTTTCAGTGGCTTGGGTGAGGATCAGAACATCTCATTAGCCACCGAAAGTTGGAAGATAAACAATAGGTGGAAAACCCTTTCGGTGGTTAGACATATTGCTAAATTTTTAACTGCCATCAGAACCTTTTTAAACAACGATCGGAGGTGTAGTCCTCTATTACGCCGACATTTCAAAGTTTTAGTCCGCTACAATGCCACCACTACAGAGAATCTAGTGGTTTAAAGTTTCGATGGTTAGTGGTTTAAAGTGCCGATGGTTAGTGGTTTATGGTTCCGATCACCGACAAAGATTTTAGTGGCTAGAGCATCCAATCTTCGACAGATTAGTGGCTAGTCTTTCTGATCGTCGATGCTTAGAAATTAGTGATTTGAACCACCGACACTGCGGCAGTGCTCGGGTATAAGGCGCTGATGGGATAGTGGCTAGAGATTCCAATTTATGATTGTGAAGCTAGTGGTTTAAAGCTCCGACACTGCGGCATCGTTTAGATAAGAATCTATGACACATTAGTGATAACAACTTCTGATCGCTGACAAGCTAATGATGGAAAGCGTCGATATGTTTAGCCTTGGAGTGTTGATGGGCTAGAGGATAGAGCTTTCGATCGTCGACGCATAAACCATCATGAAGTTAGTAATTTGAGGCATTGACATTGTGCCAAGATTGAGTCTTGGGTTTCCAATGGGATAGAGAACAGAACTTCCAATCACCGATAGTGGCGACAAGGTAGAAAATTCTGGCAGATTAAACAAGAAAGGTCACGTTAGTTAACCGCCGAAACATTGGATTTTGGCGACAAGTTTACACTAGACCAAAAGTAGAAATCACTAGAAACGACTTCAGTTATTAAATGTTCATTCAGTGAACTAGATCTTAGAAATATATAGACATATAGTTAGCTAGGGTTTTAAACCCTAATCTAGAAAAAACTATCACTTCTGAGTATTTTTTGTGAAAACAGATCAAAGTTTCAAGATCTGTCATTTTTGTAGAAGGCTATAAATCCCATGATCAATTTTATAATAGTGGTTCAACTTCAGGTATTTATGAGCCAATAATGCTTTCAGGCTTCTCATTTTACTTATTCATGATATAAGCTCTTTTGTTGTGATCTGTTCAACCATCATCTCTTTATTTATTGAATTTATGATTGAATGTGCATTTAGGTCATTTTTAGATTGATTAAAAAGCTGATAGCTATCATCCTATTGGTTTATTAGTGCTATTTGATTTATAAATACCATCCTCATTAGGATTTAGCCATTTATATGCATGTCTTTTGTATGTAAGTCTTCCATCCTGGTGAATTCTCCATCCCTGCACCTTATTATCGAACTTCTGAGCAATTGCAACTAAAAGCCTTATAAACGAGTGATTTTTATGCATGCCTTGAGAGTGGAAAGGTTATATAGGTCAACTGACTTGATCCATATTAGAAGACCCTAAAAACATTGTAATTTACCAGGAATCCTCGAGCTACAACCTAGAGGAGTTTCCTGGAGAGATAATAGAGTGGTCATCTGTGGTTTCCTGAGTGTTGTTTAGAAATGGTCTCCTCTGTCACAGAGTGAGTGGAAGCCTGTTTTGCTGTGTTGAAATTGTGGTTTGTTGTGTCTACATATTTTTCCTTGGTCTGAACTAGCTTAATAAACCTACTCTGGGAAGGAACCTCACAAAAATAGATCTAGAGGGTATGGTTTTCTTCTTTGCACACCCTAAACAACACTGGAATGGAAGGAATACCCTAAGGGACTATGTAGCTGAGAAGGGGATTCTTCCTTGTGTTGGGTGTTTATATGTTTTAGAAGCCAAGTCTGATCTAGTGTAGGTTTCCATAGCTCGATGGTTGAGCTCACTATCTTAGTTGTTCAAGCCTTCTAGCTCCTTTGCAGCTTGATAAATCCATATGTTAGTTGGCTTGGCTGGTCCTTAATGTGAATGTTGGCTTGACCATCTGCATTTTGATAAAACCAGTAGTATATTGGATTTTTTTTATGGCCTGATAAACCCAACTGTTTTGGCTTGGATAAGTTTATTGTATCCTTAGCTATGTGTGATCCTGCTAGTGTTCCTTGTTCCTTGTGGGAATCATGCCCAACTCGGGGGTGGCAGTGCTGCTGAGAGATTGATGAGCGCATTGGCCTGTGATTGGGTGGAACATTACAGTGACATAGCTGGTTGCAGGACAAACTTCTTTCAAGATAAGTATTCTTGTCTATGTTAATCTCTTCAATTGTATTTGCTTAATGAAATATGATGAACATGCCTAATGTGTTGAATTAATGAATTGCTTTCACAGTATAATTGCAATTGTATGCATCTATGTATGTTTTCTTTCAATGCATTTTTAAATTACATTATAGGGCTTAGATGGTTAGATTGGTGATGGCCTAAATGATCAAATTTTTCCAAGATTTTTGTTTATAGGTTGAATTTCATTTCTGAAATTTGCAGAATGCGGGATGTGGAAACATACTTTTGTGAATTATGTTCCCCGCATATTTTCCTTCCGCAAATATCCTTTCCGCATGTGAGATGTGGGATGCTGGATGAAGCTTCACAATGTTTATTTCCAAAACTAATTATTTCTGCAGTGGTCTATTCTGCATGCGGGATGCGGGACCGCAAATTTTCATATTTTCCCGATTCCACAAACTCAAGATTTTCGCATCCTTGATTCTTACGTGATGATTATCAGTCATTGATCTATCTCTAGATGTGGAATAGATTGTGACCGTTGATTTCCACCGTGATCTTTCTCTATCATTCGATCTCCTCTGAGGTTTTTCCTTCGTAGATTGTCAAATGGGTCATTGACAAGATCAATTCCTATGCTATTTGGAAGAAAGAGAATTTACACAGAGTTTAATAGATTGAAATTCAAGTTGGATGCTCTTGAACTGGTTAGAGAGCAGTTATGGTCATGTTCCCTCTCATGTGGATAGGAGGGGACATGACACAAAGATCATGTGGAGAGGCCCTTTCATGGTCATCATTTGATGATGGATGGGGCATCATAAGAATTTATTTTTATGCAAGCATACTTTTATCTAAAATTGTAATCAACCATGGAAAATATATCTCTATGAACTCTTTCCCAAATAACATCAAAATATTCAACAAAATATGCCTCATGTGTAGCTTCCATATCATGAATAAAACCATGAATCTTCTTCCCAATTTGATGAATCACCTTCATAAATTTGTAACAAAGCTCATGAGGCTCTGAAATGTCAGAATATATGTCATATACAGAATAAAATATTAGAGGTATGGTGTCTCCATGAGCGAATGGGTCCATAGAGAGAGAGGAGTGAGCAATTAGATCACATTTGCAGTTGAGCGAACCTGGAGGGTCTAGAGACTTGAGATTTGGACCATGGGTGGTAAAATAAAGTCCAGAAATATGGAACATCAGTCCCATGAAGGCCAATGATATATATTTCCAACCAATGAAATAAATACAATACATAAAAGCAACATATACAAGTGACATAGCATTGGAAACTAGGTAATTTTGAGATTTTCCAACTAGTGAACTTGAGGGTTGTCCGGTATTTTGGTTATGAAATGGTTGGGGAAATGAGTCTATGGATGTCATAGGATGTATATAATCCTGTATAACACCTTCATAATTAGAATGGGAAATATCTTTCAGAAGACACATAAAAAACTAGCAAAAACTGACTAGTTTTGGGAGGAAGATTTGGTGAATTGATTGGGGTTTCTTCCAAGGAAGGGATGGAGGATTCAGATTATGATATATAAAAAGATAAATCAGAAATATATCCATCAGAAATAGAGATATCAGAAATAGTTTTTACCCATACACTCAATCCATGCTCAGGCTTACCACTTCCTTGCTTCGCTCCCATCCTCTTGCAACTTCTGGAAGATCAATATGATTCTTGTCAAGGAGTTTGGTCGTGATGTCCATATTATTTATGAAGAAATATATTTCAATATGTGAACCTATGCAATAATCACATGTGTTTCGTTCTCTCTTGTTTCTACTCTTGGATCTCAAACTCCCATCAGTAGCACTGGAGCTTTCTGAACTTGATTGCTTCTTCTCTTTATCTCTTTGCTTCAAATCTTTCTTATTTCCTTTGTCTTGATTTGATACACCAGAAGCAAGGGATTTTTATTTGGTGGACTTGATTTTACACATTTGTACTATCTTGTCTATTATCATGTAAAATGGAACTTCTCCATCCAAGTACTGGCACTCAATGTATCAGTAGACAAAAGGACAAAATGGATAGAAGTGACCAAAACAATATAGATGGGAATAACCTTTGATGCATCATTGTCCTACTAGATTGACTTAATTTTTGTATGGACATTGAGGTTAATATATGACTATTGTCATTGCAACCTGCATATCATATGAGATTATTGACACTGCAGCTCGCGTATATATGATCAAGGTTGAAATCCGCGGGTTCCCTTTATCAAACTTGTGTATCATATGCGACCTGTCGGTATTGATACTCGTGTATGCCTTAATAAAAAATTAGAAAAAATAAACATGATTAGTCGAGGACAATTGGGATTTTAATCATAACTATCCAAACTTCCCCAACCATCTCAACCTTCATAACCTCTCTCTTTCCTCATGTATAAATAGAGGGTATGGGTTGAGGCTAATCATCATGAATTTTAGAGAAAAGTTATGTTGGTGGTTTTCCTTTAGATATCTTGGAGCAAAAGAACTCAGTGTACTTAGCTAGCAGAGGAGCACTTGTCTCAGATGTTGGGTTCTAATATCACCTCACTTTTTTATTAATAAAGAGAGTTTCTCTTCCAATATTGTGTCTTTATACTCTTATATATTATGATTCATGAATTGTCTTGTTATTTCATTGCAATCATGTTATTTCATTGATCACGTATATAATATATAAGATATTGCAAGAAAATTCTTTCTCTTTTTAGGAGTTGGAGATCCCTTGGAAGTTGTGGAAGCAATTTGAAGTGAAGAAAAAAATCTAGGATCGACCGTCATAAATAAGGTATGCTTAATTTCTTCTTATTTCTATTTCAAATTATGAAATGGATGATTCTCTACATGTTAATTTAGTACGTTGGTAACCCCAGAGATCCTAGGTTATAAGGGTGTGTTTTCCTAAACAAAAAAACTTTGAGGAAGGAAAGGTTAAGTTGTTGAAGAATAAACAACCGGTTGTCTTGAAGGATCCATTTCCTCAAGGATATAATGCATCTTCAATTTCGAATGTAGTCAGGGGCACTTCTAGTGCTCTTACTGATCAGAACTATATCAATATGGTATGATCTAGCACCTTACTCCAAACAAGAAACAATAATTATGAATCGGAGGCTCCAGAGAAGGGTAAGTCTCCTGGTGAAACTTCTAACCCTCTCGTGATTGAAAAATCAGATGATCCAATTCCTAAGATACTGAAAGGTGTCTTTAAGAAAGAATTCCATAATCCTAACACTAGGGATGCTTTTAACTATTGCATTTTTTAATATTTATCTCAAACTCCTTGTGCAATGTCGTCATTGGAGGTGTTACAGAGTTATCCCGCTCAGCATGATTCCCTCTTAATAGCCATAGGTAGCATGGATTCATTGATCCTGTCAGTAAAGCTTAATATTTCAGATGTTAAGATCCACCTCCTGTATCATGTGGATTTGTCAATTGATGTAGTCTATGGAGGAAACACCATTGGATGTACAGTCATTGAAGAAGGTGCTTCCACGTGCGTAATGCTAATGTCTTGTTGGAAAGCCTTAGGTTCCCTAGAGATAGTTCCATCAGAAACTCTACTTACTTCTCTCGATGGAAGTTATTTCAATATGCATGGCATCTGTTGGCCTAGGAAAGGAGCGCAAGAAAGAAGTTCACGCACAAGCAAAATAAGGCGTGCCGTGCACGCAACAGAAAGAAAGGAAGGTCATGCAGGAAGCAAAGGACCAACACAGGAAGAATGGAGAGGTGTGTGATAAAGGAAAGGTCAGTGCATGGGCATGTAGGTGATAATGGAAAGAGAACAATAGGTGTAGATCATGGCTGCTTAAGATGGCGTAAGCCTATAGATACACACATATGATAGAATATTTGTAAGTCAGGACGATAGTGCCTTGTGGCAGGTCATGATCACCATAGCTGTAGCCTAAGGGGAAGCTGATGGTGATAGTTAACAGAATGCTTAGATGCAGTCAACCCTGAGTGGTCATGTAAAATAGTATAAATAGGAGGGATTCAGCAGTTAAAGGGTTGGGCTATTAGAGGGGGTTGTTGATCCCCTGTTGGTGATAGTTGGCCTTTTCAATAGTTTTTGTGGGTTGTTCATGGGTGGTCCATAGAGAAGGATGCCATTTTTATTTTAATTCTGTAGAGAGTAAAAGAGGAGAAGACTCAAGAAGAGTCTGGTAGCGATAAGAGGCCGTTGAGCCGCGGATCTGGTTGCTGTGTGCACAGACCACTAGGAGTATAAGCAGGGTAGACAAACAAACCAGAGAGCATGAGAACCATAATTATAAGTCATAAAGACATATTATAAGATCATGCATCCTACAGACTGCAAGGTGCTATACCCTTTTCTCATGCCAGATGAAGAGCACCTTGGTAGTTTTTACCATATGGGTTTCCACGTTATTTAATGTGTTCGAATGGATGATTAATGTTGTGAATGGTCATGAAAATGGTTGTTATTTTCTTCCTGTATGATGATTAAATATGGGTTAAATGACTAATGTACAATGTAATTAATAGATGAATGTTGTGGAAGCATCATTGAAAATATTACATGTATTGGCCTGTGTGCTTATGTCTTAAGTCACGATGTAAGTCAGAGGAATTTTGTTACTATGATTCAGTTGCACCACACAAGTTGCGCTAGCTGCGATGTTGGAAACAAAGATAGGTTGCATGCACTGACATATTATTGTGCTCATCCACGCAAGATGGCCTCCACCATCCAGCCATCCAGTTTCCTTCGTTGAGCTCCTTGGCCACGTGCCAAGGGACTATAATCCCTCGACGATCATGAAAAAATGGTTCTAGAAGTTACCCATCGAAGAGATATCTCGGGTGAAACTGCGGCTGCTCTGCAGGAATTTCCAATGAGGCTTGCTTTGTCGGGCTGGTATCTTGGGTGTTTGTTGGGTTGATGGGCTGTGCAGAACCTAGGTCACGTGAGTTAGGAAAAGTGGCCAACAACATCCTACCATATTTTGAGATAAATTTGGCAGGGAAAGCAGTGGTTGTTGAGTTAGAAGTGATTGATTCCCCATTGGATTATAAATTTATATTAGGGAGAAGTTGGACATATTCCATGTGCATGATTGCCTCGGTCATTCTTTAAGTGGTAGTGTTTCCACACGAAGCGAAGTTGGTTATAGTTGACCAACTCAGTTTCACTTGGAAGGGCCATTTGGAGACTAATGAGTCCATAGTACCTTTGATTGATCAGACCAATGTTATATTTTTCTCATTTAAGCAATATGATCTAGGATCATATCTGAGAGAATAACATGCACAACAATAATCATAAGAGACAAGAGACACAAAGAATTTTCCTTAGGGAAACCATAAAGTAGAAAGCCCTGCAACATCCTCAAAGATAGAATGAGCACCAATAGCAAAAGTAAAACCTGAAAACATAAATATGATCTCCGATAGCTTATCTCTCTCACTTATGCTAGCAGTTCTCTCTCATTCATGCAACTCAGTTGAGTGAGTGTGTGTGTAGAAATGAGGAGAGCCTCACTTCTGTCTATATTCTTCCATTCACTTAATTTCCACTCCAACAAGTTGTCCTCACTTGACAATTAATTTCCAAGGCCAACTTCTCTAGGAGAGTCTAACAACCGTAGGGCCCCACAACTGTAGGGACTTTACCCCCCTGATCAACAAGGAGGGTTAAGCTCAACTCAATTGTGGATACTATTACCTGGACTTACAATGAAGGGTTAACCTCATTGAATTTACATGACTTTATTATATTAATGACTCTCCTCATAGGAACATCGGGGTATAATATAAGATATATAAGTCAATATCTCGATAGGAGTGTTAACCCAAAAATCGCCCATATATCTCTCAATGGCCTACACCCAAGGACACCATCTCACAACACTCATTTCACTCCATAAGACCTTCCATTTGACCCCCACACCTCCAAAATATCCCAAGGATGAAGAAAAGGGCTAAAAACCCCAAAAAAGATCCCAAAATAGCCCCCTAGGAGCTAAAGCCCCCAAAAAGGGGCTAACGTTAGGGAAGAAGGGGCTAAAGCCCTGACCAAGGGCTTAAAACCCTAAAACCCCTTGGAAAAGCTATAAAAGCAGGGTGGCAGGTCACTCTCAAAAGACCTCTCCCTTGCCTATTGTTATGCTACCCGTGGATGCTTTGAGACCTTTGCCTCTCAAAACACCCACATTCCCTCTCCTCCATCTCCATCCCATTGAGCCATTGCTCCCAAACCAAGAGAGGTGCTCCCATGAGCTAGGGCATGGTGGCCCATTTCCACCCAATAGAGGTATAATATTTCTTTACATGTTTATTTAGTTGTTTTTGCTTTCTAACCTTTTTTTCTAGTTGTAGGTTTTATTATTGACATTGTTTTGCAGGTTTTCCATGATAGCTTAGGTTTGTTTGTAGGGTTTAAGGAGGAAGAACCCTAACCCATTCTGCAGAGGGGTTCACAAGGGCTTCGTCTCCCACTTTATTTTCTGTTATTAGGTCATAGTTTAGTCTAGCTTTAATTTTTTGTCACTATATTAGCTTAGTTTAATTTACTATTCTATTTACTTGCATTTCCATTTCGTATTTTCCTTTTTTCCAACAGTAGGAACCTACCCTTTTACCCTATAGGCACAAGGGAGCCATTCCTACTCCTGCAGTGAGGAGAAATCCTCACTACAGCATTGGTGACCATACCAGGTCGATCCCACAAGATCTCTGGGCCAAAATTTCAAGTTTTCAAGTTTTTTCAATTTTACCCTAGATTTCAGAAATCTTATGTTAAATATGTCTTAAATCTTGTTTATTTTCTGTTTTAGTTAGTGCTGAAGCCTCTACTAGGCCTAGCCAAGTCAGAATGACACTAGTACTAGTTACTGTGAGCCAGATCTGACCCTGTCTCACCAAAAAAACCCTTTTTGGAGCAGGGCGCTCTTATCGGGGAAAAAGGTGAGACTGGGGCACTCTTAATGAGCAAACAAGTGCATCCAGGGTGCACTTAATCCCAATTTATGTGTGACTTCAGCCCAGAAACTCAGGTGCGGCTATTTTTGCATTATGTGCGACCCCCTCGCTCATTTCTTAAAAAATCTCACGGCCCCTCCCTAGATTTGGTCAGAAATGTGCAACTTGTCACATAGAAGTTGAATTTAAGATTAATATACAGTAATTTTTAGTTTCAGAGGACTTTTAGTGCATCCCAGCCGCCTCTGTCCACCATTGTAGGTCATTTTTAGTTTCAGTTTGTATTTTCTACAAATAATTTCATGAACAATGTGTAAATGTTAAATGAACCATTAAGTCTTAATAAAATGAACTAGTCTAACTAAAAATAACTTAAAAATAACCATCTTGCTTCCCTCTTCCTCCTCTACCCAGTCATCACCCTCCAGGGTATTTTGGGATACGACGAAGGGAAAGCTCGTATAGATCTAGGCACTCCATGATATTTTTCCCAAACCACTAAAATCGGGTGACCTGGAAGGTAGAGGGGGTAGAGAAGGAGGGCTTCTCACAGTGCTAAGCGTCCTCCCTATTGACCAACCTAGCATCCAGGAGGTGATTTGAGGATCTACGGATGGGCTTAGTCCCATTGTGTTGAGAGCCCAACACCTTCTCTTGGTTGAAGAAGAATATCACTATGAGGTAGACATTTAGTTAGGCCAGCAATCCAAGGTTAATCACTATACTTGTTTACAAATTTCTATTTATTCTTGCATATAAAACCATGACATGAACTATACCATGAATTCATAAACCATATTGCAGCAACCAAATACCAAAACAAACAAGAAAACCAACACACCATACCAAATAATTAACCCAACTCAGTTCATGACGCTGAGTAAGCCTTAAAATTTACTAAATGTACACTAAGTTCAGTCAATTCTGTAGTCTTTGAGGACATAAGTCCTTGACTGCTTCAACGGTGGGAAGTACTTGGGATTTTCCTCGAAACTCATTATGAGGAGTACCACAGGAACCCTAAAGTAGTTGGCTGCTGAGAGGAATTGCCAAGCGAAATGGGAAACGACCCCTTCCATTTGAGTAGAAGCACCCATGAGGAACAAGCCAAGCGTTGTATTTTGGTAGTATTGGTGGCTGAGAGACCACCTTCAGCCAATAGGAATCCATTGAAACCAGGGTCCAAATCTCATACCCACTAGTTTCATACACAAAAGCGAACACAATTGATCCTCCACGATTTTCCTCACGCCTAAGAGGTGAACCACCACCATTTGGAACACTTGATCAGCACTGTTGAAGCCGCTCTCAGCAATCTCCCACATCATCAAAGGGCCACACAGCCTCTGATTCTGATTCAGACCCATATCAGTCTGAACCAGACCTCCACACCACACCATCAAGCCCCATGGCTAGTGCAAACCCGGATCCATTTTTTGGCCTAACCTTAGCAAGTGGACCCATGTCCACATCACATCCTGTCACCCACAACTTGGAAAGTGGTCCAAGCATAGTCATGTAGACTGTCATTATCCAATTGCCACCACCCATAGTGACCAGCCAAGCTGGCTTAGTGGGAACACACGGGGGCAGTGGCCCCTCCACACACACTGCCCTCCAGGAACACTGGGGGGCACTGCACTATCCACCTACATTTCTCCTATTGTCATACATGGGGACAATGCCCCTGCCACCCATACCACCACCCACACAGTACTTGGGGGCATTTGCCCATCCACAATGGTGCCACCACAAGCACCCCCAACCATGCATATGTACCTACAAACCACACCCCCATTGTAGCCCCATCCCACATCAACTTGGGGTCAAATATGCCCTTCATGGCTCGTCTAAACTTGCCTGACTTGGCTAGATTAACTAATGATACCATTTTCCACCAAGCTTTCTGGCCACCCATGCCAACTAAGCTGCCATCATAAATCTTGAAGTTTGAAGGCAAAGCCGGGGAATGTCTCGAAAATCACATAATGACATTCCATCTATGGTGCTCATCCAACATCATCGTAGACGACTCCATCAGGCTGAGGTTGTTCCAATGCACCCTTACAGGTGCCGCGACCAAGTGGTACATTGAGCTGCCATAAGCCAAGTACCTTGAATTCAACTCCCTAGCCTTCATGTTCCTATAGTATTTCAACTCCCTGTCAGATATGATGAGGTGGTGGAGATCCTATTATCCTGTTGCCAAAGCATCGCTACTCACATAACTGACCATATCCATGAGTGGCAGCGATGCCGTAGCTTATGCAAAATCCAACTAGATGACAGGATCTTCTTGGATTGGTTCCTTAAGACTTTGCTCTTACCCATCGCAAAGGACGTTGCATCTGAATGTCCCCAATCTGAAGAAGAGGCCATATTGAAGGCCCAACAATTTGACTTGATCTACTCTCAGTTTGGATACTTGTACACTGTCATTCCAGACACTCCCCATCCGAGTACCTCCTACCACGACGAACCAGGGGCATCCCATGCTGCGGACGACATCATAGGGTCAGTCTTCCAACAACCATAGCCTCGACCGAAACCACCTACAATTGCACCACAACCAAGAAACACTGCTAATGTTGCTTACCAAAACCAAGCTCCGGACTATACGAGAATGATGTCCTAGTCTGGAGCAACAAACTCTTATGCACAACCTATGCCACCGCAGTAGGCTCAGGCCATGGATTAGCCAACACAATAGTATGTGGGGAAAATTCCCACATTTGTGGCACCACGACCCCCACAAATATACTATGCACAACCAGTCCAACAAGTTCAAGCCCCCATCCCTGCTCCACCCGCTCCATTGGGACATGTGTTTGCACAGCAAAATTGTCCCAACGAGCCTACCCCCAACAATCAACAAGTGTAATCTAGAAACAAATATCCCCATAGCCAAGGCAATAACCAACTGCAGGGAGGCGTTCAACAACCAAATACTCCCAACAATGCTGCGGCAAACCATCCAGCCTAGAACCCCCCGTGACCAAATGCACCAAGACGCAACGCCCCGTTGCGCACAAACCAACCATGCACACTCTATGAGGTCTATGGGCAGTACATGTTCGAGTGTCCCTTCATGGGTTAAGCTAAGTAGGCCATTCAGAATGAAGCCCAACAGACTGCCAACGCTACAAACCAAGCACAACCCAACCCGGCACCTCAAGGACCTCCCCCCATGGTGCTTCAAAACCTACTTCCAGTCCAAGGATTGGTGGAAACTGCTCCCCCTCCCCAAGCCAATCCCAATGCTCTAGGGGCACCTCCCATGATTAAAACAAGTGTTCACCACCTGCTAGCCATGACCACTGAAGAGGTCAATTTACAAACTCGACGGAATCAGTACGGTACCACCACCGAACCTGTTGAATCATCAACAACATCCACGTCTAAGACAGTTAACCTACCTCTTCAGTTACCACCATTCTCGTGACCCCCCAGGCGTAGAGTTTCCAATAATTCCACAACTAGAGCTGCAGTCAGCTATAACATTATGGACGATTTGGCCCAAATGCCAACTGCCATGTCCACTCTTGAGGTACTTAAAACGTTCCCAACACAGTGGAAATCCTTACTAGCTTCCCTAGGCGCTGTAGACCCCTCCAACTCCAAGTTAATCACATTTGACATGGAGAACAGAGAGCCATGCATGCCCTCTACTATTTCCTTTCAAATCCCATTTTCCATCCGGAACTTGGTTGTGAACTGATGCATAGTGGATGAGGGGGCATCCACATGCGTCATGTCTACCTTGGTTTGGCAGAAGCTTGGATCACCAATTATACAACCGTCCTCCATGACTTTGTGGGCTTATGATGGAAACCCCACTAAAGCCCAAGGAATCCTCCCCCATGTCCCCATCACATTAGCTGGGAAGACAGTCCCGATTGACATCGAAGTTGTCAATGCTCAACTAGACTACAACCTCCTCCTCAGAAGGACTTACATGTACACCATGCAAGCCGTCGCGTCAACTGTCTTTCGCTTCATGATGTTCCCCCATGAAGGGAAGATTGTGACGGTTGACCAGGTCACCTACCATGATCCGCAAGGGTTAACAACACCTACCAACATTATCCCTACCATCACCACCATTGAGCTGCAAGGGGCGACTACACACGCTAACATCATCCCTGCAACCAACACCATGGTTGAAAACACACCAGCCTCCCCATTGTTGAATGTGGGCCCTAGGTTGTTTATTGATACCTCCATGATGACTCCTTTCCCATTGGTG
Organism: Pseudotsuga menziesii; assembly: GCA_001517045.1. Classification (NCBI taxonomy): domain Eukaryota; kingdom Viridiplantae; phylum Streptophyta; class Pinopsida; order Pinales; family Pinaceae; genus Pseudotsuga; species Pseudotsuga menziesii. The sequence continues at coordinate 83,833 of LPNX010842547.1, read as the reverse complement.
TCACCACCACCGATAGAAAAAGAAACTACGGACTTGTGCATGGTCTCATCAAGCACAGTTGCACCCAAACAACAACTGCAACCGCGGCCCCAACCACAACCACAACATCATCCGCAGCCGTAATGCCAACAACAGCCACAACATCACCCACAATAGTAGCATTATGCACAGCCACAACTACAACCACACCCCCACATGCAACCAACTGGGAGTTATGTGGGCTCATCTCCAGTCCATACATTTCCCTTCCTCTTTCCCCCACCTGGTGTCATGAGCAAGCCGATCATGGCCGCCTTAAGCCTACCCAACTTTACGTTGGAGATCTCGGTGTGGTATCTAGATCCACCAGCTCAACCAGCAATTCCCTAGGTTTTTTTAACCCTGATGCAACCTATTGTTATTGAGTCTCACCCCCCACCTAATCTGCATAAGCCAACCGCTGCACCCGCACCTGCACCGCCCCAACCCAAAAGGGCTAGGGGAAAGAACACCAAAGCCACCGCAGAACCATGACAAGTCCCATCTTGTGCCATCTACAAACAAAAGGGCCATCCAACTCAGAATTTCCCTGAAATCCCAGTGATTCATGCGCATCTGGATGCCATGGATACGAACAAAAACATCCCCATGGTTGAACTCCCAACCGTGCCACTAGTCAGGAACAAGGCATTAAGGAAAAACCATGATTGCACCCTTTGCGGCTTGTATGGACATTACTCCCACCATTTCCAAGACCTGTCCAAATTTCAAATGGCTATTGCTAACCTCTTTCACCATTCCCTTGAGTCTAAGATCACCTTGATCGAAGAAGTTCACCCACCACCACCTTCTTCAGACACCATGTCCATTTACATGATGTCTAGTTCAACTGACCTGCTTGTCTCCACCATCACTGACGATCCATCAGACCTATCTCTTCTGTTGTTTCCACAGCCACAGCCGCAGCCTCAGTTGCAACCTCAACATCAGTTACTAAGGAAACAGTGGGGTTCATTCCCACTCAACATGATCCTTTTCCTTTTTCTTTTCATTTTCCTTTTCTTACCATGCGGGATTATGAGTAAGTCTGTCTTGGAAACCCGCAATATACAGGATTTCATACTGGGAAATTCTGTGTGGTACCTTGAACCACCTACCCTACCCCTAAGGCCCCAGGATGTGTTGACTCATGTCCATCCAATTGAGATGATGTGTCACCTACCTCCACGTCCATCAAAGACTCCTCTCATCACTAGCCCTGCCCCTCTTCCTCCAATAGAGACTGGGGGCAAGGCCACAAAATCCATAACCAATACCACTTTCATGATATCTAGCACCAGTTTCCCTTCCATCTCATCGGTTGTGGAATATCCACCTAATCTATCCCGGCACCACTTACACAATGATGGAGATATATGTAAGACCACCTTCGGTTTTACCCCATTCCATTTAAACCATAGTGTGGAATCGGTTCTTCCCATAAAAGACCAGATTCCATCACCTTGCCTTACCAATGACCTTCGTCTTGGCAAGAGAGCACAACTCTTCGCTGACTTAGATGACCGACTCTTGAAGAAGCCACGCAATGGGCTCCACCTCAAGAGAGTCTATGCCTGATGAGTCCCTTATAGCGTAGTTTTTTCCCTTTCTTGTTTTTCAACATTTTTTAGCACAAGTTAGGGGCAGCACCATCAACTGCTAATTCAAAGTCACCTGGAATTAGTTCAAGACGCCTCTCACACCTCTGGACTCAAATTTATATCTCCTTATGAGACCATCGTCTCATGTTTAACAAATCAATTTCGGGACCATTTACCACAAGTCACCTCGATTTACGAGCCATGACATGACGATGCAAGTGTCTACCGACTTGTACTTGTATCACAATCCCCATTCGCAACTCATGCGAGTGTTCGGGCCACCACCCATTAAAGACTGTCATTTTAACTTTTATTTTGTATTTTTAACACATAGTTGTCTTTTCCATTCACCGCACCTTACGCAAACCACTGGACCACTGTCCACAAAACAATTTATTTTTATTGCATGCATTTGGCATATAACTGCCTCTGGACTTGTACTCACATCACATGTAGTCAAGTTCATCCACTGCAACACACACACACGCTCTCCTTACCTATGTCCAGGATCCACCTCATTTTGTGTGCGTCTACCGTACTGTCTCGCAAGCCTCTGCCATGATCTATCCCACACATGTATTGGTATGTTTCAGAGCCTTCTACTCCATCCATACTGCACAGATGACCTTTGGACCTCTGTCCACCGTCCCAACATGGGGCACCGCTCGTGCCACCGCAGTCGGTTGACCACATTGGAGTTTCGTTTGAGCTCTTTTCTGACTCCTTAAAACAATGAAAAGATCGCCAAACACAGCTGCATCCTTTCCCGATTTCTAAAGTATAGGAAATGGCATCTACATTGTCTCGTTTACCTCCTTTTGCAAACCATGTAGACCATTTCATGAAAAGGACCTCCTTGGCACACTCAAACCAAGATCGTTCCCCTCTGCATACTTTTATGCTTTCTCAGGCAGAGGAGCCGCACTTTATGAAAAAGCTCACCATCAGTTGTCGTTAAGCTCTTTTCCAGCTGTCTCAACAAGAAAATATTACCGAGCAAACTTGGTTTTGTTCATGCTTGTAAAATTATTTGAATGACTGCCCAGTAAGTATAGGTTTATCCTTTTCCAGCCTGATTAGACTACCAATGGTAAAGAATCCTCTCAACCCCTCTAGGATGGGTGACCTCTCCTATGTATACTTTTATCCTTTTCTGAGCACAGGAGACTACCAATGAAAATGAGCCCCCACTGGAGTCTGCTTCGTGCTTTTAGACTCTCTAAAAATGAAAGCACCATCAAGCACTTACCTTCTTGGGCTCACCAAAAATCCACGAGATCGTACAACAACAGTGTCCCTATACACCACCCCACAGAAAATAGTCTGGAAGCATCCCCACATTAGTTCGCCTTTGTTCAGATTACTCTACAATGTGTCTTCCTTGGATCCCATCAGTATCAAAAGTGTCCACCTCCTCCAAGTATTTCCCATCTGTAGTGACATTCCCGGTATTATAGCTATGATCCCATTCCCATGATTTAAGTTTCATTTGCTGCCTAGTCTGCCCTGTCATCATACTCTAAACAAAGGAAGTTCAAGTCTCCACTTCCCCCCTGCCCCTATTTAGTTTTTTCCCTTCCCTCCCCTCCCCCCCAGTTCAGTGAGTCAGCCTGTAGATTGCTTCACACCTTTTGGTTATCCCTTGCTCTCGTGATCAAGGAAACATCATTTCCTTGACTAGGGGAAGGTCTCCCTCTGTTGATGCCAACACACATATTTTAGAGGATACACCCAGAGGTCCCTGTACCTTGGTTTCATTTACATCATTGATGAGTTCCTTGGACCACTTGAGAGGAGTCCTTAGTGCCTCTTGGGATGGTTGTTTCTCACATGCTCGACTTCAACTCCATCATTTCACCATTGAGATTTGTACAGGTTTTGTTCCGCACAATACTTGGTCGAAGACCCCGAATGTCACCTGACTCTAGCACATTGGTGAGTCCACTTGAGGGACCTAAACAGGTTATGTCCCTTGTGACTTCTGGGTCGTGATGGAGACAGTGATAAGAAGCCCCAACAATTCTTCCATATACCTTTATGATTGATGCAGCATACTTGTACCACAAAGACTTTGACTCTTAATCAACGAGTCCACACAACTATGTATCAGATCCAGCAGACCATCAATCATGAAGATATAACATTCCATGAGAATTCCATGGGTCCAATGTACCAGATCAGTATTGTATTCAGCCTCACATGGAGGAAACCAACATTGTAACATCAATTGTATATGATCGACTCTTGTATTTTAAAGCATAGATCAAATTATTCTTTTGACATTGTCACGAGCATGGGGATCCCTGCCTTGTCCATATACATGTCACACATTTGTATCTCACCCATTGATGGGAACCAAATTTATAAAAAACCAAAAGCCACCATGCCCCAGCCCTGGAAGCACCTCCTCTATACAGCAAATCCTATGATGTTCATCGGCCATACATTGAGCTCCCGCCCTCACACATTAGGGGGCAATCTGTTAACCCAAAAATCCCCCATATAGCTCTCAATGGCCTACACCACCCAAGGACACCATCTCACAACACTCATTTCACTCCATAAGACCTTCCATTTGACCCCCACACCTCCAAAAGAGCCCAAGGATGAAGAAAAGGGCTAAAAACCCCAACAAAGAGCCCAAAATAGCCCCCTAGGAGCTAAAGCCCTAAAAAAGGAGCTAAAACCCTATAAGGGGCTAAAGTTAGGGCGAAAGGGGCTAAATCCCTGACCAAGGGCTTAAAACCATAAAACCCCTTGCAAAAGCTATAAAAGGAGGGTGCGGGGTCACTCTCAAAAGACCTCTCCCTTGCCTATTGTTATGCTGCTAATGGATGCTTTGAGACCTTTTCCTCTCAAACCACCCACATTCCCTCTCCTCCATCTCCATCCCATTGAGCCATTTCTCCCCAATCAAGAGAGGTGCTCCCATGAGCTAGGGCATGGTGGCCCATTTCCACCCAATAGAGGTATAATATTTCTTTACATGTTTATTTAGTTGTTTTTGCTTTCTAACCTTGTTTTCTAGTTGCAGGTTTTATTATTGACGTTGTTTTGCAGGTTTTCCATGATATCTTAGGTTTGTTTGCAGGGATTAAGGAGGAAGAACAATAACCTGTTTTCTGTAGAGGGGTTCACAAGGGCTTCATATCCCTCTTTCTTTTCTGTTATTAGCTCATCGTTTAATTTGGCTTTAGTTTTCTGTCACTAGATTAGCTTAGTTTAATTTACTGTTCTTTTTACTTACATTGCCATTTTGTCTTTTCCTATTTTCAACAAGAGGAAACTACCCTTGTGCCCTATAGGCATAAGGGATCCATTCCTGCTCTTGCAGTGAGGAGAAATACTCACTACAAGGAGTATCAGGGACCAATGAAATACAATGTATCCAAGTGAATACATTCCAAATTTACAAATACATCAACACTCCCTCTTTACTAGGAAGGTATTCTCTTGACACAATTCATCAATACAAGTCTTCTTCTCTGGATCATCATCAAAGCTGGATCATCATCATCATCACTACTTTTTATATCTCAATCAACTGGTGCAATCTCTCAATTCTACTCGTCATAGGAAGTTCTATAGAGCCAGCCCTTTTTCATGCTGGTAGTAGGCCTAGCCTCTAGGTAGGTCTTCTTCAGCACTTATATCTGAGCCTAGTCAAAAATTCCTACCCAGCACTTACATCTGACCATGAGAGGAACACATCCACCACCATGTTATAAAGGCATGCCCAACACTCACATCTAACCATGGGAGGCCTAGCCTACCACCATGTTAGAAAGGATTGTCCATCACTTACATCTGATCCAGTCAGAAATGCCTAGCACTCACATATAACCATGGTAGTCCCAACCTACCACCATGTCAGAAAGGCTCAACACTTATATCCAACCATGGGAGTCCCAACCTTCCACCATGTCAGAAAGGCTCAGCACATATATCCAACCATGGGAGGCCCATCCTGCCACCATGTCGGAAAGGCTCAGCACTTATATTTGACCCAGGCAGAAAGGCTCTGCACTTACATCTGATCTAGTCAAAAAGGATTTTCACTTACATATGATCATGTGGGAACATATCCCGCAATCAAATCAGAATGGCTCTACACTTACGTCTAATCATGTGGGAACACATCCCGCAGTCAAATCAGAATGGCTATGCACTTACATATGATCATGTGGGAACACATCCCATAGTCACATCAGAATGGATTTGCACTTAAATTTGATCATGTGGGAACACTTCCCACATCCCACAGTCACATCAAAATGGCTCTGCACTTACATCTGATCATGTGGGAACACATCCTACCATGTCAGAAAGGCTCTTAGACTCATCACTTCTCCTTGGAGGAACACCAACCTTCTCCCTAAAGTACTCAAAATTCACTCTGGCCAATAGCTTGGTCAACATATCAACTATATGTTCATCCGTCGCAACACACTGGAGCTTCACTGCTCCTCTCTGCACCATATCCCTGATATAGTGATATTTGATCTTGATATGCTTCGACTTGTCATGGAACACTGGGTTCTTCAACAACTTCATGCAACTTTGGTTGTCGCAATATATACAAGTAGCATCCAACTGGAGATCAAATAAGTTATATAGTAGCTTCCTCGGCCATGTTACCACCTAATTTGTACTTAGTGGTTTTTTCATTCAAGTGAGCTTGGTGAACTGGACAGGTATAACTTGTTCGAACTTCAGAAGACCTTTGGAAGTACTTCTGGGAAGTGCTTGTTGTATTATATCACATGTTCATACCCCATGGGGGAATTGTAATAAATGTTATAGCATGATAGTGTATGTAAAAGACTCAGTCTCTTAGACTTTATTTTTTTATCCGATCAGCCCAAGGTGTTTTTTCCCTTGGTTATTATTGGTTGTTGAATAAACGATTGATAATTTCTGAGTTTTTCAATACATACCTCCAAAGTTGGGGTGGTCGTCTTGGAATTTAGGCCTATTGAGGTTATTAGAGTCAATGTGTTAATGTATAAACATGCTAGACATCATGGTCGAGTCATATGAACATGTCTAAGTCCCCCTAGGTTTTTTCAAGTTTTCAATTTTTTAGTTTTTTTAGTGCTTTTTATTAAAATTTAATTTTTCCAAAACTTAGGCTATTTTTTAATAGTTTAATTGGAAAAATTGATTTTGTAATAAAAGTGGGCCAAATTATCAGTTTCAGTCATGTACGTGCTCATGTTCAAGCTAAGAGCACCATGTAAACCCATGGACCCACTATTTCCTAGTTTTGAGTGATTTTCCATCACTTAGGTCAGAAAGCCTCAAAAATCAATTGTTGATTATTTTAATTAATAAATTGATGAAAAATGGAGCAAATCCAAAATCATAGATCAGTGGATTCTCAGCCGATTTGATTGAAATCAGTCAGATCTGAACTAGATTGAATGGATCTGATAAATCCTTGACTGAAGGAGGTGATCAAATCAGATCCAGAGTTGATCTTCAACAGTCTTTATGGGGAATTGTGCCCTCTCTCTCTCCTCCACACGTGTGGACTCTCTTGGATGCTCTATGGGCTGATTTGTTAGTTTATGGGTTGATGTGTCAGCTCAATCAGCCCCCTAGTTGACAAGTAGGCTCAGGTCAGCTTCAGATCTGCATTGATTGACTCTCCATCAGCTGATTTGATCTGTCTCCTTGGGATTAGCGCCCCCTGGGCTGGATCTCCTGGTTTCTGTATAAATCAAAGCATAAGCCTCCTCTTCCAAGCTAGTTAGAACTGGGATTGAGGTGCTACTGCTATTTTACTGTTGTTATTGTTCATTTGAAATAAAGAGAAGCTTTGGAGGCAAGACAGTGTTATGCCATTGTATGTGTGGATGATCATTGCCATTTTTTACTAAGGTAACATGTATCTATGTTCATAATTTTCTGATTGCTTGTGGATTCATTGCTAAGATTGATAATAAGCTTATGATAATCTTGATAGGAAAGGTGCTTTTCTATAAGTTTATTGGCCATCTATTTCCTTTGATGCATGTTTAGAGATCTAGATTCAGCATGTTTTATAAGTTTATATACATGTTATTCTAAATCTCTGTGTATGTACTAATTGGATCTCATAAGTATCTCAGCAATTTTTTTTTTTTTTTATTTCAGCTGAGCTGCAGGTTCCTAGATTGGAGAGGATGTTGATCTTGAGTTTTCTTCTTCACTCTCTCCAAAACCTGCCAAAGGCATAGTCCCTTGACATTCCACCTGAAAGATCCACGGTGGATCTTCAAGGCTACCAGCATTTCTCTCCTCCTCTTCCTCCTTCAAAATCAATTATTTTACCTAGTTACTTTGTTCACAGCTTTGATATTGTTTAGATCTATTATCTTAAAGTAAATTTAACATAGATCTATCTTCTCAAAGCCCATAATCTAGATCTTGTTCTTAAAAGGTTTCATATGCATTCTAGATATAGCTTTAGGGAAATCGTCCTTTTTGCATGGAATTTTAAAGAGAATTTGTATATTGCATGCATTAGATTTCTATTTTCTGTTATAAATTATAAATCTAGCAATCAGTGCACATCATATTGGCTGCCTAAATGGCAAGCCAAGATCCCAAGGAAAGATTTCTTTCCTTGGTTCCCTTTTTACCTTTTTTAACTAGTTTTAACTTAGCTTTTTTTTTGTTAAAAGCAAGCTAAACCAAAGGTACTTTCAGAGTGCTTTTGGGCCTTCTAAGTAATTAATTCAGTTTAACATCACCATACTAAGTAATTAGCCTTAGTAACTTAATAGGTTCTAACCCCCTTGTCTTCGTTAAGAGTTGAGCCTAAACGGAGGAGTCAAGAACAAGGTGACAGCCTTGACTCGAGACTTGACCCCAAGGACACACCGAGTGACTTGAAGATTTCTGCCACGTGACCCAGGTGTGTGAAACATTGCAACACTTTTTGGTTCCATTGCTGGGGATAAATATTTTTATTCCCAAGTACGACTTAGCTTAACTTTTTTCTAAACAACTAAAAAGATAAAAACTTTTAATTGATCTAGTCTTTAAAAAACATAAAAATTAAAACTTGATCGATCTGGCGACTCCATTGTCTAATATCCCTTCAATAATTTCTACCCGAAGAAATCGCTGACAATTATTCAATCCTCTCCCTGATCCCGAAAGGTTTATTAGGGAAAGATTGAATAGGCAGACTCGTAGAAACCTTGAAAATTTAGGAGACCAATCCCTCTCAGATATCCATCACATATTTATAGAGAGTCATGTTCACCAATCTTAAGAAATGATGGAATTATTCAAACCCCTTGAATTTTCTTAGATAGCAGGTGCTCCCCATGCCATTCCAAAATATTCTATCAAGAAGCTCCCCATATTTCAGGGCAATAATGCCATCACTGCCAAGTCTCACCTTCGATATTTTGAAAAGCACCTGGTCAGTTATTGCAATGATGTTGCCCATGACCATGATGATGTCAAAATGAAGCTCTTTGCTTTATCCTTAGAAGATGATGCTGAAGAATGGTACTTAGACCTAGATGATGATTCATATAAAACTCTTAGTGAATTCCTAGAGGGTTCTAAGAAGAAATGGGGAGAAAAGAAAGAACCAAGAAATCTGCTTGTTACCCTTCATAACATTAAGAAGATGGAGAATGAAACCATGGATGAATTTAACACTAAGTTCAGGCATGTGTTTGTGGACCTCCCTAGAGAAATCAAACCAAGGGATGCCTCCATCCTCATATCTTACATCAAATATTTCACTGGTGATTTGAGGTACCAATTAAGGGACAAAGAGCTAGCCGATCTAAAAACTGCTACGAAAATGGCCGAGAAAATAGAAAAGAATATACAGTCTTCATGCAAATCCAACATTCCACGTTACACTAGGGGAAACACTTCATACAACAAAGAGAAGGGAAAATCCATTTAATTAGAGGAAAAGGAAACCTCCAAAGACCCCATGGAAAAGGTAACTAACATGATAAAAGAATTGGTTACTAGTCAAAGCCAAATCATGGCAAATAATTCCCCAGACTTGAATCACATTCATAATAGATTGATCACAATGGAAAAGAATAATGGACCTAGGAACTTTCAGCCCAAGCAAAATCAGATCTATCAAAATAAATTTCCTCACTAGGAGCCTAGGATTCCAAAACAGTTAGACTCAACTAACCTGGTAGAAGAAGTCATTCCATGGTGTAGACCTTGTGATCAATTCCACCAAGAAAGCACTTGCCATATAGCAAACCAAGTTATAGAACATGGAATGGCCGAGGTCAGTAATCGGGAAACAACATCAGGTGAGTCTGATCATGTATACATGGTAGGCCAGGCCTACCCTTTGTCACCAACTAAACAGTGCAAGCCTAAGGATGAAACCATTGCAGAATCTTATAGTGAAACTTATGATGAAAACTATAATGTACATGATGGGACTCCTATGTGTTCTCCATATAATGATGATAGTCTGGAAGGTTTACTACCTTATGACCTTTTATATGAAGAATATGAATATGAAAATGAGGACAAGTATAACTTGGAGCATGACAAAAGTGATAAAGACTCCCTTATCTCTGACAAAGATGTTGATGAGGAGTCCTGGACATACATGGAAAATCCAGTCTGTGACATGAATAAAGAGGAAAATAATGAACCAGAAACTTTTGATGGTTTCGTTGATTTTTATATCTATGGCATATCTAAAGGAGAGAGCATGGATATAGAGACCTGGGAAAATCCTAGAATGGAAGAGGAGCATTCAAAACTCTTATATGATCATTCAAAGTCATATCATGCAGAGCCGCACAAGGGTATCGGTAATGAAGACATTGAGAAACAGTATTGTGAAAAGTCAGATGTGACGCAGTTAGTGGAATATTAGTCTTAGCCATCTTTTTTACATATAGAGGTACCTTATGATTTGGAGCTACTTGGGGCTTGTGCAATAAGTTATCATTTGATAATCCTCGGTGATCAATATGATGATGTAGTCAGTCTGCCTCATCATTCTGATTGGTATATCAGTCCTATCCAGTCATGGATAGAAGCAACCTGCATGAGCACATACAAGTTGGGGAAGAATTTTTATGACATTATTCATGCCTATGATCTCCCATCCATCCCGCCCATTCTGAATCATCATGCAGGTTTGCAATTTCTAAATAAGGTATCCTTACTTTGGCTGGTAACCAAAGACAAGGAATTTTTTTTTTTATGTTAATAAAATGCTTAGGTGGTTACATTGGATTTTTTATTACACTTAACCCTTTTTGTATCATGCTTAGAGTAGGAAAATAAGATCTTTGAAAGAGAGCATTTACTTTCTGTATTTCTATTTTATACTTAGCTATAATAAAACTTTGCTTCTTTTAGTTAGTTACATTTATTTTGTTTAAATAAATCAGCTTAATGGTTCATTTGGTTTTTTATAAAACTTGTGCTACTGAGGTTTTTCTTATCAAGTTGAGATGTTTTTACAGGGTATATAAACTAGACATTCTGGTGTTCTCGTATCCTCTCCTTGCCTTAAAGACCAGATCAAGCACATGTCCCACAGTTGGAGCCAGAATGTTACCACTTACGTTGTACTTAGAGGTTTTTTCATTCAAGTGATCCTAGTGAACCAGACAGGGATAACTTGTTCGGACTTCAGAAGACCTTTGGAAGTACTTCTGGGAAGTGCTTGTTGTATTATATCACATGTTCATACCCCGTGGGGGAATTGTAATAAATGTTCTAGCGTGAAAGTGTCTGTAAAAGACTCAGTCTCTTAGAATTTATTTGTCAATCCGATCAGCCCGAGGTGTTTTTTTCCCTTGGTTATTATTGGTTGTTCAATAAATGACTAATAATTTCTAAGTTTTTCACTCCATACCCCCAAAGTTGGGGTGGCCGGCTTGGAATTTAGGCCTATTGAGGTTATTAGAGTCTATGTGTCAATGTATAAACATGCTAGACATCATGGTCGAGTCATATGAACATGTCTAAGTCCCCCTAGGTTTTTTCAATTTTTCAATTTTTTAGTTTTTTCAGTGTTTTTTATTAAAATTTAATTTTTCCAAAACTTAGGCTATTTTTAATAATTTAATTGGAAAAATTGATTTTGTAATAAAAGTGGGCCAAATTATCAGTTTCAGTCATGTAGGTGCTCATTTTCAAGCTAAGATCACCATGTAAACCCATGGACCCACTATTTCCTAGTTTTGAGTGATTTTCCATCACTCAGGTAAGAAAGCCCCAAAAATCAATTATTGATTATTTTAATTAATAAATTAATGAATAATGGAGCAAATCCAAAATCATAGATCAGTGGATTCTCAGCCGATTTGATTGAAATCAGTCAAATCTGAACCAGATTGACTGGATTTGACAAATCCTTCATTGAAGTAGGTGATCAAATCAGATCTAGAGTTGATCTTCAGTAGTCTTTATGGGGAATTGTGCCCTCTCTCTCTCCTCCACATTTGTGGACTCTCCTGGATTCTCTGTGGACTGATGTCAGTTTATGGGTTGATGTGTTAGCTCAATCAGCCCCCCGGTTGACAAGTAGGCTCATTTTAGCTTCAGATATGCATTGATTGACTCTCCATCAACTGATTTGATCCGTCTCCTTGGGATTTGCACCCCCCCTGGGATGGATCTCCTGGTTTTTGTATAAATCAAAGCATAAGCCTCCTCTTCCAAGCTAGTTAGAACTGGGATTGAGGTACTGTTGCTATTGTACTGTTGTTATTGTTCATTTGAAATAAAGAGAATATTTGGAGGCAAGATGATGTTATGCCATTGTATGTCTGGATGATCATTGCCATTTTTTACTGAGGTAACCTATATCTATGTTCATAATTTGCTGATTGCTTGTGGATTCATTGCTAAGATTGATAATAAGCTTATTATAATCTTGATAGGAAATGTGCTTTTCAATAAGTTTATTGGCCATCTCTTTCCTTTGATACATGTTTAGAGATCTAGATTCAACATGTTTTATAAGTTTATATGCATGTTATTCTGAATCTCTGTGTATGTACTAATCGGATCTCACAAGTATCTCAATAAGTTTTTTTTTTTCAGCTGAGCTACAGGTTCCTATATTGGAGAGGATGCTTATCTAGTTTGCTTCTTCACTCTCTCCAAAACCTTCCAAAGGCATAGTCCCTCAACATTCCACCTGAAAGCTCCATGGTGGATCTTCAAGGCTACCAACATTTCTCTCCTCCTCTTCCTCCTTCAAAATCAATTCCTTTACCTGGTTACTTTGTTCACATCTTTGATATTGTTTAGATCTATTATCTTAAAGTAAATTTAACATATATATATATTCTCAAAGCCTATAATCTATATCTTGTTCTTAAGAGGTTTCATAAGCATTCTACATCTAGCTTTAGGGAAATCGTCCTTTTTGCATGGAATTTTAAAGAGAATTTGTAGCTTGCATGCATTAGATTTATGTTTTTTGTTATAAAAGATAAATATAGCAATCAGTGCAAATCATATTGGCTGCCTAAAATGCAAGTCAAGATCCCAAGAAAAGCTTGCTTTCCTTGGTTCCCTTTTTACCTTTTTTAACTAGTTTTAACTTAGCTTTTTCTTTATTAAAAGGAAGCTGACCCAAAGGTACTTTCAAAGTTATTTTGGGAATATTTCAGTATAATAAGCTTGCTTTTTTTAGCAGGTATAACAGAAAAGAGGAGGAGATGCTGTTCGAAAGTGACTTTTGGGCATTCTAAATCCCCAGGGGTCTCCCTTTTTGACTGAAATCTTTAACTTTTGCTCTTTGTAAGCTCTTGGTTTCATTCTTTATAATAATCAAGAGGAATCATATCAGTTTGCTGATATGGTAACCACTGGTAATAAAAATAATTCTGAATAGGCTCTTTCGAGCCCATTCCCCATCCCCCCTGGGGGGATTTGCGTTTGTGTCATTTTTTGCTTTTCGTCCATCTTTTTTCAATATAGAATAGTACTAATCTGTAGGGTAGTATAATTTGATTTAAAATCAATTCCATATTCCATTTCTATTGGTTTCAAAGTAACTTTAATACTTACCGCACGAGCCTCCTTTTGAGCCGAAAGGTGAAGAAAGGTTCGTGGTAGTCTAATTAGAAAATTGTGGTTTACTTATCTTTTTATGTTTCATTTTCTTTCATAATTTGTTTCAGTAACCATAATAAAATCAAATCCTCCTTTGTTCCCCAATTGAGGTCCACTTGGACCGAAAAAGGTTCCTAGAGGGTTTTTTAACAAGAACATCCATCTCAAAATTTACTAAAATTGACAAGACTCCGGTGTGTATGCTCTGCAATTGGTTGCGGTTCATCCGATCAGTCAAGATGTATCAAAATCACTTGAGTGACTATTATAATTAGGATTCATTCTCCCAAATTGACAAACCATCGGGTGAAAATCCAACACCTAAATCAAACCATTACGGTGGAAAAATACCCAAAGGAAGCAGGAACTTCTGAAAAGTGACCTCGGGGCACTGATCTCTGTCACACCCTAATGGGTGCGTTATGAACAATAGCACCAGAGACTCCATTCAGCCCACATATTCCTTGCGGGTAGCCATGAAGGTTTAGTTTTGGACATACTCCAAGTACTCTAGGGTATGTCTAGAATCCACCCCTTCGCCTAATTTTAATCAACTCATATTTCACATTAACTTAAAACGTACCAAGAGGCAATTGCAAAA
>LPNX010842547.1:39764-69526 GCA_001517045.1 Pseudotsuga menziesii | reverse complement strand
ATTAGCCTTAGTAACTTAATAGGGTCTACCCCCCTTGGCTTCGTTAGGAGTTGAGCCTAAACGAAGGAGTCAAGAACAAGGTGACAGCCTTGACTCAAGACTTTCCCCTAAGGACACACCGAGTGGCTTGAAGATTTATTCCACATGAACCAGGTGTGTGAAAGGCAGCAACAAGCCACACTTCCTCACAACTAGTAAAAAAAGTTACAACATACTCTCCTTCGGTTGTACTCAGTGCCACACAAGACTATTTCCTACTAAACCAAGAGATCACACCTGATCCCATACTGAAGTAGCACCCTAAAGTGCTCTTCCTATCGATGGCACTGCCTACCCAATCTGAATCAACATAACCTTCCAGGTTAATATTCTGATCCACCTCATACTTGATCCCATAATCAACTGTACCCTTTAGATACCTTAGAATATGCTTTGGAGCAATCAGGTGAACATGTCTCAAATCTGTCAGGAACTGGCTCAATGTGTTCACAGCAAAGCAAATATCTGGTCTCGTGTTCTTCAGGTACATCAAGGACCCAATCATCTAACGATACATTATAGCATCAACTGACTCAGATGAAGCATCACTCAATAGCTTCAGGTTCGATGCCATAGGTGTGGTGATGACCTTGCCGTCCATCCTCCTGAACCTCTTCAAGATCTATACTGCATACTTCCCTTGTCTCGGGGAGATTCCATCTACATTCTACCACACCTCCATGCCTAGAAAGTAATGCATCATACCCAAGTCCTTCATCTCGAACTCAACAGCCAACTTCCTCTTTATGTCTGCAATCAACCCATCTACACCTGTTAAAAATAGGTCATATAGTAGGAGCATCACTAGGTTCCCTTCTTCAACCTTGTAGTAAAGGTTGGAATCTGCTTTACTCTTGGTAAATACAAAGCTAGTCAGGAAGTTGTCAATTCTGCCATACCATGTCCTGGGTTCCTGCTTCAAACCGTACAGGGCTTTCTTAAATTTGCACACATGAGTCTTCCTATCATGTCTCTTAACTTCCAATGGCTGCAAATGTCTCCTCGTAGTTTATGCCTTCTTTCTGTGAGAAGCCTCATGCTACAAATAGTGCCTTGTATCCCATAATGTTTTCATCTACTGTATGCTGGATCTTGTAGATCCATATGGAAGATACTACGAACTTCCCTTCAGGTCTTTGATACTGCATCCTAGACATCATTCTTCTTGAATTAGTATTATCCTTCCCTTTCTTCTTGGATACTTCTTCATAGCTGGAAAGTTTTGCATCAATGATGTCACTCAACAGTGTCACATAAATACATTCATCATATTATTCTTCATTCTTGGATTATTTCTCGAACTGTCATCACTTGTTCTTCAGAACAAGTCTCATCCTTCTTTTCTTTTAGGCAGTTGTACGCGATCTTTCCTACAAGTCAAATGCAAAAGTTCTATGGTTAGAATCATTTCATAAAGCATATTCATAATGGAAAATTCTTATGAATAAATATATGATCATGCAACTCTTTTAACCAATACAACATTCATCCATATCTCACGGAAATTTTCTAGATTTCTTCCATCTCTACCATGACACCATTGAGATTGTGCACTAATCCAATATGTCAGCAAAGAGGTTTCATTCTAGACAAGTAGCAATGGATATTTGTACAGCACCATGGGCTACTTACCCATCACATGCATATTAGTAGTATACTATCATTAATGCAAACATTCTATAATGCAAAATCATATCAACTAAATATAAACAAATGCATAACCAAACAATATCATAAAATAAAAATTGAATAATTATATTTATTTGTTTCATGGGTAGACTCCTTATTGAGCCTTCAGCTTCATCATATTCTTCATTGATAACATCATCATTTCTTATCCAAGAGCTCAAATGGATAAGAGGTTCTTTAAGAATTGATTTCTTCGTATTCCTCATTGCTTGAGGGATCTTATTTGAATCGTGAGAGCTTGATCTTCAGTTGTTCCCATATTCTCTTGATTCAAGATTCTTCTTGCAAGCACTCTTCCCAGAGTTTGTTGTGTTAGATTTTTATCATTTAAGAAATATTATCTAGGATCTTATCTGAGAGAATAACATGCACAACAAAAATCACAAGAGATAAGAGACACAAAGAATTTTCCTCGGGGAAACCATAAAGGATAAAACCCTACAACTTCCTCAGAGATAGAATGAGCACCAATGGAAGCAGTAAAAACCAAATACAAAAAAGATAATCTCCACGGTTGTTCTCTCTCTCTCTCACTTGAGAGAGATTATCCTCTCTCACTCATGTGCCCAATGAGTGAGTGTTTGTGTGATAAATAGAGAGGCTCACTCTCTATTTATATTCTTTCATTCACTTAATGTCGACTCCAACAAGTCGGTCTCACTTAAAAATTAATTACAAGGGCTGACATCTCTAGGATAGTCTAATAACCCTAGTACCCCACAACTGTGGGGACTTTTCCCTCTGATCAACAATGAGGGTTAAACTTAACTCAATTGTGGAGACTATTGCCTTGACTTATAATGGAGGGCTAACCTTGATGACTTTATATGACTTGTTTACATTATTGAATCTCTCAATCGGAACATAGAGGCATGACATTACTCAATTACATTACAGATACTTCCTGGAATAAACATCGGAGTACAATACATAAGATACACAAGTGAATACATTTCAAAGTTACAAATACATCAACACTCCCTCTTAACTAGGAAGGTATTTTCTTGACACAATTTATCAGCACAATTTGTCTTCTCTGTATCATCTATATCATCATTAAGTCATCGTCATCTTCAAGTCATCTTCATCAAATCTGGATCATCACTGGATCATCACTTGATCTGGAGTATCACTAGATCATCATCAAGTCTAAATCATCACTTGATCTGGATCATCATCATAGTTCAATCATCACTGGATCATCATCATCATCATTGCTTCCACTATCTCAATCAAATGGTGATATCTCTTCATTCTTCTCGTCACAGAAAGTTCTACAGAGCTAGCCCTTTTTCATGCTGGTTGTAGGCCTAGCCTCTAGGTAGGTCTTCATCTTCTTTAGCACTTATATTTGATCATGAGAGGAACACATCCAAGAAACATATCAGAATGGCCCGCCCAAAACTTACATCTTTCATTCTCAAAGAATGCCTCTCAGCTCTGTTAGTTTTTCATCATATAAGATAGCATTATGATCTTATGATCTTTTCACTGAGAGAATAACAAGCACAACAATAAAACATAAGCACATAACAAGAGACAAGAGACACAAAGAGTTTTTCTTGGGGAAACCATAAAGGACAAAACCCTGCAACTTCCTCAGAGATAGAATCAGCACCAAAATAGTAAAAACCCAAAACAATAAGATGATCTCCCAACAGCAGCAGTCTCTCTCTCTCACACTGAGAGAGATTATCCTCTCGCTCATGCGCCCCAATGAGTGAGTGTGTGTGTTGCAAGTGAGATAAATAGAGAGGCTCACTCTCTATTTATATTCTTCTGTTCACTTGAAGTGCACTCCAACATGTCGGCCTCACTTACCAATTACTTACTAGAGCCGACATCTTTAGGAGTGTCTAATAACCCTAGTGCCCCACCACTTGTGGGGACTTTGCCTCCTATGACCAATAGGAGGGTAACACAATGGTGGGAACTATTTCCCTGACTTATAATGACTCACCTAGGGTCAACTTCACTAGGATAGTCTAATAACCCAAGGGCCCCACAACTGTGGGGAATTTAACCCTTGACCAATAGGAGGGTTACCCATAATGACTTGACATGACTTTCTCATTATAGAAACTTCCCAGAATAAACATTGGGGTATCACATGAATCAAATACATTACAATACATCCCGGAATGAACATCGGGTTACAATAGATAAAAAATACAAGTGAATACATTCCGAAGTTACAATTACATCAACACTCCCTCTTAACTAGGAAGGTATTCACTCGACACAATTTATCAGCACAAGTCTTCTTCTTTGTATCATCTGAATCATTGTCAACTTTGTGTCATCTTCATATTCAAGTCATTTTCATGTTTAGTCATCTTTCATCTGGATCTAGGTCATCACTCGATCTAGATCATCGTCACTAGATCATACTCGATCTGGAACATCATCACTAGATCATACTCGATCTAGAACATCACTAGATCATACTTGATCTGGAACATCGTCACTAGATCATACTCGATCTGGAACATCACTGGATCTGGATCATCACTTGATCTGGATCATCATCACTGCTGGATCATCTTCACTGGATCTGGATCATCACTGGTGCTATCTCTTCATTCTTCTCATCATCAGAACCTCTACAAAGCCAGTCCTTTTTCATACTGGATGTATCATCTCAAAGCTGGTCCTAAGTTCATACCAGATGAGGCAGCTACTCAGAGCTAGTCCTTTTTCATACTAGATGAGTCTTCCTAGAGCTAGTCCTTTTTCATACTAGGTAGGGAATCATAGAGCTGGTCCTTTTTCATACCAGATGAGGCATCACAGAGATGGTCCTTTTTCATACCAGATGTGGCAGTTACTTAGAGCTAGTCCTTTTTCATACTAGATGAGCCTCCACAGAGCCAGCCCTTTTTCATGTTGGATGTGTCATCTACATAGAGCTAGTCCTTTTTCATACTAGATGTGTGTTGGAGCAGGGTCCCGTAGCTACAGGAAAAGCTGCTACATCGGGACATGAAAGTCAAAGAAGAACAGTACTTGAGCGGCCGAGAAGAGAGAGCTCAACCACTGCACTTAAGGCAGTGGCAAAGATAAGAGGGATTAGCTACCCTCATAAAGGAAAAGGAGCAATGGGCCGAGGCATTGAAGACGAAGGATAGAAGCGGAGTGACCAAGGAAGCGGCGCCCATACCCACGATCAACGCTGGGAAGCATGGAAGACTGCAGAAAGCTGTGGTGTGACGAAAAGCGGTGGTTCAAGTACATATAGGCCAACTTTTGAAGTTAGGGTTTTTGGGGTTACTGTTGGGACATGCCCACAATGTTGTAATAGGGTGAGACCTTCGGGCCGCCTATATAAGCATTTATTTTGTATTGTAAAAGGTTAGACAATTTGGTAGCTGTTTAGACAGTTAGACAGTTAGCCTTCTGAGTCATTTAGCTAGCTAAGTGTCTCTAGTGTCTCAGTATTGTAAGAGTCGAGATATGGTTCTGTTATTCCACCTGTAGTTATCTCACTGTAACCAGTAGCTGTCTCTTTGAGCATGTATGTAACAATCCACAGGGATTGAACAATTCGCAGGGATTGAGAGAGAGAGAGAGAGAGAGGAAGAGTATATTGTAAGAGAAGGCAATATAAGAGAAGAGATCTAAGAGAGAAGGGCTCCCAGCGGTGTGCGCAGAGTTTCCCAGAAGATCTCAAGCTGCATATCAGGTTGCAGCGAAACTGTGTTTACTCTCTCAAGATATAATATAAAAACCAGTTCCCGTGGACGTAGCTTCCCCCCTAGAGGTGAACCACGTAAAATCAGTGTGTTGTGCGACTATTCGTGTGACTGTGCTTTATTTATCTGTTATCTGTTATTCATTACATGAACTTTACTACCAGTTAATGAATGAGTGAATGTATGCTATCTTTTGTTATAGTAGCATGGAAGATTAACTATGAGTTGAATTTGTTAAATCCTCTGTATATGAGTTATCAGTACTTGATGCGCGATAGTTGCAGTTACAGTGTTAAGAGATTTCTACATATTAGTTCAACAAGTTGAGCATAGTTAATGTTAAGCATATTAGACTGTAGGAGTCTAAGTGAGGCTGTTTAGCTTAACTATTATACTAAGAGAGGAAGCCTTTGGACCATGAGAGTCATATTGAAGTCTTACCGTAAATGATATCTCAGTATAGAAACGCGATATCGCATTGTCGGAGGAGCCGCGGTGTAAGATATTGTAGGTTAAGAGCGGAGAAGATGAGATAGTTTGTGCATCGTGCTAGAAGTGGCAATGCGATAAGAGATCGCTCCCTCCTAGGACCAGTGAGTAAGAAAGGTCACCATCGCAGAGAGATCCCGCTAACCGAGAAGAGTCATGCGAACCACCATGATGCTATAGAACCTAGCTGAGGACACTTGAGTCTTCAGCCAACCCATCCAATATCACTTCGGGTGAGACTTCAGACCGTTCTGCTGTCTGTCGCCGAAAGGGCCAGTGAGCTAGGGGTTTTGTTGGTACATTAAAGGAAACCCGGGTCTGCCCAGGGAGACCAACAAATGGTTCTGTTGCTGGTTTTGAAAAAACTGATGAGGTAATGTTCTGTTGGCATCCTACTAAAGAAGAAATTAACCACTGGGTTGAGTTTCAGGAGAAAGAATTTGCTGAAAAAGAAAACAAGAGTCCTAGACTCAGTACAGAGGACTGGTTACAAAAACATATCTCACTGACCTACATACGATATTTTTTTGCAACCTATGCAAATGAGTTGTACGACTGGTTATCAAAGTTGACCGATAAGAATATATTCAAGAAGAAAAGAAACATTGTCTGGACACTGGAGCTGATTCAGACCGTGAAGAGCGTTGATAATCCCACTTCGCGAGCAGTAGACTTCTGGCTTGCGAGTTTGCTGGAAGGATTCATTACAGAGTTTGCAGTCGATCAAAGAAATAGCTTCAGCAAAGTAGAGAGGTACTTCTTCAAGGGATATCGCAGTAACACTACTACATTTCGACCAAAAATCCGACAACCGTATTGTCGGATTTTCGACACTTTCCTGTCGCATGTACGACACTATGATTTTGTTTTAAGCGGCAGTGGAGTGTCATCAATTATCCGACATCTTTCTAATCTGTCGGTTAAGCGACGCCTCATTTTATCGTCGGTTATATTCAAGCGTCAGTTAAGCGACATGAAGAACCATCGGTTAAGCAACAGATATAAAGAAGAAGCATCGGTTAAGCAACATAAAGAACCGTGGGTTAAGCGACGGAGATAGCGGTTAAGCGTCGGATAAGTGACATGAAGAAACGTTGCTTAAATGACAGCTATAAAGAGTAATATTCGGATAAGCGACATGAAGAACCGTCACTTAAGCGATGGCTATAAAGAGTAAGTGTCGAATAAGCGACATCTATAACCGTCGCTTAAGCGACGGCAGTGAATTTAAAAAAAAAAAATACCTCAAAAATACCTAGCTTCTCTTCCATGTGTATTCCATCATAAATTTGCCATTGACTGAATAATATGCATAAAGCCCCATAGTGTCCTGCCTTGCATAAATACTAGTCCATTCACTCCTATGGTTGCATGAATGTTTATACTCGCAAATTGAAAAACTATATCACTTTCAATGAATTTTCCTTTGATTTTAAAATTTAAGCCCTCACTTATTACGACAATGGGAACAAAGGATGTTACGAATACCTTTTGAGAATATGAATAAGCATAGGATGTTACGCAACTAGTTTTCCCTCCAAAACCGGGAAGGAATATCTCAACCAAATAGGTTTAGATAAGATACATTCATAATCAATTTGGTATGCATGAGATGCACAATAATAATAACAAATCATACAGATTCACAATTCAATATAGACTGATATTCCTATTCCTACAAGTGGTATCAGCTTAACAATGAAATGTATAAATATACACATCTATTAGTTCTCTGTATACTGAATAATAATAGCAAATCATAAAGATTCACAAATCAAGACAGACTGATATTCCTACGGGTAGTATCAACTTCACAATGAAATGTATAACTATACACATCTATTAGTTATCTGTATACTGAATAATAATAGCAAATCATACAGATTTACAATTCAACACAGACTATATTCCTACAGGTAGTATCAGCTTCACAATGAAATGTATAAATATACACATCTATTAGTTATCTGTATACTGTATGGGCTACTTAAAAGGAATAGATACATGCGAACCATCCTGTTATTATGGTGTGATAGATTGCATACAATCATGTGCTATATACTATTTTCATTCGGTCTCGTAGTAAAATGCCATAACAGGACATGGGTGCTTAAATTTCTGAGATTGGATAAACCTTTTTGCATCAAACGCTTCCCTTTGAATCCCATTCACAAGGTTGCTTGGCAATAGCAACTCTTGCTGATATAAGAGAAATAAGTGCCCATGTACACTTTCTCCCACCATCGACGAAGAGAATGATGAATATTCCACCACCTCTCGACCGAAACGGTTAATAACATCTGGATTTAGACAACACAGTATTACATGAATTCATTACAGTAGCCTTTTTGCATTTGTATTGCTTTAAATATATCCAAGAAAGATTCTTTCATAATTTGAAAAATGTATAAATCATAGTGTAATGTGTCTGTAAAAGTCAAAATGCTCAAGCTGCAGCTAGTTGATGAGTATTGTGTTACAGAAAAATTACCGACAAATGGTAAACCTGAAGGAAGTCTAACATCCTGCACCAGCCATTGCAAATACAGAGCTTCATTCTTCTCCAAGTTTGCAATATCTACATCAATCAAAATCAGCAATAAACATCCTCTAGAGTAACTATTCCATGTTTTCATAGAAACAAGCTAGGCTTTTCACATGTTTGGGATATGGGTAGTTTTCCTACAAATGCCACTGCTTTTTCACCGAACTTTACCATCCTGTCCATGGGTTTCTCCTCAATTCTGGTCCAGAATTGAATGAAGGGAAAAAGGACATATTAGTTGAGAATATATATTGAAATAAAAACATGTTTATTTTCCTTATGCCCACATACAGATACACACATC
Organism: Pseudotsuga menziesii; assembly: GCA_001517045.1. Lineage (NCBI taxonomy): Eukaryota > Viridiplantae > Streptophyta > Pinopsida > Pinales > Pinaceae > Pseudotsuga > Pseudotsuga menziesii. The sequence goes on along the minus strand of LPNX010842547.1, from coordinate 60,768 downwards.
ATGCATTAGATTTATGTATATATGCCTAGATGGTGATCAACAGAGCATGAAAATTGGGATAAAAATGCATGTATAGTACATTTAACCATCACATTGAGCAAGATCCAAAGAATGATGTACCTGTCAAATAATTTTGGGACAAGTTTCAACTACTCAAGGCACTCTTGGACAGATGGGTAATCTCTAGTGTCAGACACAGTGAGATCTTCACTTTGATGTTCAGCTGCAGTTGACAGGAGAAAGAAGAGCAGTTTATGTAGCTGTCAATTGTTCATACTCAAAATTGTCTTAAAAAACAGTGGTACACACACAGGAATGTGAGGTCAGGTAGTAATTAAAGGCCAATAATTAAATGGAATTGAGATTGCTATGTTGAAACTTGGCGATCTTACCATGAGAAGGGGTAGTAAAACCTTGAGCATTTATAATCCTGGAGCTAAGCCTTGATTCATCTGCAGCTGTTGGCTTCAATTCACCTTGCCTGTCTCTAGTTTCCACTACTACATAAATAACAAACAAATCTTGAAACATGCCATAAGTGGGTGAAAAAGGAAACAAATCCTAAAATACTAAATATGCCTTTCTACAATTGAAATGAAAACCCCACGAGTGCAAGAATTGGGCCAAATAGTTGCAATCAAGTAGAGCAGGTGTGATGGTTTGACGTACCGTTAGGGGTTATACAAGCTTTTGTTGCATTGTCCTTCACAACAGTACCTTGTGGGGGCATTGTGCCAATGAAGGTGGCTTCCCTTGTATGTGACACTTCATAAAGACCTGTGGTAATTACATCTATTTAACAAATAAGCATTACACACACTCCACCACTGTTTTAAGTCAAAACAACACTGATGTCAGAACTTGCAATATGCTGACTGATTGTTTATGCATGGAAGATGCATATTTTGTCATGAATTTGTATGACTGAATGGAGGTGAAAGGTGTTGCACCTAATGCTTCTACATACAATGCTGTCATTGGTGGACTTTGCAAAGTAGGAAAGGTAGATATGGCATTGAAGATGCATTTGAGAATGCAGAAAATGGGTTTTCTTCCTATTATTGAAAGCTTTAGCACCCTTATGAATGGTATTTGCAGGAAGGGCAGTTTCGAAGAGGCTAATAATATTTTTAAACTAATGCTAGAGAAAGGTTTAGTTCCTAATGTTCGAAAGGTAGGTTGGCCTTGCACATGGTTTAGGAACCAACCAACTGCATATTTGTTTGTCAATTAATAGATCTTCATGTTATTTAAAGATGTCAAAACACATATCTAGCATGCTCTGACAAAGGGGCAAAGAGCATTCTCTCGAGAGGAGAATTACAATTAACACACAATATCCTTCCCAATGGCTGAAGTCATGGGATTGTTAAGAGTCAACGCATTGGCTACAGAGAGTGTGTTTGGTTGGGCCTTTACAGCCGTAGCCATCTTAATCCAATATTGGTTGTAGATGAAGTGCAGATTGCACATTTAATTCCTTGACTCTTTGTCTAGTCCAATTTTATCTCTAAATGATTAACATTTTATGGAATGGAAATCCCTATTTCTTTCATTTCAATCTTTTGAATCAGTGATGTATTTTTTAATTGTCTTACTTTTTCCAAGACTTTCCACAAGGTCGAGTTGACTCTCCATTTTGGATTTACCAAGTCCTTCTTGGAAAAGTATGTGACTTCGCTTGTGCCCAACAAGAAGCCATGGTCTAGTTCTCACCATTCCCCAGAATGATTTCTCAAATTACACATAGCCAATATGAAGGTTATTTCTTCTTTAACCAAGTTAGGGCCAATGAGGGTTGACTATGTAGAAAATGTTCTTGGTTGTTGACTGATCATCTGGACATGGATCTTTTTACCTCTCAATTGATCGTTATTATCATAATAGGAATTAACTCATATATAAGCCTCAATTGGAAGCAACTTCCTAAAGAAGAAAACGCAATCAAGTTGGAGAGCAAATACTCCAGCAATCCAGTAGCCTAATAATATAAGTAACATCATAGGACTTTATGGTAGGAAAATAATACTAGGAATGAAATGTGAGCCTGGTCCAACCAAGGATAGCATATACAACACAACATGTTGATGAAGATTTAATGTTTTACTTCTGTAATTTTTATGTATATATGTATGTGAGGGCACGACCTATATGAAATAGGAGTAGTGGTAAAAAATAACCTTCCTATTTTCATAATTGAAAAGCACTTTCATTATAGCTTATAGCTTTATACATGTTCTGCAAGCTGAGTTGGAGATAAAGCAGGCAAGTACAAAAGCATGCACCAAAATCCTTTAGGTCAGTAAGACCTGCAAGGATCCATGCAAGTGAACTAGTTACAAAACTATTTGACAGAAAAAGATTTGGAAAGATATCCTTAATTCAACAATGCCCATGGATCCATTGTAATTTCCATGAAAGTGGAGCCATTTTTGAACATGTATGCATTGAATTGATCATCCAGGTTCCTCTGCTCATGAATTCTATCAATAGACTAAGTAATGCATTGTTATGATAAATAAATAAAATGCCATCCTTAATGTTCTGAGACTGATTCTACCTATCTTTTGATTAGCTACACTTAAGAATATCTTCTAAATAATCCATGCATTTGGATGGGAAGACAGGAAAGGAAATGAGTTGCACTGGAAGAAATGGTCCTCACCTGAAGAAATGGTCTTCGAAGCAGAAGTTCTGCAAAAATACAACCTACTGCCCAAAAATCTACAGCTGGACCATAATGTCTGGATCCAAAAAGTAACTCAGGTGCCCGGTACCACCGTGCAAAAACCTACAAAAATAAATCAATCTCACAAAAGGAATTGGAAACTTAAAAAATATATTTTTCCTATAGAATAATCATGACATGCAAGAATGAACCAGAAGAAACAAAAAAAATACTAGCTAGCCTAGACAGGACGAACATAAGTTTAGTGCAATCAGTGTGGTCACACTCCATGGAAAGTACAATATTCAAGGGTCATGGTACATTTTTACACTCCATGGAAATTACGTTATTCAAGGGTCATTACACATTTTTAGGGGTTCGTTGATGATCATGTTTCTCTATGTGAAAATACCAAAAATGACCCCAGTGTTCCATTTCCATGTCAAATATGTAGACCTTGCTTGATTCTTCATGTAGAATGTGTTCCCATTTTATTTCAACCTAGATTTCAAATACAATAAGAAGGGCATTTAGAGTCTAGACAACCTTCTAACACAAATGGTCCAAAAATTTAGAATTTCATTATAAAAACCAAAATTTTAGAAATGAGAAATATCAATGATGCACATTGGTTTTCTATTGAATATGCCCAGTTACTTACATCAATTTCAATAAGCCTGTCCACCACTACCATAAGTATTCTACTACCAATAATTTCCCTAACAGCACTGCTCTCCACTCTAAGCATGTTCTCAACATACAAAGCATTCCACTGAAAAGCATAAGACAAAAAACACAATTATTCCACATAGACATAATCATTTATTATTATAACCATGACATTTCTTAGTATGTGCTCGAAACTATAGAATGCTGATAGCTGTAAAGAATGACATCATAAAGAATATTCAATTTACAAAAACAACAAACTATGATACCAAGTGTCATGTACACGTATTCCTAAAGCCAAATGTAAACAGACTAAAATATAAGAACATCTTCGTACATCCATCACATACAAATATAAAATCTCTGTGATCAATGTAAAGGACTGATCCATCTCTGATCTTCTCTGCCAAAAATGAAGTAAAGCACCCCCATACAACTGGTGTAAACATGTCACAGGGACAAATCTGTAGGATACCATGTGTAGAAATGGATAGATAACAAATGACTGCTGAGGGTTAGAGTGCTGATAGAATATGTATTTGACAGGCCTGCGTGAATGAGACAAGTAAACAGCAAAATTACTCCAAAAATCAATAGAACGACTATGGCGAACTCTCTAGGCAGAAGCTGTGGTTTTTAGAGACCCTAACTATGGGTTTCCCTTTGCTATTCTTGGGCAAAGTTGGGTCCAAACTTTGGTTGTGCTTCTCCCCATTTACAGTTAAAATAGCTAAGGAAAATCTTGGTTTTTAAAGTTTAGTTGAAGAAAGGATAATTGTTGTTTCCCAAATGTGTGGAAGGAGAAAGTGTAAGTCGGCTTCATATCCAGGTTTGACCTTTGTTCAGTGGGTCATTGTTCACTCTAAATGATTGGCTATAGTTGTGAGTAGAATAGGAAGATTTTCAGTGGGAAAATAAAGCTGCCTTTTCCATGTTTATTCTTTAACTTGCATGAGAATTACCTGGCATCAATTTTACTTGGAGAATAGCAAGTTCAAACAGCAAGACAAAGCAAGGAAAGGTCTGTTGGGAAGCCATTATTTTTTGGTCTCAATGGCAGTGAATAAACATTTAATTAATGGCAATTCTAACTAATGACAAAAGGATTAGATGAGGGGGAAGAATTGTCATTTTCTACCTTGGGTGAAAAAAAGAAGCCAACAACACCAACTACTCATCTAGTGCAGCAGTTATTCTTAATGCGACCTGCATGCAAAGTTTATGGGATTTTGGGTTTTATTAATTTTATTTCTCCCAGCAGTGGGATCAATTTGGTTTAAGGAGGAGGCATTTATTTGTATACATCTTACAGATACTGTTTAGAGGTTAGACAGTTCGTTCTCTTGGCAATATTGTAGTAATGGACAGCTCTTTACACTACCATTCACGAGATCTAGACCACTACCTCCATTGCAAGTAAGGAAATACATGGAAGCCATCACATACAAATATAAAATCTCTGTGCTCAATGTAAAGGACTGATCCATCTCTGATCTACTCTGCCAAAAATGAGGTAAAGCACCCACATACAACTGGTGTAAACATGTCACAGGGACAAATCTGTAGGATACCATGTGTAGAAATGGATAGATAACAAATGACTGCTGAGGGTTAGAGTGCTGATAGAAGATGTATTTGACAGGCATGCGTGAATGAGACAAGTAAACAACAAAATTACTCCAGAAATCAATAAAATGACTATGGCGAACTCTCTAGGTAGAAGCTGTGGTTTTTAGAGACCCTAACTATGGGTTTCCCTTTGCTATTCTTGGCTTCTAAAATCCTTAAATAGAAAAGAAATATAGTATCGAAGTGATTTTTTCCTGCAACAACTTTGAAGAATAGAAGGGAACAGAAAATCAAGCAGCAGGAGGAATAATCCAAAGGAGAGAATATCGATGGGGCAATCGAACAAATATTTCTCATTAAAGAATGGACTTTTCTTGGAAAAATATCGATGTCCTTTGAAGATGGAACTCTAGAAATCAGATATGTTGAGAAAAAAGGAAACACCAAAGTCTATAAAGGATTTTCCTATGCCACAACAAGATTTTGCATCCAATACTGCTGACTTGGTCTTTGCATTTATGCCCCTTTGCTCACCAAAACAACTTCAATAACAAAGTCAACACCAAAATCTCGATTCCTTACTCTAGACTCAAGCTCTCATAACTTACTAAAACAACTTCATTAACAAAGTCAATACCAAAATCTCGATTCCTTCCTCTAGAATCAAGCTCTCATATAAATCATTTTAGTAAGTGCCCAAATCAAACATTTGTTATCAAGACTCGTTGAATTTATGGAATACTTCAGAGATTATGAAAAAGACAAACTTACTTTAAGAAAACTTCAAGAAACAATTCTTAGGTACTGACAATTATAAACCTAAACTATGGATGTGAAATATACATAATTGTCATACTTGGTTGGCCTTGTAAATCAATTTTATGGAAGATACTGAAATCAAGGTTTTCGAAAGAGAATGAAATCAAATATCAGTCCAATTAAAAATATACTGCATGTGCATGCCCACAAATACAACACTTCTTTGTGGACAAAAGATTTACCTCGTCACACAATGAAAGAAAGGATAACAATACTTGTTTAGTTCACGATATCATCCTTATGTCATTGACAATTCATTTCTATTTTCCTATGCAATTCCTCCTCCCTTCGTCTCGCAGAAGCTTCAGCTGCATCCTTTGCTCTTCTTTCTTCCTCTGCTTGTGCAATTGCCACTTCTTTAGCTTTCTCTTCCTGCTTCCATTTTTCCTGTACATCACTGATTAAGCCACAAGTTACATTCTGTTCATACCAGTATATGCAACATATGTGCCACTATTGTCAAATAGCATAGGTTCTCTTCAATTTTAAAAGGCATAGCAGGAGACATTGAACGAAGCCTTCTCTTATTTCTTATAGATTTATCTCTTTTTGTGCAACCCATTTTACACTGCGCAAAAATGTTTGCTGGTATGTGGTCTGTCTTCTAAACGAATCGAGGGAGAAAAAAAAAGAATCAAACCCCAATTCTAGAAAACCCCAATTCAACACTTGTACAATAAAACCTCTTTGCAATCTTTTCTGCTCAATCAGAAATCCTAATATCTCAACAATAAATACTTAACCGCATAGTTTGATTCACAATTGCAGTCTTCAATATTCAATCAAACCATCAAAACCTGGCCAATGTAGAGGATGCCCACAATAAAACCGCTCACCCAACTTGACAAGAACTCCAGGTCTCCAAACCCTCAGTTGCATTTCAAATCGCCCCTCAACAAGCAGCATCCTTGTTGTCGCACATATGTCATGTAGCAAAGGCACTAGAAGGCAACCTGAAAAACTCTGAAAACTTTCTAGGTGAACCAAAATCCTGGTTTTGGAAGAAAATGGCCCATATACGCTGAAAACTTAATGTGAAATAGCAAAAAATTTTAAAAGAGGAAATAGAAAGGACCTGGTAACAAGCTTAGCTAAACGCCCCACCAACATCATTCACCAGAATCGTAGACCCTGCATTGATAATGTGCAGCCGTTGGAGAAACCCCACCCTGTTAAATCTGTGAGCAGGCTTAGCTAAACGCCCCACCAACATCATTCACCAAAATCGTAGACCCTGCATTGATAATGTGCAGCCGTTGGAGAAACCCCACCCTGTCAAATCTGCGAGCAGGTAGGCATAGGTGAACAAACCCCAAGCCATCGAATCTAGGAGTAGGCAAGTGTAGGTGAGAAAACCCCAGTCCATTGGATCGATGAGTGGTGTGCTAATTCTGAAAACTCAAATCACCCAAGTCGATTATGGTCCGAAGAGGGCCTGCAAATACAACCAACATTCCATGGATGGTGCCACCACCATGGGCATTCAACATCAATGATGCATAAAACCTATAATTGAGAGATAAAAGTAGAATCTATATACATAGCAATTAGTTTTAAATTTAATAAATTTAATAGTTGGAATCTCTATTTACTTGTTCATGATATAAAAAAACATAACAATAAACTTCTAAGTTTAAGGATAAGGATGGCATAACTTTGGGTCATAATTCAAAACCATTTTAAAATTATAATTTTTTTTGAGTTTTTTTAACAAATAACTTATTTTTCTAGGTTAGATGCAAAATGCAACGTTTAAGATACCATTTCTCCATGAATTGACCACGCGCCAAATGCAATGTCTAAGATACCATAAGATACCAGCTTTCCATGAAATGACCACAAGCTAGTGATGGAAAATTGTCATTCATTAACAACTGGATAACAATGCATATGAAAAGTGCATGGACTCCATGGATGTCATAACTTTGGGTGACATTCAAAACCATCTCAAAGTATCAATAGTTTTTTTGTTTTTAAATAATAACTCATTTTTCTAGTTTAGATATCAAATGCAATGTCTAAGACACTATCCCTCCATGAATTGACCTCGAGCCAGCGATGGGACACCACCATCAATTAACTGTTGGACCATAAAACTGTTGACTTATAAATCATTTTATCTCATCAACAATTTGACCTATTACATCATTGAACAATGCCACATGTCATCCATCTCCTAATTTCAACTTTATGTTGGCAATGAAGCCAACGTCAAATGTGTCATGTTGATAGAAAAAGCATGTAGTAACATCATAGCACGAGTCCCATCTATTGACATTAACAAGCTTAGCTTAGTTTGAGCAAGCAAGGCTAGTGTCGAGGTAAATATAATCCATGATGCCTTCAATCAGCCATGTTGACAGAAGCATTGTAGTTATTCCACTACCAACTTGGGTTACCTCATGGTATAGAATCCTTGTAATATTCTTTATCTCATCCTAATAATTGACCATGTACCTGACACAAATGGATTTTGTTAATGATTGTAGGGGATGACCTCATACATGCTTTCATCATACAAAGAGATCATCTACACATTTTTCCTATCAATGGTCATTGTTGGTGGAGGGTTAATTATCGAATGAATTAAGAGAAAATGCCCTTTACTTGTAGGTTGTCGACCCTCCCTATCTTATTTGCAAATCTTGTGCCACTATCCCTCTCTTAAATAATGTTGATGATTAAACCCAAGTTATGGATGCCTTGCATTATTCTTTATAGAAGAAGGCATGTTAAAATATGCAAGAGGGTGGATCCATGGAGACGTGTTCTACTTTTTAGTGAAATGTGGCGATGAATATTTGACATTTTACATATATTTTATATTGAGGTCATTGAAAGTCATATACACCTTGTAAATTTTGAAGTGTAGTAAGAAAACAATTTGTAGGGAATTGTGTTATTTTTTTTCAAAAAATATTAGCCTTTTTAATGTGTTAAATTTGCATTTAATTATAAGTTTGTTCTTGTAAATTTCAAGAAAAAGTGAACAAGTGGCTTTTGTTTCTAACAACTAATTTAGTGTTCAATGTATAATTAAAACAAAAATTATACTAACAAATTGACACATAACTTAAGTGTATCCATTTTTAATTTTATTTTTTTGGCAAATTGTATTTCTTTTAGTAAAGGGTCCCACAAACTTGTGTATATTTTGCTTACTAGAAATCCGATGGTCTATGCTTAAGGGTTAGAAATGTCTTATAACAATTTTAGATTTTTCATGTCATTTTTTATTTGTTTCCATACCTTAAACTCTTTCATATTGGAAATGTTTGCAAGATGGGAAGCGATGGAGGCATTTTTGGTTTCATAGTCTCATGGACGTCCTTTTAGGAAAATTTATATACCATCCTTTTTCTTTATTACTTACAATACTTTTGTAAGTATATTCTCACACAATCTGGGAAACTCACATGTTGAAAGTGTCTTTTGTAAGGTTTCAACCTTTATTGACATAATTGCTCTTAATAATTTGTATTAACCTTTCCCAGTATAATTTAACGTTTCCCTCGATGTGTATTTCAAGCTTAATATCCTTCCATTGATATATCTCATTAGTATGATCACCCTTATTAAGGTTAGATATGAAAATTATAATATGAAAATGTGCATGTCCAAAGGAATTTTTCAATAGTATAAAAACCCTTTCAATAATTACGTATTGAAATCAATTTTTTTCTAGGCAGGATAGTTTCCACTCACTCAAGGCGCCGTCACTTAAGAAACGCTTATGAGGCTAGCCGTCACTTAAGCGACGCTTATGAGACTAGATGTCACTTAAGCGACGCTTATGGCCACTTTTTCAAACAAAAAAAATTATCTTTGTGATTTTTGGTAGGTTTAAAAAAATAAATCCACACGCCATCGGATTTTTCTGTCGGATTTTGGATCGAAATTTAGTATTGTAAGTACCTAAGCTCTTTAAACTTATCCATTAAGATGTTATTACATGAAAAAGGAGTAATGGATATAGTCTCAGATGAATAAGTAAATGAGTGTAATGTCACAAGAGTTTGAGAGTGACTTTGATGAAATTGGATGTACACGTAGTGGTAAGAAATATATAGTAGATTTCAGATCTCCTCTCTTTGAAAATAGTTCAGACACTACTAGAGAACAGAGTCCATGTAATATAGAGAGAACAGTAGAGGGTATCCCTTACCACCCTTATACCCCACAAAAAGCAACCGGGACTCAGAATAATCCCGTAGGAACTACATCTAGTAGTTCATAGACAGTACATACTACCGCTACATCACCTACATCTACACCGCCGAGTGGTAGTAATACAGTAAACCAGAATCCACCACATAGAAACAGAATGAGGGATGACATGAAACTACCTACCTTCAAGGGCACAGGGGCAGAAGACCTGGAACAACATTGGTTCTTATGTGAAGCCGTATGGACCATTAAAGGGATCCAAGATGATAATATTAAACTTGTCCAATTGGTCACTACACTTAGAGACAGAGCCTTAACATGGTATATGAAGTATACAACAGCACTGGCCAGAACACTTGTACAGGTCAAGACCGCAATGATTAAAGAATTTAAGAAACCTAAGTCTGAGTAACAATGCATTACATAGCTTAAAGACATCAAACAGCTATGTACAGAGTCAGTATGGGACTTTGATCAGAAATTCAAAGCCCTTATAGACCAAGTCAGCTTTGAGTTTGCACCGAAGCAGCATAAGAAATGGTTCATCGTGGCACTGCTCCCGCACATCAGACTTCCATTAATGCAACAGAGACTCCGTACGCAGGATGAAGTCTTGGAGATGGAAATGAAACTAGAGGCCTCACCTCTAGCTGAGACTAGTACAGGTATGACAAACCTGTAAAACCAGTTAGCTAATCTCACCTTACAGTTGCATGAGATTAAGAAAGGGAAAGAGATTGCACAAGAGCTATGGTGTACCAAGTGTAAAGGACAGGGCCATACTAAAGATAACTGTCTAGTATTTGTAGAGTATTTAGCAAGTGGGGCTCCTTACCCCTTATTACAGACTCAAGGGCCGTGGTGTGAAATCTATAGAACAAGAGGACATTGACCACCGGAATGCCCTTTACTTCAGAAGTATGTACATACCCCTAAGAACTTATACTATAACTTTTGCAAGTCAGTAGGTCATGATGAACATAATTGCTGAGCTTATGATCTCATGGTCGAGAGAAAGCATGACTTGTACAGAGTCCAGTCAAAAACACTTGGTCCAGTAGCATGAACTGGCTCGTGATGGCCGTGGAGAAGGGTTTGGCCGTGTAGGAGGATTTGGCCGTGGTGAAGGCTTTGGCCATGGCCGTGGATCTATTACTTGTTACAATTGTGGAGTTGTAGGACATTATGGTAGGGATTGTCAGAACCCTACTACAACATGTAACTATTGCAAGTCCTATGATCACACTATAGAAGAGTGTCTGACCTTGATATTCAAGATTATAGACCCTAAGCCATTAGTACACCAGAACATCCAGCTTATCGCCACTGAGCAGAAAGAGCCAAAACCAAGAGTGAACATTGTGACTCACAATGGTGCTTCTACTAGTTCAACATCGCAGGATGCAGAAAAGAACACAGGTCCGGAGTGGGTGCGCAAAGCCACTACTAAATTAACACCACTCGACCTGCAAAAGAACAAAGAAACATTTCAGCAAGCAAAAACTTTCTTTGATGAACCTACACCATTAGGATCACAGGTACTGCCATGCAGGGGCATACCGCAGTAGGAAACACATTGTGGCGTTAGTCCTATGCAGACATCGCAGGCTACCACATCGGGAAGGTGCGAAGAGGATGAGTCGACAGGAAGTGTACAATCCTTCATGCGGAGTTTCTTGAAACTCGTTAGAAATGAGAAAGCTATCGGAGAGCTTCAGCGCATCATAGATGAGTGTCAACCATATTCTTCCATGAACAGTGCGCAGCGTGCTGTTCATAATATTATGGGACATACAAGAACAGGAAGAGAGATGAGACTCACAGCACAAGTTGGAGAATTTGAAATGGTCAGGTAATCCTAGATTTAGGATCATAGGTAAATGTTCTAAGTATGTAGACATGGGAACATATGGGTATCCCTAAGTTATCCAGATCGCCTATCCATCTGCGACTAGCCAACCAGCAGCGGGTATCACCACTAGGTTGATTACCGCAGGTACCTTGATATTGATGGAGTCCGCAGCTTTGCAGACTTTGAATTTATAGAGATCATTGGCGATAGTAGACCATATCGAGCTCTACTAGGTATTGATTGGGCAATTGATAACATGGCTGTTATCAATTTAAAGAAAATACAAATGACCTTTGAGGATAGTCAGATCCGGGTCATCGTACCGTTGGATCCTTTTCAGGGTCCCAAGTATATTGAACCTATCCGAGCAGAGGAAGAGGCACGTAATATGGAGAGCCTCTATCAAATGACAGCTAATCAGAGTGATTACATCAATCCGACCACAGAAGCAAACATCAGTTGGCGATGCGACAGCTCATGCGCATCAGATTCAGAGCTTGGTCTAGAGAACTGGCAAGACAGACTTTACGAAGTCTCAGCATGCAGATGTGTGTTTATGACTAAGTCACTACGATGGATTGGCACAGACATTATTGATATTCCATCATTTCATGACTTAGAAGATGTCAACGACTTCTTACAATAGTTTGAGTAGGAAATTCCTCAGGAGCAGAGGATGAAATATATTGACCTTGTAGTAAAAGCCACACCTGCAAGATGGTGGCATGCACATAAAGAACATATTGCATCATGGGATTACTTTAAGAGATTGATGGCGATCAGGTTCTCTAACAACAAGGAGCCCTTATAGTAGAAATATACAAGAGAAAGTGACCCTAGGTCACATATTGAGATTTGTGAATAGAATTGGTCAAAAATTCTAGAGGATGAATGGGTTCACCTATTCATTCACACTTTAAACATAGTTCCAAGGAACTGGTACACTGAGACTGAGTTGCGAAGAGGAACCATCACATGTCCAGCAATGATAGACAGTTTAAGTAGTGTATATGTCCAATGTAGCTGAAAGGAGGCATCACACCGGGAATGAGTCTACACAGTTAAAAAAAAAACAAAACCCAAGTATGAGGAATCGCATCAAAAAAATTATGTTGCGCAAGTCATAGGACGCTTGCGGAGTTCATGCCGACACTTTGGTTTGAGACGATGCGGTGTGAAAAGGCAGCAATGAGATGTTCCCCATGCCATGTAGACCATTTTGAAAAGAGATAGAGGGCTAGTCACTTCACCTTCTGACAAGCAGTTAATGAAAAAATGACCGGTATACGATTTGGCAACAGTATAATGATTTTTCCATATTTGCTAAATCTTCGACGAGACCGGCGCCTGCACATAAGTTCGAGGGAAATTTGATCAGATTTCAGCAATTAATGAGGATCGAAATGACGAGTATTGTCTTGTCCATGCAATTAATACCACCGACGGTTCCAGCCTAGATGACCGTTGCTTCAGAGATTATCACCTTCGTTATAAATTCCAAGATCATTCAGATAGAAGGGTTATTTTTGTGATTTCTAATAGTTACAGAGCAATTTGAAGAGTTTTCCTTGTGAAGAGATAACCCAGTTATAGAGTGCTAGTTTTCCCCAATTTCACAACCATTGCCAGTCCAGAGTATTGCACCGAGTGGTCTCTGTTTGAGAGGGAGCCTTTAGAGGACATTGTGCAAAGAGTCCAGTGTGGTGGCCTCAGGTATGCTATGACAACGCCACCCAGGGTTGTGAAATTAGGTACATCACAGGTTAGACAGCCGCCAAGGATGAGGAGTCAAGCGCAGGATGTAGAAGATGTCATCAAAGTCTTTGCTGCAGAGAAGCAGAAATATGAGAAGAGCACTGAAGATAAGAAAATAGAGCAAAAGAGATACAATTCAGTAACCTAATTCAACCATATTAGGAATAGATTGTAGAGCTAATCGATGCGGTTGAGCATAAGGTCAAGGAGTTCACTACAAGCAAGAGTGAAATTGATGATACAGAAGATGCCAACATTAGTCAAGCTATGCTTGAAATGGCACAAGAGTGTGTCGAAGCTATGAACAACGAAGTCGCAGGACTTCGAGTGAGATTCACAAGGACTTCATAGGAAGCCAAGGAGAAGCTACAGCAGGAGAAGCCAGCTGTTAGTGGCTCAGGGATGAGCCACAAGTAAGTGTTAGGGAACTGTTGGAGCAGGGTCCCGCAGCTACAGGAAAAGCTACTACATCGATACAGGGAAGTCAAAGAAGAATAGTACCTGAGCGGATGAGAAGAGAGAGCTCATCCACTACACTTAAGGCAGTGGCGAAGACAGGAGGGCTTAGCTACCCTCATAAAGGAAAAGGAGCAACAGGCCGAGGAATTGAAGATGAAGGACAAAAGTGGAGTGACCGAGGAAGCGGCGTCCATACCCACGATCAGCGCAGGGAAGCGTGGAAGACTGCAGAAAGCTGTGGTGTGATGGAAAGTGGCGGTTCAAGTATAGATAGGCCAAATTTTGCAGTTAGGGTTTTTGGGGTTACTGTTGGGACAGGCCCATAGTGTTGTAACAGGGTGAGACCTTCGGGCCGCTTATATAATCATGTATTTTGTATTGTAAAAGGTTAGACAATTGGGTAGATGTTTAGACAGTTAGACAGTTAGCCTTCTGAGTCATTTAGCTAGCTAAGTGTCTCTAGTGTCTCAGTATTGTAAGAGTCAAGATCTGGTTCTGTTATTCCACCTATACTTATCTCACTGTAACCAGTAGATGGCTCTTTGAGCATGTATGTAACAATCCACAGGGATTGAACAATCCGCAGGGATTGAGAGAGAGAGAGAGGAAGAGTATATTGTAAGAGAAGGTAATATAAGAGAATAGATCTAAGAAAGAAGGTCTCCTAGTGGTGTGCGTGAAGTTTCCCAGAAGATCTCAAGATGCATATCAGGTTTCCGTAGAACTGTGTTTACTCTCTCAAGATATAATATAAAAGCCAGTTCCCATGGACGTCGCTTCCCCCCTTGAGGTGAACCACGTAAAATCAGTGTGTTGTGCGACTGTTCGTGTGACTGTGCTTTATTTATCTGTTATCTGTTATTCATTACATGAACTTTACTACCAGTTAATGAATGAGTGAATGTATGCTATCTTTAGTTACAAAAGCATGGAAGATTAAATATGAGTTGAATTTGTTAAATCCTCTGTATATGAGTTATCAGTACTTGATGCATGATAGTTGTAGTTACAGTGTTAAGATATTTCTGCATATTAGTTCAGCAAGTTGAGCATAGTTGATGTTAAGCATATTAGACTGTAGGAGTCTAAGTGAGGCTGTTTAGCTTAACTATTATACTAAGACAGGAAGCCTTTGGACCGTGAGAGTCATATTGAAGTCTTACCGTAAAGGATATCTTAGTATAGAAAGGCAATATCGCACTATTGGAGGAGCCATGGTGTAAGATATCATAGGTTAAGAGCCGAGCATATGAGATAGTTTGCGCATCGCGCTAGAAGTGGCAATGCGATAAGAGATCGCTCCCTCCCAGGACCAGTGAGTAAGAAAGGTCACCATCGCAGAGAGATCCCACTGACTGAGAAGAGTCATGCAAACCACCAGGATGCTATAGAACCTGGCTGAGGACACTTGAGTCTTCAGCCAACCCATCCAAGATCACTTCGGGTGAGACTTCAGACCGTTCTGCGGTTTGTCGCCGAAAGGGCCAATGAGCTAGGGGTTTTGTTGGTACATTAAAGGAAACCCGGGTCTGCCCAGAGAGACCAACAATGTGTCTTCACAGAGCCAGCCCTTTTTCATGCTGGATGTGACATCTACACAGAGCTAGTCCTTTTTCATACTAGATGTGTCTTCATAGAGCCAGCCCTTTTTCATGATGGATGTGGCATCTACACAGAGCTAGTCCTTTTTCATACTAGATGTGTCTTCACAGAGCCATCCCTTTTTCATGATGGATGTGGCATCTACACAAAGCTATTCCTTTTTCATACTAGATGTGTCTTCACAGAGCCAACCGTTTTTCATGCTAGATGTGGAATCCACATATACCTGACAATGGAAGGAAAGAATCCTCTCACCATGTCACAACCCTTACATCCGACCATGGAAGGAACCAATCCTTTCACCATGTCAGAATGGCACTGCACTTACATCTTATCATGGAAGGAACCAATCCTCTCACCATGTCAGAATGGCACAGCACGGACACATCACTTCCTCTTAGGAGGAACCTTGATCTGGAGAACACCAAGCTTCTCCCTGAAGTACTCAGACTTCACTCTGGCCATTTCTAGCATAGAATCACATCAGGGCTGATTACATCCAAGGATAACCCACGATCTTTGCCAGGACCAATTACATCTAAGGACAACCTACAGGATCGTTTACGTCTAAGAAACCTACGAGCTTCGCCAAGATTTATGCTCGGACAACCTGTCTCACCAGCTATGCTAGAACTCCCTCTTTTGAGAGATCTTGATCTGCATCACAAAATGGAGCTTCACTACTCCTCTCTGCATCATACCAAAAATTCAATTCAGATCAATCAAATCAAATAGTAGTTTTCAAAAGAAACATACTACCTCCCAAATCACAAGTGGCAACATCTTTTGCCTCAGCTGTACTCAGCACCATGTAGGACTCCATCCTGTCAAACTAAGAGATCACACCTGATCTCATACTGAAGTAGCACCTCAAAGTGCTCTTCCTATCAATGGAACTGCCTATCCAATACGAATCCACATAGCCCTCTAGGTTGATCTTTTGATTCGTATCATACTTGAGCCCATACTCAATTGTACCCTTCATGTACCTCAATGCATTCTTTGCAACCATCAAGTGAACATGTCTCAATGTGTTCATAGCAAGGCAAATATTCATATATGTCAGGTACATCAAGGAACAAATCATCTGACGATACATTGTGGCATCAACTGACTCTGATGAAGCAACACTCAATAGCTTCAATTTCGATGCCATAGGTGTGGCCATAGTATTGCAGTTCATCATCCCAAACCTCTTCAGGATCTCTACTGCATACTTCCCTTGTCCAAGGAAGATTCCATATGTACTCTGCCACACCTCCATACCTAGAAATTAATGCATCATCCCCAAGTCCTTCATTTAAAACTCAGCAGCAATCTTTATCTTTGTATCAGCAATCAAACCATCTGTATCTATCACAAATAGATCATCTACATACAGTAGAAGAATCACTGGGTTTCCATCCTCAACCTTGTAGTAAGGGTTGGAA
The DNA here is from genome assembly GCA_001517045.1 of Pseudotsuga menziesii. Classification (NCBI taxonomy): domain Eukaryota; kingdom Viridiplantae; phylum Streptophyta; class Pinopsida; order Pinales; family Pinaceae; genus Pseudotsuga; species Pseudotsuga menziesii. The sequence goes on along the minus strand of LPNX010842547.1, from coordinate 43,778 downwards.
TCTGCTTTACTCTCAGTAAAGCCTAAAGTCATCAGTAATTCATCCATCTTGTTGTACCATGTCAATCCTTAGGATATTCTGTAGTCACTCCCTCTGAAGCGAAGCATCGTACTCTCTCTGTTTTCTGTACTCTATGCATTGAAACCTTCTATACTAGAGTGACAAGTAGTATCCATCTAGGATCATTGGATACCAAGATCCTCTATTTGGAACTTTTTCAAAAGTTCTTCTCACATCCATCTGTGAGCTTGTCATCCTTTATCAACCTTGTAGCAAAGGTTACGATATTCATCAATCTCATCATGTATGTGTTATCCCATGGGTGTCTTCTGAACTTGTACAAGGCCTTCTTTCATTAGCATACATGATTATGCATGTCATGTGACTTCACTTACAGTGGCTCTTCTTAGTTTAGATCTTCTTTTCATGAGAAGCCTCGTGCTACAAATCTTGCTTTGTATCCCACGATGTTTCCATATACTGCATGATGGAACTACGAACTTCTCTTCAGGTCTCGATACTGCATCCTAGACATCATTCTTCTTGAATTGGTCTTCTTGGTTACTTCTTCATAGTTGGAATATTTTTCATCAATGATGTCGCTGCATTCATCATATTATTATTCATCTTGAACTGTCATCACTTGTTCTTTAGAACAAGTTTCATCCTTCTTTGCTTGCAGGTGATTATGTATGCGATCTTTCCTACAAGTCAAATGCATTTGTATGGTTAGAACATTTCATAAGGAATATTCATACTGGAAAATACTTATGTATAAATATATGATCATTCAACTACTTTAGCCAATACAACATTCATCCATATCTCACAGAAACTTTCTAGATTCCTTCCATCTCTACCAGGACAACATTGAGATTGTGCACTAATCCAATATGTCAACAAAGAGGTTTCATTATAGATAAGTAGCAATGGAGAGTTGTATAGCACCATGAGATACTTACCCATCACATGCATATTAGTAGTATACTATTATTAATGTAGACATTCTATTATGCATAATACATTAACTGAGTATAAACAAATGCATAATAAAACAATATCATGAAATGACAATTGAATACTTATCTTTATTTGTTTCATGGGTAGACTCCTTCTTGAGTCTTCAACTTCATCGTCTTCTTTATTCATAATAGCATCGTTTCTTATCCAAATTCTAGGGTGGATAAGAAGTTCTTCAAGAGTTGAGATCTTCATATTCCCCATCGATTGAGGGATCTTCTTTGGATGGTGATAGCTTGATCTTTAGTTGATCCCATCTTCTCTTCTCTTCTTATGAGTTGAGCTTCTTCTTCTTGGAGTCTACTGAAAGTAATCACTTCCTTCTGGCACACATTCCTCACATGAATGAATCCCATGATCCTGGGATGCCATTCAAGGTGGCCATCACCGCTTCTACATTCTTCACTTACTGCTTCAAGTTGTTCTTTGATTTGAGAGACCCTTGTAAAGTATGACTGCATGGTCTCTGCATTTTGGATCTTCACTTCCTTCAACTATTTTCTCAAAGTCATATTCTGATTTATGTTCTTCCCTTGAAATAGCTTGGCCAAGGAATCAAACATCTTCGGTGTCTTTGGGGAGACACTTGTAGTACAATTTGATTCATGATTGAATCAGCAATGATCTTCTTAGCCTTGACCAAGTTCTTCTTGTGAAAGGCTTCTAGCCTCAACTCCCTCTGAAATTGGAACCTCTATACTCATATAGGTGTCCAATCCATTTTCTTTAGAGAAATCATATACTTCCAGGCTTGGAATTTGTCAACTTCAGCAAGCTTGTCATCAAGCTAATGTGATAGATCACTTTGAAATGAGAACCTCAAATGAAAATAGCAAAGGATTAGATCTTACCGATTTGAGGTGGCCGTCTTAGTTTTGAAGCTCGTTGATCTAGGGTTTGTCACAGAAACTCTAATTTTCAAAACTTGGAATATTTTAGATCTGATGGGATAGACAGATAGATCTCTTCAAATGGAGTTGTCCAATTGTTGTATAGGATTACACACCTAATAACCTAAGGTCTGGGGTTACCAACATACTCGATTAACTTGCAGACAATTGACTTCTAGAGTGAAATAAAGGAAATAGGAGGATGAGAAAGACTTACTCGATTAATGAAGGTTGATCCTTGCTTGTCCTCTTCTGCTCTGCTTCTCCTCTAAAGTCTTCAGGGATGCTTTCTCCTTCACCTGTCAAGAAACAATATTCCAGATACAAGATGATTCATATATATATAAGCAGGTTAGATAAATCATATATAAAATGCAGGAACATAAACATTTATCAAACCAAGATACATGAGACACATATGGAAGAAGGATTCTCTTTATTATCAACAATGAAAGAGTTCAGATTACAACCCAACGCCTGAGACAAGGACTCCTCTGCAACCAAAGGATTCTGAGTTCCACTGCTCCAAAGACTTCTGTATAAAATCCACTAGCATGAATTTTCTCTCCAAGTGTATATATCCAACACCCTCCCCAAGGCCTGTATTTATATGGATGAAATAAGGCAGTTTCAAAGGTTGAGGAGGTTGAGACAGTTAAGGTGATTAAGGTAACAATGCTTAACTAATCTCAAGTCATTGCGTGTTTTATTTTTAAATATCAAAGATAGGCATCCTCGGGTATTAATAAACACAACCCATGTATGATCCGCAGGTTGCTATAAGAGAAACCTATGTATACATCCATCCATGACTTGCAACAACCGACACTCACGGATGATCCCTGATTTGCATATATATAGAGTCACGGATACAACTTGACATAGTTAAAAAGTCAAAGTAACCAGCTAGATGGAGGAAGAATGTATCTTATAATAAGCCTATCTATAGTGTTTTTGGCAAACCTTAATCCATAGATGTCCTTTTGTGTGCCAACATGAGGAATGTCGACACTCGGATGGAGAGGTGCCATTCAGGTGTATAACAGATGCCCTCTATTGTGTGAGGTCAGAGGGAAACAATGGCCGAAATACATTATAATGTTTATCTTTGGAGAACTCAGAAATCCAATGGAGCAGAGAGAGTACCTGAAACAAATACATAGTAATTTCATATTCAAAGTTACATCTGAGGATGCTATGTTCAATTTATTGGAACACTAGCTCCTTTACAATATTTGAGTACATCATATGATACGGGTATAAACCACGTATATTACAAAGGTGGATTGAAGCCACAATATACAATAATGATGAGTCTTTAAAGATCTGGAAGCTGTATATAGGAATAGAACATAGTCTTGCGCAACTTATTCCATCAATGAGGAACCAAGGTCTTCATAAAGGATCCCAAAGAACCAGTACAATCCAAGCCATGTGAATAAGGGTAAGCTAAAGTCGAACATGGAAAGGATTTAACAGTTTGTCAATCAATAGATGATAATCGACAACTGAAGAAAAGGAATTCACAAAGGATGAAAGTGAATCCTGAGGTACTATCGTCAAAACTCTAGGTCTTCGTCTTCAGGAAGTACTGAAATGGAACTATGCTGTGATAAGGAAGGAAATAGATCCTCCAACGGATCAAAAGAGTAACTAGGAACTGGGAAAAAGAAGGGAGACACAAATAGATAACATATATAACAATGATGGGATCAGGCTATAGATCAAACATTGGGTAGAGTCCTTGAACAGTGAGAACAACACAGAGATGACCCAAGGCAGTGTATAACTTATAGATAGAACAACTAGACTTATCTGTCATGTAGGAGACATGATCAGATTCCCCAGGTATAACAGACAAGAGGAGGAGTAAAAAACTCAAAGTGATAGCTGAACAAAAAGTGGACACTGAAACATGGATATTGAAAAACAAAGAATGCTATGTTCAAGGATGACATCCTGCCATTACTGAAAACAAGAGAAAAATTCTTCCTTACCTTCCCTGTTAAATTTTAACGAGTCCAGGAAAGTCAACTCGGTTCCCTCTTCATTTTTTAACAAGCTTGAAGAGATGGGAAAATAATGCTTGATAGTGTCACTAATT
>LPNX010842547.1:10616-39707 GCA_001517045.1 Pseudotsuga menziesii | reverse complement strand
ACTAGTACATGCTCAGTCGGTGTTTTCACATTTAGAGAGTCTGAAAACTCCAAAGAAGACTCCAGGGGGGTCCTTTTTCATCCAATTTAGTCTCCTAAGGCTGAAAAAGTATAAAACAAACCACATAAGAACTCTCTTAACTTCCGAAGAAGAAAAGGTGAACCTTTTTTGTACTTAGTCAGGGAGGTCCAAAAAAGGTTAAATTACCACCTACCCAATGCTCCTTCCAAAACAGCATAAAATAGCTTGAGTTTTACAAGTGTGAAGGAAAGCAAGATCACTCGGAAAGATCCGTTTGGTTACGAGAAATGGGTCTTACAACAATTAACTCGTTGCTTTGTTCTTAAGTGTTTAACGAGCATGACAAAGACACAAAGTACACTCGGAATCTTTTTCATGTTTGGGTCCAGAGCACGAAAAAGAGAAAACTAAGCTCAAATCAGGTGTTCCTTTTCCGTAAATTTAGTCCCTCAGGTCCAAAAAAGTGATAAACCTATGCCTGAGAATAATCTTCTCAATTCAAAAGAAAAGAGAGTGATCCTTTCTCGTATTATTCCGCATGGTCTGAGAAAGAGATAACCTACCACCAATGCGGATGCCTGTTCACATATTCTTATCGAGCTTGAACGGATGAGATAACTCGGTAGTCAAGTCTATTTTGAAGGAGTCAGACCTGGGCCTAAAGAAACTCCATAAGAGCGGGGAGTCCTATAAAGGGATAGCTTGTAAAAAGAGATTCAAAAGAAGCTCTATTTGGCGTGAAAATAGCTAAGAGGATACCCCTGAACCTGAAACAGTGGCGGCATGAGTACCAAAGAATGACAAAGTCATATAAGAAGGATACTCATGAAAGAGGGGTCCTAGACACGAAAGAACAATGGTAAATACAAGGGACTAATGGCTTAGAACACCATAGTTCGTGGCAAAATATTGAATGCTAAGGTTAATGTGGAGTGAAAAGATGCCAACATGTATTGGAAATAACAAAACCACCCTATTGGAGAAACAGCACTTTGTAAAAAATGATAAACCTATTCCAAGGCACAAAAAGTATGGTATTAGTTGATTGGAATTTCAAACTATGGAAAAGGACCCACTTTATGAAATATAATTTCTATAAATAGGTTGAAAATCAAAACAAATCTCACCATTTGAACTTTTGAGCCATAAAAAGCAAATTTACGCTCTACCTTTGATTGATCATCGTGGACAACTGGACCGACGAAATTGAAATCCGCCAATTGCAGGTAATTCTACACCCTAAGCTCTTCAATTTGATCCAAAAAAATGTTAAGTTTAAGTGTGAATTCAATATTTAACAGCATCCTAAACTATAGCAGTGCGCATCCGTGGGTTGCTAATATGGAAACTCGCGGATACGCGTTATATCCACGGGTTGCTGAAATAGATAGCCGTGGATGGAACGCGACCTGTCTAAAAAGATAGTCGCGGATACTGCGTGGAGGACCAAAGCTTAAATATATGCAAATTTTTTAAATTTTGATGTGGAAATAATGAATCCAATTGCTTGTATTTGCTAGGTAAAATATGGTTCTGGAGTGGAGGGAAAGGGAGCATGAAATAATGGACCATGCGGTGCTCCAAAGTGCGCCCACCATATAGGTATTGAGAACTAGTGGGCTACTGAAATTCTTTTGTACATCACCCATGTGGGCTAATGTCCACATACTTGAGCTCATGGTCAATTATTGGGATCGTGATATGGGGATGTTCAGTCTACAAGGGGAAACCTTAGAGCTTACCGTGGAAGACATATATTTCATTACCGGGTTTTCACGACGGGGAGCATTGGTGAACTTGGAGGGCACTGGCAGGGGAAGTGACCCCTTAAGTGTCCAAGACTATGTAGACATATTCTGTACACCAGGTACTCAGAGAAAGGGAAACAATGTTCCAATTGCAGATATCCAATATTTTACTCTCCAGGTATTAGCTAGTACCATTGTGAGACTTTCAGGATCAACATATTTACATTTGGCCACCAGGAATCAAATGAGGGTGGTAGTTGACTGTTTTAGAGGTGCTCTCTATGATTGGTGCTTGGGAGTTGCCTCCATCATGAGGAGACAATTATCCAATTGCAAGAGAGGAAGACGCAATAATTTTGTCTATGCAAGCATATTAGTGGCATTCTTCTTCTTCAAGAGTACCAGCCATGAGCCTTGCCATACCTTTACAACTCAAATCTCCACGTCAGTCAAGGCTGAGCAGGTGGGGAGACATATTCCTCCGTCAAGGAGGAGGAGACATAGTACATAATGTATATGATGTTGACTTTTATACTTGGTGGCAATGACAGCTGCTGGCACTGGAGCAGTTTCCATACGCCAGGATGGACTTCTGAGGTGACCCCGACCTTGTCCTCCCTCCAGGAGGAGCATGGGGAGAGATAGGTAAGTAATTTTTAATTTTTTATCATTATCAAATTTTTATGAATTTTTCAAATGATAGATATATACATATGTACAAGTCTTAATCCTATTTGTGTGTCAAAATGTAGATAATGGACCAGTCTGCCCTGAAGGGCACCCTCGTATGTTCGTGCATCCTGTCATGGGTGAGGATCCAAGATTAATCAGGGTACTAGAGGGGAAGCTGGCCAGGCTAACCCAACGAGTATCGACCATATCGATAGAGCATATCCCTGCAGCCATGTAGGAGTTTGTAGTTGGAGTTCCACCAGTTTGGCTTCATCTTTTCAGATGAGTGGCTAGAGCAGTGCTCATATATAGAGATGCAGTGGAGGCTGCCAAAGCTGAGGAGGTTGAGGAAGCCAAAGTGAATAGAGATCATGGGGACCAAGGTGGTCCAAGTGACCAAGGCGGTCCAGCTTAGCCCTAGGGAATTTTGATGGACTATGATCCACATTTTGGAATATTTTGTATATGACGGGATCTACGAATCAGAACTGACCTATCTATAGACATATATTTTACATATATATATATATATTGGTGTTTTGTTGTCAGTTTATTTACAAGTGTTTCTTATATGTTTGCTGTATAATTTTATAAAATGTGTGTGAGATGCCAATCCAAAATGTAATTAGCATATGCATCAATCAATGAATTTTGGTTTCGTGGAATATGGTTGAAAGTAATAACTTCAAAATGTCTTTCCAATAAACGAATTTGCATGAACTAATGTAATAAGATAGGATTTCGCACCTGATAAGCTCGATTGAGCTGGGAAATCGCCAACAGAGAGTCCAAACGAACCTCAAGTTGGGTGATACCACATGACAGAGCGTCCAATAGGAGCTCAATGATGGCCCTATACTCAGCAACATTATTCGAAGCAGGACCTAAACAAGTGCCTCCCGCGGTGACAAGCTGTCCTGAGGGAGAATAGATAACCCATGCTGTCGAAGCTAGGTTACAAGTATGATGGCTGGCGCCATCAGCGAACCCTATATACCATTCTAAATACATCTGCAACAACCAGTAGATATATATAAAAAACAAAACTGACAACCTAATGTACACAAAAAATACAAAGAAAAAGTGCTAAGCCTAAGCATAGTACTTCTTCAAGTAGAGCCCATTTCTAGGCTCAAGCAGCTTATTCCCATCGAAATCAACTAACTCATATGCACCCTTACCTAATACATTTGACACGACATAGGGTCCTAACCACATAGCCTTGAATTTTCCTGCCCCTAGAGGTTCTTTATCTTGGTCCCAAAGCAAGACAAGTTCCCCCTCAGAAAAAACCCTAGGTTTGACCGATTTATTATACTGAGATTTAACCCTATTTTTATGAGCCTGATTAGCAGTCAACGCATCTCTACGTTGTTCATCAAGGTGTTCTAAATGTACCAAACGTTCCTCAAGCTCAGTCGTATCAGGCAACACATGAATGGCTATCTGTAGAGACGGGATTTCACATTCAATCGAAGTAACTGCTTCCACCCTGTGAACGAGTTGGAAAGGTGAGAAACCCATGGCAGTATTTACATTGGTTCGATAGGCCCAAAGAGCAGGATATAACATGATGTGCCAATTAGAACAGGCTGCATCAATTGTCTGTTTAAGGATAGTTTTTAAAGTCTTGTTTACAGCCTCGACCTGATCGTTTGCTTGCGGATAGTATGGAGAAGAATGTTCTTGTCTAAATCTGAGCATGGTAGTCAGTTCCATCATCATGTTATTTTGAAAATTACTACCATGGTCAGTGACAATCACCTTGGGTATACCGAATCGTGCAATAATCTGATTGAAAACAAAGAAATTTGGTGTTTCCCCGTCGACTTTGAAAGTAGGCATTGCCTCTACCCATTTCGTAAAATAGTCAACAGCGACAATTATGTATTTATGCCCCCCAGCCGAGACTGGGTTGCATGTCATGTAATCAATCCCCCATTTCATGAAGGGTCCTACTGAGACAACAGGAAATAACGGAGCAGGATGTGACCACATCTTCCTGGTGTAAAGCTGACACAGATGACAGCGCTTTACTACTTCCACACAATCTTTAAAGATCGTGGGCTAGAAATAATCGGCACGCAATATCTGCTGGGCTGTTGCTAACCCAGATAAATGACCCCCACATGCTCCACTATGGGAATCATTTAGGACAATCTCTACTTCCTCATGAGTAAGGGAACGACACAACACGGAATCTACCCCTCGTTGATATAATGTATCTCCTATAATGAGGTAGTTCTTGGCATGAAGGCGTAACTTACGTTGTTCCTCCCTAGAGGAAGCTGCAGGGTACTTCAGAGTCTGGAGATATATAAGAATATCTCCATACCAAGGATTAGAGGTGGATATCAAGAAGATGTGCTCATCTGGGAATGAGTCATCCTCAACTACTACATCTTTTTCTGTAGGAAATTCTACTATAAGCTCAGCAAAAACTAAGGACTTCTTAGACTTAGCGGACTGGAAATCCAAGTCAAACTCTTCGAGAATGACTATCCATTTATGAAATTCCCCCCCAACAATCCGTCAGGATAAAACATATTGGAATGGATTGACATCCGCCACTACTGTGGTGGTCCTCAGTAAAATGTAGTGACGTAACCTCTGTACAGCATAAACAGCTGCTAAGGCTAATTTCTCGACGTGGGAGTATCTAAGCTCAGGTCCAGCCAAAGTGTGGCTAAGATAATAAACAACATGCTCAATGAGCTTATCATCCTCCTGGAGTAGTACTATCCCAATGGTCGACTCTGACACGGCCAGATATAATATAAAATCCCTAGAATAATCTGGTGGACGTAATAAAGATACCGACAGCAAAGCTTTTTTCAATGCCTGGAATGCAAGTTGTGCGGTCTCATCCCATACAAATGGGGTGTCCTGTTTGAGAAGGCACATGAAACCCTTAGTGATCTTGGAATAATTAACAATAAAACGTCGAAGAAAGTTAGACTTTCCTTGCAGGCTTTGAAGTTTCCTGAGAGAACGAGGAGGAGGCAGATTTACAATGGCCTCAACTTTCAAAGGATCCACTTGGATGCCTCTACTAGAGACAATGAATCCGAGTAATCTTCCTGACTCGACGCAGAAAACACACTTGTGGGGATTCAAGCGAATTTTATAATATATGCATCTTTCAAAGATCAATCGTAAATGATCTAGATGTTGGATCCTCTTACGAGAATGTGTGGGAAGATCATCAAGGTATGGTTTGACAATGGCTTTAATGTCTTGAAAAGCAAAGTTCATAGCCCGTTGAAAGGTTGCCCCATCATTTTTCAATCCAAAGGGCATTTTCTTATACGTGAATGTACCCCAAGGGAAAATGAAATCAGTTTTATGTTGGTATTCCAGTTTGATTTGGATTTGATTGTAGCCATAGAAACCATCCATAAACGAAAACACCTCACTTCCCGCACATGCATCTATAATCTGGTCTATAAATGGTGTGGGGTAGTTTTCCTTAGGATAGGCTTTATTGAGGTCTCTAAAGTCTGTACAAATGAAAATAGTCCCTTTCTTTTTATCAACAGGAACAGGGTTGGACACCCATTCAGTTAAAGCTATGGGATATATAAAACCAACTTTCAACAACTTTTCAACTTCTGCCTTCACAGCCTCCGCTTTACGTGGGTTCACGGGTCTTAATTTTTGTCAAACTGGCTTGGCATCAGGATAGGTTCAGATTTCATGTTCAACAATAGATGGATCTATTCCTGGCATCTCCTCATATGACCAGGAAAAGACATCACGGAATTCCTTAAAAAGGGCAGTATAGATGGAAATCTCCTCGGGAGAGCAGTTTGCACCTATATAGATGTTTTCCATGACATCTGGGTTCACAAAGATGTTAATAGGTATAGTGGTGGAAATGTTTGCCATATTCCCCTTAGCAAACACTCCTTCCCTAGGCAAAGGGTTGAGAGGTATATCAACATATTTTGACAGTCTCACGCGAAACTCTTGGTTTTCTATTCTGCTAAGTTCTGGAAGAAAATAGGATTGATGATGAAGATCCTCACAAATCTTATCACGTCCACTCATGGCTTCCAGAATAGCTTCATCGGAAGGTAAAACCGTGTCTAAACAATCTATAGAATGTGAATAGTTTTCTGCCCATGTGGGAAAATAGACTTCTTCCAAATCGTTCGAGACTATTAGAGGATCTGGAATGGGATCAACAGTGGCTTGAGTGATGGCTTGATAAGCTACCTCCACTTCCAATAAGGGCACTTTTGGTTCATGGGGAGTTGGGAGAACCCAAGGATCAGTCCCATCGACAACCGTAGAAATGGACTTCCCCACACTAGTAGAACTTATGTAATTAACCAGGGTTGGAAGATCAAATGTGCCCATCAGTGATGTGTACATTCCAGCCCCCAAGCTCTGTGCAGCAGGTTTGACCTAATCAACCAATGGCACAACGGACTCATTAGACTCTAAATGGCCTTTTTGGGTAAAATCAAGTTGATCAATAGTAACCAACTTGCCCTCATGTGGAAAAACCACTACACGAAGAACGGCCAACGCAATAGCGGACATCGCATAAGTCCAACTCCTTCCCAGAAGCAGATTGTAGTCCAAAGTAGCATCAATCACTTCTACTTCAACAGACACTGCTTTTCTTGCCAACTTAATCTTGAAAGCTGGTAGGATACCATGCAGACTGAAGGATCTTCCATCAAAAGTAGTAAGCAAAGTGTTTGATGGGACCAGCTCTGGGGATCCAAGAGCTTTCCAACAGGTCAAGGACATAACACATGTAGAGGCCCCCTCATCAACAACTACCCTTCCAATGGTCTTACCACCATGGATGACATCTATTGATAGGGCTACATGGTAAGGGAGGTGAATTTTAACATTAGACAAATGAAATTTCACCATGAGACTCAAAGAGTCCATGCTGTCTAAAGCTGCTAAGAGGGCATCCCGCTGAGAGAGACAACTCTTTAACACCTCTAAAGCTGACATTGCACAAGGGGTTTGAGCTATGTCTTCAACCATGGAGTAGTTTGAACCAGCCCTAGTGTTAGGGTTATGCAAGGTCTTCTTGAAGACACCTTTCAGTATCTTCGGCATAGTTTCAACAGGTTTCTCAATTGTGACAGGGTTCGAAGTTTCACCTACAACTTTACCCTTCTTAGAGGTCTCAGTCTCATAATTTTTGTTCCTTGTCTGCAACAAAGTCGAATATCTAACCATGTTGATATAGTTTGGGTTAGGGGCAGTTTGAGTTCCCCCTACTACGTTAGAAGCTGAAGCAGAGTTCTGTCCTTGGGGAAAAGGATCCTTCAGGACAGCCGGTTGTTGAGCTTTAAGCAGCTTCTAGGCTTGATCCATAAGGGGACAAAGGTGAGTAAGGTGGTCCTCTTGGACTAACTTACAAGGGAACTTGACCTTATTCTTTTATTTTTTGCCCCCATCAGCATTGTTCATGGGCTTTTGCTTGTTTTGGTTTCCCTCTCCCTTTTTACCTTTCTTTTTCTTCCCGCCGGGCTGCTGATTGCCCTTCTAAGAGGTTTGTGCAAAAAAATTTGCACTCTGGGGGGAGGAGGCATCCTTTGTTGCCTCTACTGTAGATTGCTTGATGGACAAATGGTGAAGTTGCTTAGTCAAAGATTCTATGGTGGGAGAATTAACGGATCCAACCACACCATCGGCATGGGGTCCAGGATTAGGCTTCTCCACCTCATGCGAAGGCCTCGGTGCCTCAAGGATGATCTCATATAAGATCCCAGATTGTGAATAAATCAAATCCAGTTGTTGGGCCCTGAGTATGGCTTCTTCTTAATTTGTTACTCCTGAGGTGGATACGTCCTTAGATATGTATGGCAGCAGTGATTTAAGGAACCACTCTAAAAGGAACTCATGAGGGATAGTGGATTTTATAAGGCTCTTTCACCTCCTCCACTCTTGTATGTGATCAGAGATGTGGGTAGCCTTGTTTTGTCTAAAAGTAGACAACAAGTCCATTCCGAAATCATATCGGACCGAAAGCTGAAAGTGGCTGAGAAATGCATTAGCCAAGTCCCAGAAACTACTGAAAGTAGCAGAAGGCAGTTCAATATACCATTTTGTCGTAGTACCTGTCAAGGTCTTCTAGAACAGCCTCAACCTCATTGAATCTTCATTCAACTAACTTGAAGAACACCATAAATGGAAAGTGGTAGCATGAGCCCCAGGATCTTCACCAGTTTTTCCTTCGAACTTAGGGATGTCCAATGACAATTTGGTGGGAATAGGTGGCCACAAGGGGTCATGCCTAACCGGTTCATTCATCAATTTTGACAAATATGGAAAGTTTAAAGTCACCAGGAATGTAATTTTGGGTTGAATCGATGTACTAGATGTGACAGCTTGGGAATTTGAGGGATCTGCCCCCGAATGCCCATAGGTAAAAGTGGGGTTTCCCCCTGACACCGGTTGCGAAGTGGGAAGATTGCTTTGAAATGGATTCCATCTGTAAGCCACAGGATTGTGCATGGGAGGTGCATTGTAATAAGTTCAGGTCGTCCCCATAGAAGTAGGGGTCTGAAAGATAGGAGCAGGTATCCCTCCACTAAACAATGAAAAGGGAGAGCTCGTATAAGGGACTGAAATTGGGGTTTGGAAACTTTTCCCATAAGAGGTGTTTCTCCCAAAATGCACTCCTAAATATGAAGGAGGTGGACCTACGTATGGACTGGATGGCGGAATGTGCCCCCCATTCCAAGGAAATCCTTGGACAAATGTTGAGGATCCTACCAGACCACTCTGGGTAGTATATGGAAAGGAAGAAGGAATAGTAGGTATACTGGGGATCCCAGTAAGTATGTCACCAGAAGTACCTGCTAGGTTTGAGTGAACCAGTGGTTGAACCACCCGGCTTGCTGGATTCAAAGGTGTAGAAGGTAAACTATATCTAGGGGAACTTACCAGGGGAGGTAGTACCCCTTCAATCGAAAGGGTTGAGGTGAACACAAAAGGACTTTCTTCCACAGAAGACATGATCCTACCCATAGGGACACCTAATACAGGTGAATCAAAAGGTCTAACCTGAACGATCATAGGATCGTTTAAATCAGTCAAGGGGGTGTTAAAGTTCCTTGCAAACTCGTTAGTCTGCAATTCTTCTATCTCGACTGTATCAAGATCAAAATGGTTATCTATTAGTTCTGGTTCACCAAGAACTTCACTTATCCCTACTGGTTCAAATGAACCGTTTGTGTCCAGTCTCCGCCTTTGGGGTAGAGGTGGAGGCTCCAATGTGGTGAGGGGAGGAAGGTTTCTCAACCTTCTTGACCTTCTAGGAGGTTGGTCCTCCAAAATTGAAAATTTGACAAATCGCACCCTAAGGCCACCTAAACACAGGAAAAACCACAGAGCATACACTATAAATATCCTAAAGCCTTAAGCAATCAAACCAGGGTAAAAGATATACTTTCTCGAAGAAAGCTGATGAACCATTACTTGGCGTCCTTGAAGTAGTTCTTAGGCACAAGCAAAGGAATCACCCAACCGCCATCCTACACTTTCAACAAGGGTTACCTTCCAATCCCGTTCAAGGTGAACCAGAAATAACCTTCCGGTTTACCTAGGTATGAACCCTAAAAGACAAGAGACTAAAGGCTACCTTGGCAATACCAACAGTTTGGGGGGATAGTCGCAAGCCAAATGCGTATGCATGGGCAGGGTAGCTGAGCTTGAAAATCTGTCTAGGACAGAATCCCTAGATGCATAAAATTCTTGAGTTACATTTTGACAAGGATTTGGAGGGTTATCTCCTCTGTCCAAGCCTCCACGTGACCTAGTGCTTAACTCCCGTTTGAGAGGAGCTTCCCATATACAGTCGATAAAGTCATGGATTTACCTAATGAAAGGTCCACTACATCTGAGTTTTATAACTTGTGGGAAGTTTACACTTCCTATCCCACAAGTCTAGCCTAAGCTAGTAGGTGAAAGGCCCCTAAAAACAAAATATTACTAGTAAATTTTAATTTATGCGTTCATTTTAAAGCGTTGTTTCTTACTCAAGAGGAAATGGAGTGGTGTACTTTATGGTGTTTTGACTCAAATAAGAAATAAATGAAAATAAAGGTGTATTCAAAGCAAAATTACCATTATGAAAACAAAATTCTTTTTCTTTTTTGCAAATATATATTGATGAATTGAAAGCAGCGATAAGATTAACTAAGCCTATATTTTTTGTAGTTTTTGAGATAATATTTTTAAATTGAAATAAACACTACTTATGGAAAACAAAATGCAAAATCTTAACAATGTTTTTTATTTTCACTTTTAAAAATATTCAAAATTCTACCATGCACCTACAATGCACTGTACTTGAGCAAACTTGAATTAAATAAACTGTATAAAGCAACAAACTGAAGAAAACAGGCTGACGGAACCAAAAGACAACTAGCAATGGAAGGCTAGGAACCCTATCTTGGGTGCACACAATAACAAAAATCACTGTAGATTTATAAAGGCAAGTGAAAACCAGCCACTGTCAAAAGACAGATTGGAAAAACAGAGCCCAAGACCCTGGTCACTGATCTGGACAGAGACACTTTAACCTACAACCCAAACAGGCCAAACTACTTCAGCATGCAAGCAGGAAATAATCCTAGCAAAAAAGAGACTCAAGGGATTTCGAAAAAGCACAAAGTGTGATCACCAAAGGTATTCAGACAAGCTGCACAACATTCATAAAGAAAATCAAACTCACAAATAGGGATTACACAAAGAAAGGAACAAGCAAACCTTAACTTAAAAAATCCCTACTTCCAGGCATATACGCGACTGTCTATAAGTACAATCTATGGATGATCTGTGACTGTTCAGTACAGCAACCCATGGATGCAAACCTGTATCCACGACTGTGCAGAAGGGAAACTCGTGGATAGGTATAAATTTTTTTCTCAAAAACAAGAAAAATTCCAAAGACTTTCAAATACTGAGGCAAGTATGAACCAGGATAAAATATCACACACAGACTTCAAAGAAAATACTGATCAGGGATGACAGAAACAACCTATAGTAGTCTAGGCTTCCCCAGCGGAGTCCCCAGTTCTGTTGTACAGGATTACACACCTAATAACCTAAGGTCTGGGGTTACCAACATACTTAATTAACTTGCAGACAATTGACTTCTAGAGTGCAGTAAAAAAAATAGGAGGATTAGAAAGACTTACTCGATTAACGAAGGTTGATCCTTGCTTGTCCTCTTATGTTATGCTTCTCCTCTAAAGTCTTCAGGGATGCTTTCTCCTTCACCTATCAAGAAACAATCTTCCAGATACAAGATGATTCATATATATATAAGCATGTTAGATAAATCATATATAAAATGCAGAAACATAAAAATTTATCAAACCAAGATACATGAGACACATATGGAAGAAGGATTCTCTTTATTATCAACAATGAAAGAGTTTAGATTACAACCCAACGCCTGAGACAAGGACTCCTCTGCAACCAAAGTATTATGAGTTTCACTGCTCCAAAGACTTCTGTATAAAATCCACCAGCATGACTTTGCTCTCCAAGTGAATATATCCAACACCCTCCCCAAGGCCTGTATTTATATGGATGAAATAAGGCAGTTTCGAAGGTTGATGAGGTTGATACAGTTAAGGTGATTAAGGTAACAATGCTTAACTAATCTCAAGTCATCGCATGTTTTATTTTTAAATGTCAAAGATAGGCATCTGTGGGTATTAAGAAAGACAACCCGCGTATGATCCGCGGGTTGCTATAAGAGCAACCTGCGTGTACATCCATCCGTGACTTGCAACAACCAACAATCGCGGATGATCCGTGAGTTGCATATATATAGAGTCGTGGATACAACTTGACATAGTTAAAAAGTCAAAGTAACCAGCTGGATGGAGGAAGAATGTATCTTATAATAATCCTATCTATAATGCTTTGGGAATACCTCAATCCATAGATTTCATTTTGTGTGCCAACATGAGGGATGTCAGCACTCGGACGGAGAGGTTCCATTCAGGTGTATAACACCAATGTACTCCTTTTCTGAAAATAGTGGAGGGAAGCTCCCAGAACAAGAAGCCCTAGATTTCGAATTTCTTCTGCAGAAATTCCTATTTCTGTTTCTATGATATCTCCTAAATTAATGATTATCTATTTCTGAAATTTTTTACTGAGGTAACCTTTCCTGTCCATGATCTAACACCGCAAGTTTCATCAGAATCGGTTTCCCCA
This sequence comes from Pseudotsuga menziesii, assembly GCA_001517045.1. NCBI lineage: Eukaryota > Viridiplantae > Streptophyta > Pinopsida > Pinales > Pinaceae > Pseudotsuga > Pseudotsuga menziesii. The sequence continues at coordinate 27,054 of LPNX010842547.1, read as the reverse complement.
TTTTGGATTTATGATCCTTTTTCAAAGGTGACCTGTTACAAGACTGTTCAAAACAGTGAAGTTGTACGGAATTACATGTGTCACTGGTTGATCTTATGAGTTTGATATTCTGAAAAACGAAATTAAAGTCCATTCCCTTTCTGTAACATCTTCAAGAATTCTATTTGGACCTCTGTATCCCAAGATATTGCAATTCTCCCCAGGTGTCCTGTTTAGGTATGAATTCTGGAAGAGGCTGGAACCCTAAATTGGAGGGATCATATCTCCTATAATATAGTGAATATGACACATAATTTTGGACACAGTTTTATTCAATATTTTATCTTCAGCTCCTGCAATTTTCAGCTCTTGAGACATTGCCAATATCAGAATATAGTGAATGTACCAAAACTTAGCAGTTTTAGTATTTAGGGTTTTTCTAGCTCGGGGTCAAACTAGTTTGACTTTTCTGGAGTTTCACCCAACCAAATTTCTTGATCCAAGTCTCTAAAATTTGGTTTTGATGAGGAGAAAAATCCTATGCTAGTCTCACTCAAAAATTCCTCTTCTGTAGAAATCCCTAATTTCCACATCGAAAACTGAAAATGCTCGAAATTGAATTCCGCTTCAAAAAAAAGATGCACCCTTCAATGGAGAGTCATCCTAGCATACTTTTGCTGATGGATTGTGGAGAGAGATCCAAAAATTAAGAAGCCATAGCTTCTACAGCTGCACAATGTCTTCTTCTCAAGTTAGCTCTGATACCATGTTAGTTTTTCATCATATAACCTAGCATTATGATCTTAGGATCTTTTCACTAAGAGAATAACAAGCACAACAACAAAACATAAGCACATCACAAGAGACAAGAGACACAAAGAGTTTTTCTCAGAGAAACCATAAAGGATAAAATTCCACAACTTCCTTAGAGATAGAATCAGCACCAAAATAGTAAAATCCCAAAACAGTAAGATGATCTCCCAATAGCAGCAGTCTCTCTCTCTCTCACTGAGAGAGCTTCTCCTCTCACTCATGCGCCCCAATGAGTGAGTGTGTGTGTTGCAAGTGAGATAAATAGAGAGGCTCACTCTCTATTTATATTCTTCCATTCACTTGAAGTGCACTGCAACATGTCAGGCTCACTTACCAATTACTTACTAGAGACGACATCTCTAGGAGTGTCTAATAACCCTAGTGCCCCACCACTTGTGGGGACTTTGCCTCCTCCGACCAATAGGATGGTAACACAATGGTGGGGACTATTGCCCCAACTTAAAATGACTCACCTAGGGTTGAGTTCACTAGGATAGTCTAATAACCCAAGGGCCCACAACTGTGGGGACTTTAACCCTTAACCAACAGGAGGGTTACCCACAATGACTTGACATGACTTTCTCATTATAGAAACTTCCTGGAATAAACATCGGGGTATGAAATGACTCAAATACATTATAATACATCTCGGAATGAACATTTGGTTACAATAGATAAAAAATACAAGTGAATACATTCCGAATTTACAATTACATCAACAAGCTCTAGGCTGAGTGTCAGTCCTAGATTGAAACAATCTCCTGGTAACTGGCCAGGTGCCTCCATTCTCCCAGAGAATGGCCTCTCAGCATTAAGCTGAGCTTCACTCCCAGACTGAATCAATTTCCTGGTAACTGACTAGGTGCCTCCATTCTCCCAAAGAATGGATTCTCAGCACTAAGCTGAGCTTTAGTCCTAGACTAAATCAAATTTCCTGATAATTGACTAGGTGCCTCCATTCTCCCAGAGAATGGATTCTTAGTACTAAGCTAAGCTTCAGTCCTAGACTGAATCATATTCCTGGTAACTGACCAGGTTGCTCCATTCTCCCAGAGAATGGATTCTAAGCTCTAAGCTAAGCTTTAGTCCCAGAGTGAATCAATCTCCTGGTAACTGACTAGGTACCTCCATTCTCCCAGAGAATGGATTCTCAACACTAAGCTAAGCTTCAGTCCCAGACTAAATCAAATTTCCTGGTAACTAACCAGGTGCCTCCATTCTCCCAAAGAATGGCTTCTCAGCAGTAAGCTAAGATTCAATCCTAGACTGAATCAATTTCTTGGTAACTAACCAAGTGCCTCCATTCTCCTAGAGAATGGCCTTCAACACTTATATCTGACCCTAGTCAGAAAGGCCCATCACTTATATCCGACCATGGGAGGCCCATCCTGCCACCATGTCGGAAAGGCTTAGCACTTATATCTTATCATGTGGGAACACATCCCACAATCACATTAGAATGGATATGCACTGATCATGTGGGAACACATCCCACAATCACATCAGAATGTCTCTGCACTTACATTTAACCATGTGAAGCTTATCCTTCCACCATGTCAGAAAGGCCAACAGACACATCAATTCCCTTTGGAGGGAAGCTCGATCTGGAGAACACCAAGCTTCTCCATGAAGTACTCAAACTTCACTTTGGCCATTTCTAGAATAGAATCACATAAGGAATGATTATGTCCAAGGATAACCTGCGATATTTTTAAGGACTGATTACATCCGAGGACAACCTACAGGTCTGTTTACATCTAAGAAACCTATGAGCTTCAACGGGATTTATGCTCAGACAACTTGTCTCCCTGACTATGCTAGAAATCCTTCTTTCAAGAGATCTCGAACTAGATCACATAATGGAGCTTCCCTGCTCCTCTTTGCATCATACAAAAATGTAGGTCAGATCAATCAAATAAAATAGTAGTTTTCAAAAGAAACATACTACCTCCCAAATAGTTGAGTAAGTGGCAACATATTTTTCCTTGATTGTACTCAGCACCATACATGAATCCTTCCTGCTAAACCGAGATATCACACCTAATCTCATACTAAAGTATCACCTCGAAGTGCTCTTCCTATCAATGGCACTCCCTTCCCAATACGAATCCACATAACCTTCCAGGTTAATCTTCTGATTCGTATCATACTTGAGCCCATACTTAATTGTATCCTTTAGGTACCTCACTGCATGCTTTGCAACCATTAGGTGAACATGTCTCAATGTGTTCACAGCAAAGAAAATATGTGGTCTCGTATTCATCAAGTATATCAAGGAACAAATCATATGATGATACATCGTGGCATCGACCATCTCTAATGAAGCAGCACTCAATAGCTTCAGTTTTGATGTCATAGGTGTGGTCATGGCCTTGCAGTCCATCATCCTGAACCTCTTCAGGATCTCTACTGCATTCTGCTACACCTCCATGCTTAGAAATTAGTGCATCATATCCAAGTCCTTCATCTCGAACTTGGAAGCAAGTCTCATTCTTGCAACTTTAATGAGTTCCTCTTTTATGTCAAAAAAATCCATCGACATATAATAGGATCATCACTGGTATTCCACCTTCAACCTTCAAGAAAAGGTTGGAATTTTTTTTACTCTCAGTAAATCATAGAGTCATCAGTAAGCTATCCATCCTATCATACCATGTCAAAACCTCGGTATCTTTTGCACTCACTCCCTCTGAAGCGGAGCATCATTCTCCCTCTACCTTTCGTACTTTATGCATTGAAACCTTCTGCACTGGAGTGACAAGTATCTTCCTTTGCTACTAATATTCTATGTATCCATCTACGTTCACTGGATACCAATATCCTTTATCTTGAAAACATTCTTCTCGCACCCATGTATGAGCTTGTCATCCTCTATAGGCTTTCATCTTAACCCTTGTAGCAAAGATTAATATCTTCATCACTCTAGGTGATCTTCAAGCTCCTCATGTATTTGTTATCCCATGGGTGTCTTCTGAGATTGTACAAGGCCTTCTTTAATTTGCACACATTGGTCTGCTTGTCATGTGTCTTAACTTTCAGTGGCTGCAAATGTCTCTTCGTAGTCTATGCCTTCTTTCCATGAGAAGCCTCATGCTATGAATGCTGCCTTGTATCCCACAATGTTTCCATCTACTGCATGATGGAACTACAAACTTCCCTTCAGGTATTGATACTACATCCTAGGCATCATTCTTCATTTTGGATTATTAGAGTGAATCTTGAACTGTCATCACTTGTTCTTCAAAACAAGTCTCATCCTTCTTTTCTTGTAGGTGATTGTACGCGATCTTTCCTACAAGTCAAATGCACCACTTGTATGATTAGAAACATTTCATAATGGTAAATTCTTATGCATAAATATATAATCATGCAACTATTTTATCCAATACAACATTCATCCATATCTCATGAAGCGTTTCTAGATGGTCTTCCCTCTCTACCAGGACAACATTGAGATTGTGCACTAATCCAGTATGTCAGCAAAGAGGTTTCATGATAGATAAGTAGCAATGGAGTGTTGTATAGAACCATGAGCTACTTACTGGCCATCAGATGCATATTAGTAGTATACTATCATTAATGCAAACATTCGATCATGCATAACACATCAACTGAATATAAACAAGTGCATAAAAAAACAATATCATGAAATGACAATTGAATACTTATCTTTATTTGTTTTGTGGGTAGAATCCTTCTTTCATATTCATCATCTTATTCGTTCATAACATCATCATTTCTTATCTAAATTCTCAATATGGATAAGAGGCTCTTCAAGAATTGAGTTCTTCATATTCCTCATTGCTTGGCTTATCTTCTTTGAATTGTGAAATATTGATCTTCAATTTCTCCCATATTCTTTTCTCTTATTATGAGTCGAGCTTCTTCTTGTCTGTGCTCTTCCCACAGTCTGTTGAAAGTAATCACTTCCTTCTGGCACACATTCCTTGAATGAATGAATTCCATGATCCTAGGAGGCCATTCAAGGTGGTTATCACAACTTCTGCATTCTCCAGTTCTTCTTCTACCGCTTCAAGTTGTTCTTTGATTTGAGAGACCCTTGTAAAGTATGATTGTATGGTCTCTGCATTCTAGATCTTCACATTCTTCAACTATTTTCTCAAATTCATCTTCTGATTTATGTTCTTCCCTTCAAATAGTTTGTTCAAGGAATCAAACATCTCTTTCGGTGTCTTTAGGGAAGACACTTGTGGTATAAGGTGATCCGTGATTGAATCAACAATGATCTTCTTGGCCTTGACCAAGTTCTTCTTGTGTAAGGCTTTTAGCCTCATCTCCCTCTGGAACTGGAAGCTCTCTACTTATGTAGGTGTCCAATTCATTTCCTTCAAGAACTAGTGAGATCGTATACTTCCATGCTTGGAAGTTGTTAGCCTCACCAAGATTGTCATCAAGTTGGTGTGATTAGTCCTCTTAAAATGAGAACCTCAACTGTAAATAGAAAAATATTAGATCTTACCGATTTTAGGTGTTCATCCTCATTCCGGAGTATGCTGATGTAGGGTTTTTCAGAGAAACCCTAATTTTCAAAACTTGGAATATTTCAAATCTTATTTGATAGAAATATAGACCTCTTCAAGGTGAGCTGTCCAATGTACTCCTTTTCTGAAAACAATGGAGGGAATCTCTCAGAACAGGAAGCACTAGTTTACAAATGTCTTCTACAGAAATTCCTGATACTGTTTCTACGGCATCTCTGAACGTACAGCTCTTCTATTGCTAAAATTTTGTATTAATGTACCACATTTTGTCCTTGTTCCAAAACCATAGGTTTCATCAGAATTGGTTTCACCAATTTGGAATTATGATCGTTTTCCCAGGGTGACATGTTTCAGGACTCTTCAACACAATGAAGTTGTACAGACTGCCACATGTCACTGTTTCATCTTCGGAGTCTAAAAATTTTAACACAAGAAGTGCATTTTGTTCCCTTTTTGGAACATATTTATAAATTTCATTTGGACCTTCGTAGCCCGCGATATATAAATTATCCCCAGATGTCCTGCTTGGGGAGGAATCTAGGGAGAGGATGGAACCCTAACTTTGAGGAATCATATCTCCTAGAATGTATCGAATCAAGGGATGAAACTTTGACAGAGTGTACATCAGGAATTTATCTTCAATATAGGAAAGTATCGACACTTTATCCTTCTCCAATCTCTAGATATAGTGAATCTACCAAAACTATCAGTTTCAATATTTTAGGGTTTTTTTAGGCCTGGGTTCAAACTAGGGTTTTACTTTCCCATAGTTTCACCCAACCAAAAATATCAAACCAATTCTATAAACTTTGATTTTTATGAGGAGATAAATCCTATGCCAGGATCACTCAAAAATTCCTCTTCTGTAAAAATCCCTAATTTCCTACACCAAAAACTGAAAATGCCCAGAATTAAATTCTGCTTCCACAAAAAGATGGGCCCTTCAATGGAGAGTTATCCTAGCCTTATTTTTCTGATGGATTGTGGACAGACACCCAAAAAATAAGAATACTTAGCTTCCACAACTGCACAGTGTCTTCTTCTCAGGTTAGCTCTGATTCCATTTTATATTTTTATCATTTAACGAATATGATCTAGGATCTTATCTAAGAGAATAACATTCACAACAAAAATCAAAAGAGACAAGAGACACAAAGAATTTTCCTTGGGGAAACCATAAAGGAGAAAACCCCACAACTTCCTCAAAGATAGAATGAGCACCAAAGGGAGTAGTAAAACCCAAAGATAGAAAAGATGATCTCCACGGCTATTCTCTCTGTCTCTCACTTGAGAGATCTTCTTCTCTCTCATTCATTCACCCCCGTGAGTGAGTGTGTGTGTGATAAATAGAGAGGCTCACTCTCTATTTATATTCTTTAGTTCACTTAATTTCCACTCTCACAAGTTGGTCTCACTTAAAAATTGCTTACTAGGGCCAACATCTCTAAGAGAGTATGATAACCCTAGTTCCCCACAGCTGTGGGGACTTTTCCCTCCGATCAACAAGGAGGATTAACCTTAACTCAATTTTTGGGACTATTTCCCCAACTTACAATAAAGGGTTAGCCTCAATAACTTTACATGACTTGTTTACGTTGTTGAATCTCCCAATCGGAACATCAGGGCAAGACATGGTTCAATTACATTATAGATACTTCTTAGAATAAACATTGAGGTACAATACATAATATATACAAGTGAATACATTCCGAAGTTACAAATACATAAACATGCTGAAAGTAATCACTTCCTTCTGGCACACATTCCTCGAATGAAGGAATCCCATGATCCTGGGAGGCCATTAACAATGTCTTATTCTTCTTCGATAGCATCAAACACTTCCTTCCGGTGTCTTCAAGGTTGAAACTTAGGGATAATATGATCTTCATTAGAAACGTCAATTATTTTCTTGGCTCTATTATTAACCTCATCTCCCTCTATCTCCTAGACCTTCCTCACTGAAATATTGATCCAAGCCAATTGCTTCAAGGATCATCGAGGTTTGATACTTCTTCTGATTTATATTCTACCATTCAACTAGCTTGCTCAAGGGATCAAACATCTCTTTAGGAAATAAACGTGTGCTATAATGTGATCCTTGATAGAATCAACAGTAATCCTATTGGCCTTGACCAAGTTCTTATGTAAGGCTTTTAGCCTCATCTCCCTCTGAAACTGGAACCTCTTCACTCATGTAGGTGTCCAATTCATTTTCTTCAGAGAGATCCTATACTTCCATGCTTGGAATTTTTCAACTTCACAAATATTATCATCAAGATGATGTGATAGATCATTTTGAAATGAGAACCTCAAATGAAAATAGCAAAATATTAGATATTACCGATTTGAGGTGTCTGTCCTGGTTTCATAGCTGGCTAATGTAGGGTTTGTCAGAGAAACCCTAATTTCAAAATCTTGGAATATTTTAGATCTGATTAGATAGAAAGATGCACCTCTTCAAGGAGAGTTTTCCAATGTATTCCTTTTGTGAAAATAGTGGAGGGAAGCTTCTGGAACATGAAGCCCTAATTTTCTAATTTCTTCTGCAGATATGCCATATATTGTTTCTGCGTTAGATATGAAAGTGCTACTCGTCTGTGTCTGAAATTTTGCATTGAGGAATACTTGTCTATCCTATTTATAACACTATAGGTGTGAGAATAATTGGTTTCACCAATTGGGACTTATGCTCATTTTCCCAAGGTGACCTATTTCAACACTGTTCAAAAGAGTGCTCTTGTACGAACTGCCATGTGTCAGTGGTTCATCTTCAGTGCCTCAAACGTTTTACCATAGTAGGTAAATTCTATTCTATTTTTGGAACATATTGTAAAATTTTATTTGGAGCTTCATAGCCCCAGATATAGCAATTCTCCTCAGGTGTCCTGTTTGAGGAGTAATCCTGGCAGAGTCTGGAACCCTGACTTGGAGGAATCATATATCCTAGAATATACCGAATCTAAGGCTGAAACTTTTAGATAGTGTACATCAGGAATTTATCTTCGGTTTGTGAAAGTTTCTTCTCCTGATCCTTCTACAATATCAAGATATAGTGAATGTACCAAAACTTACAATTTCAGTATTTTAGGGTTTTCCAGGCCTGACGTCAAATTAGGGTTTGACTTTCCCAGAGTTTTACCCAACCAAAAATCTCAAAGTTGGTCTCTAAAATTTGATTTTGATGAGGAGAGAAATCCTATGATGGGCTCACTCAAAAATTCCTCTTATATAAAAGTCCATAATTTCCCACACCAAAAACTGAAAAAGCCCGGAATAAAATTCTTCTTCGACAGACAGATGTGCCCTTCAATGGAGAGTTATCCTAGCCTCATTTTGCTGATAGATTATGGAGAGAGACCCAAAATTTAATAATTCCTAGCTTCTGTAGCTGCACAGTGTCTTCTTCTTAGTTTAGCTCTAACACCATGTTAAATTTTTATCATTTAAGCAATATGATCTAGGATCTTATCTAAGAGAATAACATGCACAACAATAATCACAAGAGACAAGAGACACAAAGAATTTTCATTAGGGAAACCATAAAGGACAAAATCCTACAACTTCCTTAGAGATAGACTGAGCACCAATAGCAAAAGTAAAACCCAGAAACATAAAGATGATCTCCGAAAACTGATCTCTCTCACTTGTGCCATCACTTCTCTCTCACTCATGTGCCCCAGTTGAGTGAGTCTGTGTGTAGAAATGAGGAGAGACTCACTTCTATTTATATTCTTCTACTCACTTAATTTCCACTCCAATAAGTCAGCCTCACTTGACAATTGCTTACCAGGGTCGACTTCTCTAGGAGAGTCTAATAACCCTAGTGCCCCACAACTGTGGGGACTTTACCCCCTTGATCAACAAGGACGGTTAACCTCAACTCAATTGTGGGGAATATTGCCCCAACATACAATGGAGGGTTAACCTCATTGACTTTACATGACTTTATTATATTAATGAATCTCCTAATAATAAAATCGGGGTATAATATAAGATATACAAGTGAATATCCTGATAGGAGCATTGAGGACCAATGAAATACAATATATACAAGTGAATACATTCCAAAGTTACAAATACATCAGCACTCCCTCTTAACTAGGAAGGTATTCTCTTGACACAATTCATCAATATAAGTCTTCTTCTCTAGATCATCATCAAAGTTGGATCATCACTGGATCATCATCAAAGATGGATCGTCACTGGATCATCATCACAGCTGGATCATCATCATCATCACTGCTTCTGCTATCTCGATCAACTAGTTCTATATCTCAATTCTACTCATCATAGGAATTTCTACAAATCCATCCCTTTTTCATGCTAGTTGTAGCCCTAGCCTCCATGTAGGTCTTCTTCAGTGCTTATATCTGACCCTAGTTAGAAAGGCCCTCCCAGCACTTACATCTAACCATGAGAGGAACACATCCACCACCATGTCAGAAAGGCATTCCTAGCACTCACATCTAACCCAGTCATAAACACCCAGCCTCACATCTGACCATGGGAGGCCCAGCCTGCCACCATGTCAGAAAGGCTGGTCCAACACTTACATCTCACCCAATCAGAAAGGCCCATCACTCACATCTGACCGTGGGAGGCCCATCCTGCCACCACATCAGAAAGGCTCGGCACTTATATCTAACCATGGGAGGCCCAGCCTACCACCATGTCAGAAAGGCTCATCACTTATATCCGACCATGGGAGGCGGATCCTACCACCATGTCAGAAAAACTCAGCACTTATATCTGACCTAGTAAAAAAGGCTCTACATTTACATATGACCCAGTCAGAAAGGCTCTGCACTTACATCTGATCATGTGGGACCACATCTCGTAGTCACATCAAAATGGCTTTGCACTTACATATAATAATTTGGGAACACATCCTGCAGTCACATCATAATGGATCTGCACTTACATTTGATCATGTGGGTACACATCCAACAATCGCATCAGAATGGATCTACACTTACATCTAACAATGTGGGAACACATTCCTTAGTCACATCAGAATGGCTCTGCACTTACATCGGATCATGTGGGAACACATTCTACCATGTCAGAAAGGCTCTCAGACTCATCACCTCCCCTTGGAGGGAACCTCGATCTAGAGAACGCCAAGCTTCTCCCTGAAGTACTCAAACTTCACTCTAGCCAATGGCTTGGTCAACACATCAGCTATTTTTCCGTCCATCACAACGTATTAGAGCGTCACTACTCCTCTCTGCATCATATCCCTGATGTAGTAATATTTGATCTCGATATGGTTAGACTTGTCATGGAACATTGGGTTCTCTGAAAACTTCATGCAACTTTGGTTGTTGCAATATGTACAAGTAGCATCCAACTGGAGAACAAATAAGTCATATAGTAGCTTCCTTAACCACACTACCTCACAACTAGCTGAACAAGCTGTGACATACTCTGCTTTGACTGTACTCAGTGCCATGCAAGACTGTTTCCTGCTAAACCAAGAGATCACACCTGATCCCTTACTAAAGTAGCACCCTGAAGTGCTCTTCCTATCGATGGCACTGCCTGCCCAATCTAAATCAACATGACCTTCCAGTTTAATCTTCTAATCCACCTCATACTTGAGCCCATAATCAACTGTAGCCTTTTTTGATGTATTTGTAACTTCGAAATGTATTCACTCGTATATATTATGTATTGTACCCTGATGTTTATTCCGGGAAGTGTCTGTAATGTATTTAAGCCATGTTATGCCTCGATGTTCCTCTAGGGAGATTTAATAATGTAAAAAAGTCATGTAAAGTCATTCTGGGTAACCCTCCTATTGATCAAGGGTTAAAGTCCCCACAGTTGTGCAGCAATAGGGTTATTAGACTCTCCTAGAGATGTCGGATCTAGTAAGTAATTGTTAAGTGAGGCTAGCATGTTAAAGTGGACATTAAGTGAATGAAAGAATATAAATAGAGAGTGAGCCTCTCTATTTATCACACACACACTCACTCATTGGGGTGCATGAGTGAGAGAAGAAGTTGCTAGGACAAGAGAGAGAAAGACTACTACTGTCAATAGATCATCTTACTATTTTTTGGGTTTTTATTTTGGTATTGATTCTATCTCTGAGTAATTTGTGGGGTTTTCTCCTTTATGTTTTCCCCGAGGAAAATATTTGTGTTCATCGTCTCTTGTGTTTTATTGCTGTGCATGTTATTCTCTCAGATAAATTCCTAAGATCATAATGCTAGCTTGAATGATAAAAATATAACATGGTTTCAGAGCTAACCTAAGAAGAAGACATTATGTAGCTACAGAGGCTATGGATTCTTACTTTGTTGGTCTCTCTCCACTATCCATCACCAAAATTATGCTAGGCTGACTCTCCATTGAAGGGCGCATCTTTTTGTCGAAGCGGAATTCGATTCCGGACATTTTTAGTTTTTGGTGCAGGAAATTAGGGATTCTTATAGAAGAGGAATTTTTGAGTGAGCCTGGAATAGGATTTATCTCCTCATCAAAATAGAATTTTAGAGACCTGGGTCGATATTTTTGGTTGGGTAAAACTCTGGGAAAGTCAAACCCTAGTTTTACCCCGGGCTAGAAAAACCCTAAATACTAAAAATGATAAGTTTTGGTACATTCACTATATCTAGGGATTAGAGAAGGATTACAAGTGGAAACTTTCACACACCACATATAAAATAATTATTTACAGTATGTCCAAATTTCATCCTCAGATTTACTATATTCTAGGAGATATGATCCCTCCAAGTTAGGGTTCCATCCTCTTCCAGGGTTCATCCCTAAACATGACACCTGGGGATAATTGCTATATATCGGGATACAAAGGTCCAAATTAAATTTTGGAATATTTTCTACAAAGGGAACGGACTATAATTTATGTGGTATAAGTTTTAGATCCCAAAGATGAAATAATGACACGTGTCTGTCTGTACAACTTCTCTATGCTGAACAGTCCTAAAATAGGTCACCTTGGGCAAATGATCATAAGTCCCAATTTCTGAAATCAATTCTGATGAAACCTATGTTGTTGGAACAGGTACAGGTGAGGATACCTCAGTGTAAATTGTTAGACACAGAGGATCAGTAATTGCAGAGATACTGTAGAAACCATATCAGGAATTTCTGCAGAAGAAATTAGAAAACTAGGGCTTCCTGTTCCGGGAGCTTCCCTCCACTATTTGCAGAAAAGGAGTAGATCAGACAGCTCACCTTGAAGAGGGATATCTTTTTATCCAATCAGATCTTAAATATTCCAAGTTTTGAAAATTACGGTTTCTCCGACAAACCCTAGATCAGCCAAGACAAACACCTCAAATCGGTAGGATCTAATCTTTTGTTATTTTAATTTGAGGTTGTCATTTCTAAGTGATCTATCACATCAGCTTGATGATAAGCTTGGTGAAGTCAAAAAATTCCAAGCATGGAAGTATAGGATATCACTAGTTCTTGAAGAAAATGAATTGGACACCTACATAAGTAGAGAGGTTCCAGTTCCAAAGGGAGATGAGGCTAAAGCCTTACTCAAGAATAACTTGGTCAAGGCCAATAAGATCATTGCTGATTCAATCACGAATCACCTTATACCACAAGTGTCTTCCATAAAGACACCGAAAGATATGTTTGATTCCATGACCAAGCTATTTGAGGAGAAGAACATGAATCGGAATATGAATTTGAGAAAACAGTTGAATAATGTGAAGATCCAAAATGCAGAGACCATACAGTCATACTTTACAAGGGTCTATCAAATCAAAGAACAACTTGAAGAGGTAGAATAAGAAGTGGAGAATGCAGAATTTGTGATAACCACCTTGAATGACGTCCCATAATAATGGGATTCATTTATTCAAGTAATGTGTGCCAGATGGAAGTGATTAATTTCAGAAAGACTGTGGGAAGAGCACACACAAGAATATTCTCAACTCATAGTAAGAGAAAAGAATATGGGAGAAACTAAAGATAAAGATTTCATGATTCAAAGAAGATACCTCAAGCAATGAGGAATATGAAGAACTCAACTCTTGAAGAACCTCTTATCCATCTTAGAATTTGGATAAGAAATGATGCTATTATGAATGAAGAAGATGATAAAGCTTAAGACTAAAAAAGGAGTCTACCCACGAAACAAATAAAGATAAGTGTTCAATTTCCATTTTGTGATATTGTTTTGTTATGCATTTGTTTATATTCAATTGATGTATTATGCATGATAGAATGTTTGTATTAATGACAGTTTACTACTAATATACATGTGATGGGTAAGTATCTCATGGTGCTATACAACTATCCATTGCTACTTATCTAGAATGAAACCTCTTTGCTGACATATTGGATTAGTGCACAATCTCAATGTTGTCCTGGTAGAGATGGAAGGCATCTAGAAAGTTTTTGTGAGATATGGATGAATATTGTATTGGCTAAAATAGTTGCATAATCATATACCTTGATGCAAAATAATTTTTAATTATGAATATACCTTATGAAATTTTTCTAACCATACAACTAATGCATTTGACTTGTAGGAAAGATCACATAAAATTGCCTACAAGAAAAGAGGGATGAGAATTGTTCTAAAGAACAAGTGATGGCCTTTCAAGATGAAGAATAATATGACGAATGCAGTGACATCATTGATGCAGACGCTTCCAGCTATGAAGAAGTAACCAAGAATAAAATGAATACCATTTCAAGAAGAATGATGTCGAGGATGCAGTATCGATACATGAAGGGAAGTTCGTAGTTCCAACATACAGTATATGGAAGCATTGTGGGATACAAGGAAAGATTCATAGCATGAGGCTTCTCACAGAAAGAAGGCATAGACTATGAAGAGATATTTGTAGCCAGTGGGAGTTGAGGCACATGATAGGGAGAATCATGTGTGCAAATGAGGGAAGGATTTGTATAAGCTCAGAAGACACCCATGGGATAATACATACATGAGGAGATTGAAGAATATGACAAGCTCATAGATGGGTGTGAGAAGAAATTTTGAAAAAGTTCAATATAGAGGATCTTGGTATCCAATGATCCTAGATGGATACATAGAATATTAGTAGCAGAGGAAGATACTTGTCACTCTGGTACATAATTTTTTAGTTCATAGAGTACGAAAGATAGAGGGAGTATGATGCTCCGCTTCAGAGGGAGTGACTACAGAAGATCCCTAGGTTTGACATGGTACAACAGGATGGATAGCTTATTGATGACTCTAGGATTTACTAAGAGTAAAGAAGATTCCAACCCTTGCTTCAAGGTTGAAGGCAGAAGACCAATAATTCTCCTCTTATATGTATATGACTTATTCTTGACAAAAAATAGGAACTCATTAAAGTTGTAAGAAGGAGACTTACTGCCGAGTTCGAGATGAAGGACTTGGAGATGCTGCACTACGTTCTAGGCATGGAGGTGTGGACAAGGGAAGTATGCAGTAGACATCCTGAAGAGGTTCAAGATGATGGACTACATGACCACACCTATGGAATTGAACCTGAATCTATTGAGTGTTTCTTCATCAGAGTCGATTAATGCCATGATGTATCGTCAAATGATTTTTTCCTTGATGTACCTGATGGATATGAGACCAAATACTTGCTTTGTTGTGAACACATCGAGACATGTTCACCTTATTATTGCAAAGCATGCAGTGAGGTGCCTGAAGGGTACAGTTGATTATGGGCTCAAGTATAAGGTGGATCAAAAGATTAACTTTCAAGGTTATGTTGATTCAGATTGGGAAGGAAATGCCATCGATAGAAAGAGTGCTTCACGGTGTTGCTTTAGTATGGGATCAGGTGTGATCTCTTGGTTTAGCAGGAAGCACTCCTTTGTGGCACTAAGTACAGCTGCAATAGAGTATGTGACAACTTGTTCAGCTAGTTGAGAGGCAGTATGGTTGAGGTGTTAGAATTTCATCATTAACCTAGCATTATATTAGGATATTTACTAAGAGAATAACAAGCACAACAATCAAACACAAGAGACAATGAACACAGTGTTTATCCTCGGGGAAACCATAAATGTAGAAAACCCCACAACTTCCTTAGAGATAGAATCAGCACCAAAATAGTAAAATCCCCAAAACAGTAAGTGATCTCCCAACAACAGTAATCTTCTTCTTATCTAGCCCCAGTGTCTTCTCCTTCCTCAACTATGCGCTACACTTGAGTGTGGATGAGTTGTGTAATAAATAGACACTCTAGTTCTCTATTTATACTAATCTCGACATGACTAAAACCCTACTAGGGATGACCTCTACTAGGAGAGTCTAATAACCCTAGTTCCCCAGAACTGCGGGGACTTTAACCCTTAGACAATCAGAGGGTTACTCCCTATGAATTGACATGACTTGTTTACATTATTGATTCTCCTGATTGGAACATCAGGGTATGACAACATGACATAATTACATTATAGATACATCCCGGAATAAACATCGGGTTACAATACATAATATACATAGATGAATACATTTCGAAGTTACAAATACATCAACACTCCATCTTAACTAGGAAGGTATTATTTCGACACAATTTTTAGCACTGGTCTTCTTCTCTGTATCAACTGGATGATCTCATCATCTGCATCTCAGGTCTTCTGAGTCTTCAAGTCATCTTCGTCTTGAAGTCATATTCATATTCAAGTCATCGAATCTCGATCATCTCTCGATTTGGATCATCATGGGACATCATCACTGGATCTATATCATCACTCAATCTGGATCATCATGAGGCATCATCACTAGATATGGACCATCACTCGATCTAGATCATCACTGGCTATCATCACTAGATCTAGACGATCAATCGATCTGGATCATCATCACTGGATCTGGATCATCATCACTCGATCTAGATCATCACTAGGCATCATTACAGGTTCTATCTCTTGATTCTTCTCGTCATAGGAACCTCTACAGAGCCAGTCCTTTTTCATACTAGATGTATAATATTAGAGCTGGTCCTTTTTCATACCAGATGAGGAAACTACTTAGAGCTAGTCCTTTTTCATACTAGGTAGGGAATCACAGAGCTGGTCCTTTTTTCATACCAGATGAGGCATCACAAAGCTGGTCCTTTTTCATACCAGATGTGGTAGCTACTTAGAGCTAGTCCTTTTTCATACTAGATGATCCTTCCCAGAGATAGTCC